>VDFB02256679.1:0-110528 GCA_007258455.2 Sequoia sempervirens | reverse complement strand
TTTTTTCTTGTCACATCAACGCGGGCAAGGTCTTTTATCGAGTGGTACGTGGTGCATTTATGTTGGTGTTACTTTTCTTGCACCTCCATCCATGGTCTCTACCGGTACCATTCTTCCATCAGCGATCAAGTCTCTTACTATGAAATCGGTGTACCTTTCTTTTCGTTGGCATCTTGTATTCCTACTATCGACCATCCTTACCACTAGTGTTTTGATCAGTATATTCCCTTATTTATTTCTAATTGGAATTGTCTATTCCCTCGGCATCCTTGGGTCAGGTCGACAGTCTCATCTAACGTACCTGTGACATGCAGTCATCACATCGACATCTTCAATTCCCTATGTATTTTCCTCCATCGGTGAGTACTGGTTGCTTTTTGACTGCAGGGTATGAGCACTTTCATCACCAGCATCAGCCTTGTTCCCTGTCAATCAGCTGGTGGTATGAAGGCTTCATTTATATCGACTTTGTTCTTTGAATTAATTTTTTTTTTTATTTCTAAATCATTGACTATTATTTTGAAAGAGCCAACAAACATATATTAAAATCTGACATCCATTTTGTAAGGCCGTGAGGTGGTGGTGGCCCTCAGGTGGCATGGCCACCGAGGAACCATCCCTACTCCATCCGCCCACAACCAATGGCGGTGGTGGGTTAATATATATATATATATATAAATTTGAATAAGGGTGGTCATATTAGGCATCCAAAAGCCAAATTTTTGACCCATTTTAGTGATTGATTTTTGCACTAGTTAAGTGTAAAGGTCCACTTTATAGGCCTTCTTTTCATTTTTGCATAACTTTTGCAAACGAAATATTGTTAGAAAGGTGGTGATCTCAACTTTCCAATGGTGCTAATTTTTCTTCATATTTTTTTTGTTTGTCTACATTTATTGCCCATCAAAGTTTGAAGGTCTAGTTGGACTCCTGAGCTTTTCAGAGTTTCTCATGAAAATTTGCATCATGTTCATGGTTGTTGTAGTTCTCCTCTTTGTAATGTTGTAAACACACCAAAATAAAGTGCCACAATATTTCTATTTCAGTGTACTTTGTCATACTATATACTTCTTTGGATTGATCTGTGTATCTAGTGTTAGTTCCTATATACTCAATGAATACAATAGCTAGTTACCCATGCATTTTGGTGAGATGGACTAAACACCATATAGACATTCTTATTTTGGAAGCACTCTACCTGTCTTGAGAAGTTTGGTTCTACATCTAGAGACTTGGTGCATGGCTCTAGTGAGACATAAATTGTACCAATTTGCTATTGATGGGCATTTAGTTGATGCTCACACATTTGTCTTCTTGGTTCTAGCCTTATTCCTGTTGTAGTGTGGATTCATCTACAGTTCTTCATTGATAGATTTTGCAATTACTCTTGAGTTGATAGATTCAACTTAGTCACCAGTTATGTGGCGTCTTCTGCAATTGTACCTGATTCTTTCTTTCATTGTTTGTCATAGTTTGGAATTATTTTGGAACAACATTTGGAGGACCCATCATCATCCTTAGTCTACTCTACATCAACCTTCACATTGTTTTACATTATCTCCTTCTTCAGTAAAGATTGGGGACTCTTGGCATTGTGACATTTGAGCAGTGACTCACCATTCAAGGGGGGGTTGCATGGACCACTTCATTCTTCTTATGTGGGGGACTTTTTCCTCACTTGAGGTTTTATCCTTTCTAGAGCATGTTTCTTGTTTTGTTTCTCTTTTGGGGAGAAGTTTTTCCCCACTAAGTTTTCTCCTTTTCTCTGATTTATGAGAGATTGCATTGCATTTGTATATGGATATCTAACATGTCCTAGTAGCTAGGACCCATCTTGCATTGTTTGCATTTGTATACATTCTCCCTAAGTTGCACTTAAGAGGGGGTGTTGGTGTAATTAAAAGTGTTGTACCTTGTCCTAGGTCATTATTTCACCTTATTTAAGTTTACTTAGGGACCACATAGGAGGTTGTTGGAGATTTTCCACTTTTGGTGGACTTGACATGTCATTACTTTATCACTTCCACCTTTTGTGGAAACATCATGTGATTATCTCTCCACCTTTTGTGGTGATTATCACATTATCACTTTTCCACTTTAGGTGGAGTGATAGCTTTTCCTAGGTGTCTCATGTCATAACTTGTCATAATCTTATGCCCTTCTATGTTCTCACCTTGGCTATATAACTAAGGGGTCTCCTATGTACTTTTTCTCATCATATTTGCATTCATTGATAAGAATACAGTTTATTATTGTCATATTGCTTCTATCTCTCTTATGCTTGTGCTTTCTATTAGGCCTCTAGATCTTGGGTGGCTACCTTCATAGCCAATTCTTACAAGCCTTTTCAAAGTGTAGCAGAATTTTTTTGGCTTTGTCACTCGATAACAACCACCTCTAATTTTTGGATATGTTTTAGAAATCCATAATGGGTATCCAAAACAAGTTTTAAGTTGTGGGTTGGAGGTTGTATTTGAAAGTTATTACAAAAATACCCTGTCTACTATGCTACTAGGTATAGTGTCAAGTTGTGAAGGAAATCATTGTTTTTGAGGTGTTATGAATTTTTCAAGGGTTTTATTGAGTTAGTTTGTGTTTTCCTACCATACTCTACATCAAATTGGTATCAGAGCATAGGTCCGATTTGAAGAAGGGAGAGAAAGTGTGAAACAAGAAGTAAAGTGTGAAGTAGAAAGTGAACAAAATGACTCAGAAAGGGAAAACCATTGCTAGGGAAGTGAATGAGTTGAAGGACAATCATGCTAGAGAGATGAGAGAGTTGAAGGAGAGGCTTGCTGCTCTGGAAACAAGTCAAAAAAGAGGTATGGTCATGGGTGATGAGAGTGACTCCAAAGAAGAAGAGACTAAAGAAGAAGAGGAAAAGGAATTAGATCCTGATGATCAGAGGATGGCTAAGTTGTTGAGAGCAATCAAGGATGATAAACACAAGGTGAAGATTTATTTTCCTAAGTATGGAGGTAGTTTGAATGATGAAGAACTTTTGGATTGGATTGCAGCACTTGACAATTACTTTGAATGTGAAGATGTACCTAAGGAGAAAAAGGTGAAGATTGCAAAAACAAAGTTGAAGGGTCATGCACTATTGTGGTGGGATTATGAGTAGACTAAAAGGAGGAATAAAGGTAAGTCAAATATTGTTTCTTGGGAAAGAATGGTGGCAAAGCTGAAAGGTAAGTTCTTACCATCTGATTATGCAATCAAATGTTTAAGAAACTTCAAGATTTGAAACAAAAAGAAATGGATGTAAAATCCTATATTGAAGAATTTTATAAGTTGAGTTTTAGGGAAGGTCACATGGAGGATGAAGTGGAGAAGGTTGCTAGATATCTGAGTGGATTAAGATTCAAATCCAAGATGAGTTAACTTTGGAAAATCCAAGAATAGTTTAGGACTGCTATCAAATGAAAATAAGGGTAGAAGAAAAGCTTAAAAGAAGGAAGGACAAACAAACTAGGGATAGAAACAACAATAATAGAGGAAGAGGTTCATTTTCTACTCCACAACAATCATATGAAATCTAAGAAGATGCAAAAAAGGTCCAAGAACAAGTTGTTCATCAAAGAGGTGGATTTAGAGGTGGTAGATCAAGCTTTAGATGTAGATTTGGAGGTCAAGGAAGAGACTCACAAGGATTCACAAGAAGGTGTTATCAATGCAAAAAAATTGGACACCAAGCATGGCAATGTAATAAAGGTAAAGCTTTTAGTTCACGTGGATGTGAAAGAACTCAATTAGTGCAAGAAGAGGATACTGAGAGTGTAAACTCTCCATCACAACATGCTACTCCTGAAGTTGGAGATTCATTAATGGTAAGAAGAACACTCATCAAGGCATCAATGAAAAAGGATCCATCACAAAGGACACTCTTCAAAACAACTTGTAAGTGCATGGGTAAGGTATGCAAAGTTGTGATTGATTCAGGAAGCACAAATAAGATGGTTTCTAATGAGATGGTTGAGAAACTTAGATTTCCTAGAATACCACATGATACTCCTTATAAATTTTCTTAATTGAATGAGGGTTAGTATGTTTTGGTTAATGAGCAAACTTGGTTTGAGTTCAATATAGGAGGGTATAAGGATAAAATTATATGTGATGTGTTACCTATGGATGTGTGTCATTTGTTGCCAGGGAGGCCTTGGAAATTTGATAGGCATGCTTTGTATGATCATGGGAGAAGAAATAATTATGAGATAAACAAAGATGGGATATCTTATACTTAACACCATTGATGGAGGAGGATAAAGGACAAACAAAAGGGGCTAATATAATGATGGTTGGTAGGAAATATTTTATAAAGGTAGATGAAGAGAAAAACATGGTGTTTGCAGCCACTACTACACATGGAGACATTAGGACAACAACATTAAGGAAATATCAAATTTTGGAAGGGAATGATATTGAGTTGAAGTTAAAGGATGAATTTATTTTGCAGATTCAAGGTTGGCTTCAAAGGTATGTTTATGTGAAGATAGAAGAGGTGATTAATACTTTCTAAAGAGGATGGTAGTAATTCAAATTCTTTCATATTAGAGGTTGGTAAACTTGAGCAAGCAGTAGAAATTGGGGTAGAATATTAGATAGAAGAGATGGAAAGGAAGAGTGAAGGGATCAAGGGTAAGTTTCAAGGGAAAAAGAGAATATTCAAGCACATAATGGGAACGAAGAGGAAGGTTTTTCATTACAAGCATGAAGAAGGTTTGGTAAAAATTAAAGGGGTAATTTCAACAACATTTTCAAGTAAGGAGTGGGTCTGGAAGCATCTATCAAACAAACTTCTATAGTTGAAGAATGAATTAGGTGCCAAGCAGTTCAAAAAGCCTAGGAACAATGAATTTTTCCAATAGTTGACTCAATGGAAAGGATTACCAATTGAAGGTATCACTTGGATATTAGAGGATGATGGCATCAAACCTAGATCTGATGTGGCAACACTGTCCTCAAGGGGACTTGAGTTCCTTTTGCCTAAGGAGTATGGTGCAAGGAACCATAGGTCTTAGCATGAAAATGTTGAAAAAAGCTAGATATTAGGTAATTTTGGTTTGTAATAAGGTCTCAAAGACCATTTTTTATGTTTTTGGAGTCATTTTAGGTTTCTCGGAGGTTTGGAGTCATTTGGAAGTTGATTTAGTCAAATTTTTAAAGTTGCAAAGTTGTCAAGCAACTTTCACACTTTTGCATTTTCTTGGAAGTTGGATAGTTGGGTCCTCGAGAGTTAGTTGGACTTAGCTTTTTGGTTTTGGTTAAGGCTTAAAAATAATGTGTGTATGTTGGAACAAGGTTGGGATGATGTAAATTTGAAATTTGATAACAAAGGCTCTTATTTTCCTATGTTTTGAAGCAAATTTGTTGCTATAGTGTTTGGTATGGCCTTGTACAGCCTGTAGGAGATCTCTTATTCATTTAGGTTGATGAAGGATTTAGTTAGCTTAATTTTGGGTTTTGTCTCATAATATTTTGTTGAGATTTGAGGATTTTATAGTCATTTTTTCTAAAATTGGTTCAAGAAACCCTAGTTTTGAGGGTTTGAGTGCAAAAAAATGATTTGTGGCCCATTCCATCAATTAAAATTCTTAATAATTGGTGGAATGTGGTTAGATAGGATGTATTTTGAGTTTATATTGTTTACAAGAGCAAGGGAGGAGGTTTGATGAATATTAGATGATTCCCTAGGTGGAAATTCTCTTGTTTTGGGCATAAAAGGTTGCATAGGTGATAGGGTTTGTGAAAAATATTTGGGGAAATTTTTTTGGGTGATGGAAAATGTTTGCAAAAACCATATTCAACATGTTTGGGCTGTTGGTATGAATAGTTGGGATCTAATTTTTTAAAATTTTATTGGGAGTCATTCAAACAAGCCTAATTAGGCTTTTTCAAACTATAGCAGCATTTTTTTGGCTTTTTCATTCCAAAACAACCACCCCTAATCTTTGGATATGTTTTATAAATCTATTATGGGCATCCAAAAAAGGTTTTAGGTTGTGGGTTGGAGGTCTTATCTAAAAGTTATGACAAAAAAACCCTATTTGTTGTGTTATTAGGCATAGTGTCAAGTTGTGAAGGAAATCATTGTGTTTGAGGTGTTATGAATTTTTCAAGTGTTTTATTGAGTTATTTTGTGTTTTCCTACCCTTCTCTACATCACAAACACACCAAATAGTCTGAGCCTCATTGTACCAGTGAAGTCTCTTATGAGACCAAATTGGAAAAAGGTAGCAATCTTTTAGAAGCTATTACTTGAAAACCATGTCACTTAGAAACATTTCATCTAAGGGTACAAGATTAGGTAGGGCCCTTCTACAATAATCTCTCTTATTTTTTTATATCTTTGAGGTGTTTTTTCATGGTGTCGAGTTTCCAATTGATGGAAAAAGCATTAGATGCATGCAATGTAAAGTTGCAAGGTAGTGTAACTTTCGTTATGTTCATTGTGCAACCAAACTGATACTTCCAACGCATTCAGATGGGTAGATTTATGCTAGGAAAGGTCCTTTTTTGCACCCAAACATGCTAAAATAATTTGAGCTACATTGTACTGACGAACTCTCTTAAGAGACCAAAGTGAAAAAAGATAGCAATATTTGATGAGCTATTACTCAAAAAAAGTGTCATTAAAAACATTTTGTTTGAGGTTGTCTAACCACATAGGGCCCCTCTACAATAACCTCTCTCATTTTTTTATATCTCTAAGGTGTTTTCCCATGGTGTCAAGTTTTTAGTTGATGGAAAATGTGTCAGATGCATGTAGTGTAAAATTGTAAAGAAAGTGGTATAATTTTCATTTTCTTCATCATGTGACCAAACCAATAGTTCCAACACATCTGTATGAGTGGGTTTCTACTAGACAAGGACCTCTTTTACACCCAAACATGCCAAAACAATCTGAGCTATATTATACCAATGAAGTCTCTTAAGAGACCAAAATGTAAAAAGGCAACAATCCTTGAGGATTTTTTACTCGAAAATTGTGTCACTTAAAAAAAAAGTCCATCTGAGGCTATGGGATCATGTAGGGCCCCTCTGTAATAATTTCTCTCTATTTTTTATACCCTTAAGGCATTTTCCCATGGTGTTGAGTTTTTAGTTGATGGAAAAAGTGTCAAATGCATGTATTGTAAAGTTGCAAGGTGGTGTAACTTTTGTTTTATTTATTGTGTGACCAAATCAATAGTTCCAACATGTCTAGATGGGTGGGTTTATGTTAGGAAATTTTCTATTTTTCACCCAAACATGCCAAAACAATCTGAGCTACATTGTAGTGGTGAAGTATCTTAAGAGACCAAAAATAAAAATGCAACAATCTTTGATGAGCTATTACTCAAAAACCATGTCACTTAAAAACATTTCATCTAAGGATACAATATCACATAGGACCCCTCTATAATAACCTTTCTCATTTTTTGAAATCTTTGAGGTGTTTTTTTTGTGGTGTTGAGTTTTCAGGCTATAGAAAAATTGTCAAATGCATGTAGTGTAAAGTTGTAAAGTGGTGTAACTTTTATTTTGTTCATTGTGCAACCAAACTAATAGTTCCAACATATATGTATTGGTGATTTTATGCTAGGAAAGGACCTATCTTTCACCCAAACATGCCAAAACAGTCTGAGCTACATTATATTGGTGAAGTCTCTTAAGAGACCAAAATGCAAAAAGGAAACAAAATTTGATGAGCTATTAATAAAAAACCGTGTCACTTAGAAACATTTTGTCTAAGGCTATTTGATCATGTAGGGACCCTCTACAATAACCTCTCTCGGTTTTTTATATCTCTAAGGTGTTTACTCGTCGTGAAATTTTTTCTAATGCTCCAAAAACCATCAGATGCATGTAGTGTAAAGTTGCAAGGTAGGCTACTTATTGTTTTGTTCTTTGTGTGACCAAACCATTAGTGAAAACATATCTAGTTGGTCACATCTACACTACGCATGGTCACTACCCTTCATTATAAAAGGGTCATAGTCTTTCCTATTCAGAGGGTCACAACTTTTTGCCTTTGAAATGCCACAACCTAAATCATATCATCACTATTCATGAGAACCTAAATTAATTTATTTGTTATATTTCCTAAGGTTGTATTCTTAATTGAATTATTCAAGGATGTTATGTATGTATTTCTCAACGATAAATAACTCTCCCTTTTATGTTAGTACTTAATACACATAACAACATTTTTAATACACATGGAGTAATCTTGCTAAAGATGCATCTGGTCATGAATTAAACAAATAGATATGCATAATACATGAAGTATGAGATATACACATGAATACATGTAATAAGTGAAGTATACAGGAAGCATGAATCATACATGTGAATACACATAATACATGAAGTCTACACAAGAATCATGAAGCATGCATGTGAAAACATGAAGTGTACATAGGAAGAATGAATCATACACGTGAACAAATGAAGTATATACAAGAAGCATGAAGCATACACATGAACAAACAACATTTTTAATACACATGGAGTAATCTTGCTAAAGATGCATCTGGTCATGAATTAAACAAATAGATATGCATAATACATGAAGTATGAGGTATACACATGAATACATGTAATAAGTGAAGTATACAGGAAGCATGAATCATACATGTGAATACACATAATACATGAAGTCTACACAAGAATCATGAAGCATGCACATGAAAACATGAAGTGTACATAGGAAGAATGAATCATACACGTGAACAAATGAAGTATATACAAGAAGCATGAAGCATACACATGAACACATGAACTATATACAAGAAGCATGAAGCATACACGTGGAATGGTAGATGTCTTCCAAGAATTATATGATTTAATGTTCAATAATCTTATAGGAGAATAATGTTCAATCTTTATATATCTACAATTATATAAAGAAAGAGTGCATGTAATACAATTGGACTTTAAATATTTGAAGTAAACCAACTACAAATATCCATTGAAGCATGAATTTATAATGCAAATATGGCATTGAGCTATCAATTCCTAAAGACACACCATGCTTTATTTCCATATGGACATCAAGAGGTGTCTCTGTTGGCATCATATGAAAATAAAACAACAATATTCAATTATGAAAACTAGAATAGTGATGCAGGTCATGGCTTATAATGTATGAGATAGTCAACAAAATTTTGAGTACTTTGGTAGACATGTATGAAAATGTGGTAGCATAGACAAGGTAGTGAAATGTTTGAAAAAAAAATTGAGTTTACTTTGATAAAATGCTTTGGTAGACATGTATGGAAAATGTGGTAGCATATACAAGGCAGTGAGCTATTTGAAAAAATGCCTCAAATAAATGTGGTCTCATGGTGGTGTCCATCACCATGAGACCATGTTTATTTGAGGTGTTTTTTCAAATAGCTCAATCACACATCACCATGAGACTGCATTCATTTGAAGCATTTTTCAAATAGCTCAATCACCATGAGACCACATTTCTCTGAGGCATTTTTCAAATAGTTCACTACCTTATCTATGTTATTGCTTACTATTATGCTTTGATAGATTTTTTCCAAGCATCCATATTTTGTTCAAAAGCACCTGTTTTAGGCTTTTATCTATAGTAGCAAGGAAGTGAACTATTTGATAAAATTCTTTGGTAGACATGTATGAAAAATGTGGTAGCATAGACAGGGCAATGAGCTATTTGAAAAAAATACCTCAAAGAAATGCGGTCTCTCATGATGATGTCCATCACCATGAGAGACAACATTTCTTTGAGGTATTTTTTTAAACAACTCATTTCCTTTTCTATGCTATTGCTTACTATTAGGATTTGATAGATTTTCTCCAAGCATGCATAGTTTGTTTGAAAGCGCCTGTTTTAGGCTTTTAGCCATAGCAGCAAGGAATTGAACTATTTGATAAAATTATTTAGTAGACATGTATGGAAAATGTGGTAGCATAGATAAGGAAATCATTTGTTTGAAAAAATGCCTCAAAGAAATGTGGTCTCATGGTGACACCATGAGACCACATTGAGGCATTTTTTCAAACAGCTCATTTTCTTGTCTATGTTATTGCTTACTATTATGCTTTGGTAGATTTTTTCCAAGCATCCATAGTTTGTTTGAAAGCACTTATTTTAAGATTTTAGCCATAGCAGCAAGGAAGTGAACTGCTTGATAAAATGCTTTGGTAGACAATATGGAAAATTTGGTAGCATAGACAATGCAATGAGCTATTTGAAAAAATGCCTCAAAGAAATGTGATGGACATCACCATGAGACTACATTTCTTTGAGGACATGAGACCACATGTCCACTAGATGAGACCACATTTCTTTGAGGAAAAGTGACTGCATGTTAGCTGGATGAGACCACATTTCTTTGATGCATTTTTTCAAATATCTCATTGCCTTGTCTATGTTATTGCTTACTATTATTCTTTGATAGATTTTTTACAAGCATCCATAGTTTGTTTGAAAGCACCTATTTTAGGATTTTAGCCATAGCAACAAGGAAGTGAAATGTTTGATAAAATTATTTGGTAGAAATGTATGGAAAATGTGGTAGCATAGACAAGGCAATGAGTTGTTTGAAAATATGCCTCAAATAAATGTGGTCTCATGGTGATGGACATCACCATGAGACCACATTTCTTTGAGGCATTTTTTCAAACAGATCACTACCTTGTCTATGCTATTGCTTACTATTATGCTTTGATATATTTTTTCCAAGCATCCATAGTTTGTTTGAAAGAACCTATTTTATGCTTTTAGCCATAGTAGCAAGGAAGTGAATTGTTTGATAAATGTTTTGGTAGAAATGTATGGAAAATGTGGTAGCATAGACAAGGCAGTGAGTTGTTTGAAAAAATGCCTCAAAGAAATGGTACGATTGCATGGTCTTATTTCTCCTTGATAGTCTCATTATAAATTTGGTTTCTTGATAGTTAACCTTGAGTATGATAGGTATAGCTAAATTTGTATAAATATTTTCTTCACAAGGTTCATTATCTTATTGATAAAAAATGATAGTGTAATTATCGTCATTAGAGAAGGGTTTCTTTTTTTACTCAAGAACTCATCAAAGTAAGAGTGAAGCATGATTATGAATTTTTGATTAAGATGAGCAATGCAATGATATAGATTGTGGATATAGGTTTTTGTTGGATAGGTCGATGGAGATTCCAATTTGGATGGTGGATCTATTGGACTTGGTAGATAATGGTTTGTATCTAAACCTTATGGAAACATTGATTTCATGGCATGGTAACATATGGGAATATTTTTTAGGAAGTTCTTGACACATATATTTTCTTGGGTGATATGAGACTGCATTTCTTTGAGGCATTTTTTCAAACAATTGTCTGCCTTGTCTATGCTATAGCTTACTATTATGCTTTGATAGAATTTTTCCAAGAATCCATAGCATAGACAATGGAAGTGAACTATTTGAAAAAATGACTCAATAAAATGTGGTCTCATGGAATGCCATGACAAGAAAATGCAATTGGCAGCTGCTCCTAGTTATTAGTTATGCAATGTGACGTAATGCTCTGAGTTTAAAAGATGTGCAATGCAATGTAATCAATGGTATGAATATAAACTACAAAAATATATTATGGACAATTCATTAGTTAAACTCTTTATTTTATTACCTGAGTGAAGCTTTGATGTCCACCTCCACTTGGAGGTGTTGTCATCAAATCTCTAATATTAACCTATTCAACATCCAAAATCAAATATTAGAATAACATTCATATAACAATGTTATTCACATGTAATACTTATAATTGTTTACTAGTTACATACCTTTGTAGTGCATGTCATTGTGCAATAAGGAGGTGGATGTTGAAAACTTAATGAATGCTATGACCTTGAAATTTCATTATAATCATTAAACTAAATTAGTTAATCTTACATTTCAAAATTAAATTTAATAAATTAAATTCAATGAACTTGCTAACATTTACTTGACTCTCAAGGCTGAAAGCCTCATTAAGGAGGGAATCTATCATCACCAACTACTCAGTTGTAGATGTAGCTTATGCACCTATGTCCTGACTACGCATGGGTCATAACCATAGGGTGACCTGTAACCCTGAAAAAATATGGGGTGGAACCCTACTCCCTAAAGAATCCTACAACTTATGATGTGTTGCAGGACTAGCATGCTCTATGATACTCTGGGTCAAGGAACTAATGGATTGCAATGTCTCGATCTTAGCACTCTCCTTCACAAAAAAAGTGACAGCCATGTTCTCATAGGTTGGTGTAGCGAGTGCTCATCTTGTCAACTATTATGGGTCAAGATGTACCCCTGGTTTATCCTCTATGAATCCCCCACATCTACCTTGGAAGTATTGCATATCAAAATAGTTTGGGACTTTATTGAGGACAAACTTGCAATAGAGTTTCCTCAAAAAATATTGTGGGACCTCATTAATGTTGTATGGAGGATGGTGAAAAACAATCCACCACCTCTTCCAAAAATGGTTCTTTATCCCTTGGTGGTAGCACCAATGGATAGGGAACCTCTTGCTTGAAGGGTGTAGAGGTTTATTTGTTCAAGGGCTTGTGAAAAGGGAACACAAGTCAAATTTTGTATTTTTTTCATTTTTGACTCGTTTATAAGATAATTTATCTACATAAAATTGTCTAAACTCTCTCCTCTTATCCTACCAAGTAGTTATTTTCTTGCTAATTGAATCTACATTTGATATCATAGATTGAAGAGATTGAGCAAGCGTGTCTCTATGTGAGGTTGAACTTGCAAGATCTTTCAACTTTGCAATTATGTCCTCAATTTATTTTTTGTTATTTTCAATTTACCCCATTAAATTTTCTCGTGTTCTAGGGGCATATTGAGGAATTACTAGAGGTGATTGTTAGGTTTTTTCTTCATTAGGTATTTGGTGTTGAGGTGATTCAAGATTTTGAGAAGGAGGTTCATTATCAATTCCTATAAATTAAATAAATTTACATCAAAAAATATATTAAGTATACCTATTTAGTAACAAACTCACACAAAAAAATAATCAAAACTTACTCCTTTGACCTCCTCGATGTCGTGGCATAATTTTGGCAAAGATTCGGCAACAATTTGGTGAAGAAATTGGTCTCCAATAACGTGAGTACACTCTTCAAGGTTTGCAAACCATGGGTTTGAAGGAACTTGTAGAAAATAAAAATGAGGAAATGTTGCTTTTTTTTGTAATTTTCTTGATTTCTAGATTCAATTATGTAAACTTGATATCGTTATTTCTTTTTTTTATTTATATGAGTTAAAATGCACTTGCATTATAATGTGAGCATGTTATGGCTTCGGTGTGCCCAATTCTAAGGATCATTCACACAAATCCATAACATGAGTGCTTTATAACGTGCTCTTGTTATGGGTTTTTTTTAAATTCAAAGATGGGTGGCCACTTTTTGGCTCCCATCTTCCTACACTCGCCCTTATGTGTATACTTCATGTGTTCATGTGTATGCTTCATCCTTCCTATGTATACTTCATGTATTATATGTATTCACATGTATGCTTCATGCTTCATGTGTATACTTCACGTATTATGTGTATGTTTCATGCTTCCTATGTATACTTCATGTGTCCATGTGTATGCTTCATGCTTCCTATGTATACTTCATGTATTATGTGTATTCACATGTATGCTTTGCACTTCCTATGTATACTTCATGTGTTCATGTGTATGCTTCATGCTTCCTATGCATACTTCATGTGTTCACGTGTATGCTTCATGCTTCCTATGTATACTTCAATTATTACATGTATTCACATGTATGATTCATATTTCTTGTGTATACTTCATGTATTACATGTGTTCATGTGTATGCCTTATACTTCATTTATTACATATATCTATTTTTTTGCTTCATGACTAGATGTATCTTCAACCAAGAGATTAATCTATGTGTATTTATGATTACCTTACGCTTACAAATTATGAAAACATTAAAAACATTGTATGTCAAAATATTTTCTAGGTTGATAAACACTAACATAAAAGGGAGATCATTTCATTTGAGAAAGACATCCTACAACATATTCAATTAAGAATGGAACCTTAGGAAATATTGCAAATAAATTAATTTAGGTTCTCAAGAATAGTGATGATATGATTTAGGTTGTGACTTTTCAAAGGAAAAAAGTTGTGACCCTTCAAATAGGAAAGACTATGGCTCTTTAAATAACGAAGGTTTGTGACCATGCCTAGCATAGATATGCCTACTTGAACATGTTGGCACAAATGGTTTGGCCACACAAAGATCAAAACAAAAAGTAGCCTACCTTGCAACTTTACACATATATTTGACGAATTTTGGGACATCAGAAAAATTTTCACAATGGCCAAATAGCTTGGAGATATGAAAATATGAGAGAGGTTATTGTAGGAGGACCTAATATGATCATGTATCTTTAGATGAATTTTTTTTTAAATTCCATTGTCTCTAAGTAACAACTCGTCAAAGTTTGTTGCCCTTTTGCACTTTGGTCTCTTAAGGGAAATCGTCAGTGCAATGTAGTTTGAAATGTTTCGGCATGCTGGGGTATGAAACAAGACCTTGCCTAGAATAAACCTACCCATATAGACATGTTGGAACTGTTGGTTTGGTTGCATGATGAACAATACAAAAATTACACCACCTTGCAACTTTACACTACATGCATTTGATGTTTTTTTCGTCAACTGAAAACTCGACATCACAAGAAAATGAATTAGAGATATCAAAAACTGAGAGAGTTTATTGTATAGTTGCTCTACATGATCTCGCACCTTCAAAAAAAATGTTTCTAAGTGCCACGATTTCTAAGTAACAACTTGTCAAAGTTTTCTACTTTTTGCACTTTGGTTTCTTAAGAGATATCATCGATGCAATGTAGCTCAAATTATTTTGGAATGTTTGGGTGTGAAATAGGACCTTTTTTAGCATAAACCTACGTATATGGATGTTTTGGTACTTTTATTTTGTTCTCACAATGAACAGAACAAAAATTACACCACCTTGCAACTTTACACTACATGCATTTGATGCTTTTTCCATCAACTGAAAACTTAACACCGTGGGAAAATAGATCAGAGATATTGAAAATTGAGAGAGGTATTGTAGAGGGGTCCTATGTTATCATGTACCTTTAGATGAAATATTTCTAAGTTCCTTAGTTTCTAAGTAACAACTCGTTAGAGTTTGGTACCTTTTTGCACTTTGTTTGCTTACGAGATATCACTAATGCAATGTAGCTCAAACTGTTCTGACATGTTTGGGTGTAAAATAGGACCTTTCCTAGTGTAACCTACACATTCGGATGTGTTAAAACTATCAATTTGGTCGCATGATAAATAGAACGAAAATTGTACACAACCTTGCAACTTTACACTACATGCATTTGATGATTTTTTCATCAACTTTACACCTTGCAAAGTGGGTGTTCCAAAACAAGTTGAATGAAGATGGTGAAGTTGTGTGGAACAAAGCCAAATTGGTATGTAAAGGGATTTCACAAGTTGAAGGTATTGATTTTGAGGATAATTTTTCTCTGGTAGCTAGAATGGAAGAAATAAGGATGTTTCTTACCTTTGTTGCTCACAATAATTTCAATGTTTATCAGATGGATGTCAAGTCAACCTTATTGAATGGTGATTTAGAGGAAGATGTATATATTGATCAACCAGATGATTTATAGCTATTAGAATATCTAGACATGGTTTGCAAACTCAAGAAAACTTCAAATATGGACTCAAGCAAGCTCCCAAAGCTTGGTATGCTTGGTTGGATAAGTACTTACTTCACCAAGGTTTCAAGAAAGGTACTGCAAATAGTAATCTTTATATTAAGGTAGAGGAAGACAATATTTTGATAGTTGTTTTATATGTTGATGACATCATCTTTGGTGGAGATGATAATTTATGTAAGAGATTTTCAAAAGAGATAAATAAAGAGTTTGATATGTCTACGATTGGTGAGTTATCTTTCTTCCTTGGGATTCAAATTGTTCACCTAGACGATAGTATCTTTATTTCTCAAGCTACTTTGTTAGAGATATGTTGAAAAAAATTTGCATGGAGGATTCTAAACCAATAATTATTCCTATGGTTACTGGTTATCACTTGAGCAAGACTGATGAGTCACTTGAGGTTGATAAAACTCTTTATAGGTCTATGATTGGAGATTTATTGTGCTTGACTGCTTTTAGACCTAATATTATGCATGCAGTATGTTTGGTTGCCAGATATCAAGCTAATCCTAAGAAAATAATGAGAAAAAAGAATATTTGGATATTTGAAGGGAACTTTGGATTTTGGTTTGTGGTATAAGAAGGATGATAACTTTTCTTTGAGTGTTTATAATGATGTTGATTGGGAAGGTTGTGTGGATGATTGGAGAAGTACTAGTGGAAGTGATTTTTTCTCAAGAGATAGATTGGTCTCTTGGTTTAGTAAGAAGTAGGACTTAGTGTCCTTATCCACAACAAAAGCTAAGTATATTCTTGTAGGAACTTGCTACACCCAAATGCTTTGAATGAAGCAAACTTTGAAGTACATCTAGTTATAATAATTTAGGGTTTATTTCCCCTCCTTTTTCTAACTAGATGTATAAATGGTACATCTATCTAGGGGTAGAAATTCATGTCATATCCTTTTTTCCTGGATTTATGTGTGCTACCTCCTAGGGGGAGTAGGTAGTTGATTAGATGTTGTTGATAGGGGGAGCTTGCATAATTATTTGAAGAAGATGTGCAGATTTTGAGGATGCGTTGATGTTTTAATTGAATACCTTGGTCCTTTGTCCTTTATGTCAAAGGGGGAGAATGTGTAGGTGTGTGTTGGGCCATCAATGTTAAAGGGGGAGATTGTTGCACATATGCTTATGATATTTTTGTACATATGTTTGGCATTGATTTTCATTGATGTCAACACTCAATTTAGGTTCTCATTGAAGCTTGTGTCAACACTTAGTTTGGGTTGTCATTGGTGCTTACAATTATTTGATATCATGATGGTATATTAAGATGAGGAGTAGAATCATTAAGATGAGGATTAGAAGCATTAAGATGAGGATTAGAAGTAATGTTGAAGTTGGAGATATATTGATGATGGTCTCTAGTATGTTGTATGCTCTCTCCTATTGCTCCTAAGGAAGTATGTGTTGCTAGAAGGAAATTTTGGTCTCCAGATGTTGATGAAAGTTTTTTCTATAGGAAGTTGCTTTGAAGACTATTTGGGAGAATACTTTGCATTCTGAGCTATCTTTGAAGATATGGTCTTGTGGTTTGGGATTCAATGTTTTTGTTCAGTGGATGTTGCACTACTATCTTTTTTAGGTCACCAGTGTTGTCGAGGAGGTTTCTGGTAATTGCAGTGGCTTGGCAGTTTTATTGTTTATCAGGGCTAGTCTAGAAAATGATCTACCTTTTTCCACATTGTTGTTTCTACTCCTATGGCTTGGTTAATGTGCTTTTAGTGTTTGTGCAATGTCCCATTTTAGTGTTCATGTAATGGATTTTTGTGCAATTTGGTTTGTTATACTTCTATCTCTTGGTTGTGTATTTTGTGCTTCTAGGATGAAGTGTTTTGTTTCTATTTGGTTTGAGTTGGTTTTGTGTCATGAAAATGTGAAAAAATTATATGTAAGTTTTGTTGGATGTTCATGGAACGTCCCTTTGTGGTCTGTACATCAATGGTTGATCTCTTTGGTGTCACCTATTGTTTTGAGTTGGTTTTTTGGGTAATTTGAGGATGTTTGGTCGATAGGGCTTGTTCTCTTGCTTGTGCTATATTCTTAGGGATCCACACCAACATTTAAGGTTGTGTTAAGGTGTATTTAGGTCCTAACCTATCTTTTTGAGATTTGTATTGAGTAAATTCATTTGAAAGTATGTTTTTGGACCGATTGGTATTGTGCTACACATTTAATCTACATGTTTCCCTATTGCTAACTTGGGATGTTGTGCACCAATGTGTGCTTTTTGGGATCAAATTGAAAGTTGTAATAAGCTTTTTTGGTCCTATTTATCTCCTAGATAGGAGCACATTATGTTTTTGTGGCTGACTTGTTGAGGTTATTGATTATCTTCTATTCTAGTTGATCTAATTGGTATTTTGATATCTTGTAGAAGATATAAAAGAAAGAATAAATAATTTGCAAGTTAAGTGAGTGTGTGGAGCTGCGTGAGTATGGAACGATGCAATGAGTTGTGAAAAGAAGAGTCAAATGAGCTTTAACACATCAATCAACAAAGTGTATTGTTGACATATGTTGTAATTCAAAATATGCATGTATCCTACTATTAGACAATGAGTCTCTTTTTCAGGTCCTTGTACCTTGTATCTTTCCCTGGGTTTATGTGCCTCAGCCTACAAGTCTTGTCTTTTGTATCTTGCTCAAAGGTTGTGCACTTTAATGTACAAGTCTTCCAGGGAGCAGTGTGCTTTCTTAGGCAGCGAGCCTTAAAAAAATTATAATTATGTAAGCAACGAGCTTCCTATATTGTGAGATTTTTCATCGTGCTTTTTTCCTTCTTGGGTTTTCCATGCATATCCGGTGTTATCCTGTGCATGTGTGTCCATTACTTTATATTTGCATTGTTGTTGATTTTTTTATGAGTTGTTGATCTTGTTAAAAGTTTGAACTTGCAAATTGTCAAAGGGTTTAAAAGGTATGAGGGGATTAAGTTGTTGAAAATATTGATTTACCCCCCTCTCAGTATTTGGGTGTGTTTAACAAAATCATCTACTAAAAGACAATATCAAATAATAGACCAATCAAATAGAGCCAAATAATTGCATGGCATGGGGAGTCTCAAAAAAATTCCAAACAATCATTCTATGAAATTAATGGAGGAGAATAATTAACTAATAGGGTCCAAGAAGGAAGAGTGCAAAGGATTGTATAATATAATACAAAAATACTTATTAAAGACTACTTAATCCAAGATCACTATTATATACTAAACCATGAGAATAATTTGAGAAGAAGGGTGCAAAGAAGTGCTTTGAGAAGGCATATGCTCTATCTAGGTAATAGTATTGTTAAAATATAATGGACATGCCAATAAAAAAGCTTAGTGATGTTAGCCTAAAAATCAATTTCCCATATATGTGCATTATGTGTGTGCTTTTCAATTATGTTTTTTGTTGTGTATGTTTGTAGTTGTCAATTGTGTTGATCAATGTGTGTGTATCAAGGGATAAATCTCTATAATGATTTAAAAAATTTCAAGTCTAATGATATGAATCTAAGTTGTGAATACAAGGTGTTCCCAATACGATGGTTGCCATGGAAAATAACTAGAATAATTACCTTTTCATAGTTAAGTGTTGCCTTGTCATCAAGGTGGTTCCTATTCACCAAGATTGGGCCTAGTAGAGTGGCAATAACCTTCCCAAACTATGTTTGACTTAAATTTGTGACTTTCATGTTGAGATTTGTCTTGTATCTATGTAAAGTCATTTTTTCATGTGTGAGTTACTTAATCTAATGAGTATTAAATATTTTTATGTATGTGTGTATGTTTTTGCATGTGTGTGTTGGATATTAAATTTAATTTAAGACCTATATTGGTTGATTGTTGGAATTTTGTTATTTTTATATGGATTAGATAGCAAAGGCTATCATTAATGATAGGTACAATGAGGAATTTAGTATTATCAATACTTGTGCTAAGATTATTTTGTCCTTTACATCTCAAAATTATGCTCATAAAATAAATATTGTAGTATAAGGGTGGTCAAGGGTGAGAAATAGACTAACGATTTAGGTTGGCTTTTGAACAATATCATTTATACTCTAGCTAAAAATGGATAATACCTACTCATGCATTTTAAGATTTATATTTAATTCAAATTATAAATAGGATAGATAATTGCATCTATGAAATTAAGGCATTTACTATAATTGTGTTCTAGTACCTAATAGGGCTCCTTACTTATTACCATTTAGTATTACTACAAATGAAAAGGAGAGAAAATATTAAGAATCTATAAATATCATAAAATTGGTGTAGCAAAAGTATGGTGACCATAAAACTCACAAGTCCCAAGATCAAATCTTGGTATCATCCAAGGTTCTTGGATATTTTAAGTTCTTAGCGATGCACTATTGGTTAGTTTGTATCCATGTCATCTTGTGGTGGGACCCCTTTTGTATATACTTGTAGGTGTTTAGTGGAATCATGTAGGTGTTTAGTGGAATCAATATAAGTTATCATTAGTGTGGAGCATCATGGTAGTCTCAAAAGTTTAATATGTAAAATTGATGTTAGAAGATGGTAGGACTATTTAATTTATAGTTGCATTGGAATCATATGGTCTAGGAAACCTCTCAAGGTGTTATGGCTCCTAGATTTTTTTGATTCTACCAACCATGTGACCAAGAGTCAATCTTTTACATCCTATAATATATTTTCTCTCATAAGAACATCTAAAATATTGTTAGTTATTTGTTACTCCATTGGTTGATTTTGATGAGTCAATATGGTGGTGGGTTCCAAATAATTGAATTTTATGTAGCCTATGTCATCTATGTTCTTATTTTTTATAATATTTTAATTTTGAGACACATGATCTCTATTGTATGTCAAATGGTGATGCCATCAAAATTGTGATTTGTGAGATCTTATGGTGTGTTGAATGTCTAAGGGCCTCCACCATTAAAGGGGAAAGATATTACTATGTTTAAATGGAATTGCATAGATCATTCTTCTTGTTGAGAAGAACAACCTTTGTAACTCCATGCTTATCTTTTTTTGTGAGGTTAACAAGCTTAATGTTTCATGGCTCAAGAACCTTAACCAACACAAATCTATTGTGATCTCATTTCTCACTCTACGAAATCTTAAATGTTAAATTCATGAAGAACTCAAAATGCCATAAAGGAAATTAATACTATCATTGGATCACATTTCCCTATTAAATAAAATGAGAGAGCTTAAGTTAAAAAAAAAAGTATATTTAATACTAGTCATGTTAGGGTACTACATCTTGGTATCAAAGCATGGTTAAAAACTAAGGGCCTAATGGGAAATCAAGGATGAATTTTTAATACCAAATTTTAAATTAAAATAAGGACTATGTAATTGTTATGTTGACATAGGTAGTAAGATTTTCATTTCTTGAAGGAAAATATTGCAAGAAGATATAAGGAGAAAATATAAGAATGGATGAATAACCATGGAATTAGAATGTCTAGACTAGAAGAATTTCAATTAACCACTTGACAACAAATGAATCAAGATAATTGGACCATAAGAATAAAAAAAATATTTACATGAGTAATTAATGTATGTGTTAAAATACCTTGGGGATAACCTCAATCATGTCACAGTTATAGAACAAATTATTATTTCAGTCATTAAAATTGAAGGATATTTCTCTAATAACCTTAATAGATTTATTTTCTTTCTTAGATATATACTCATTTATATTTGAGAATTACCAAGATAAGACTATGCTTGAATTTGAGGGACCCTCACACCCTTCACCAAAATCAATACCCTAACCATGTTCAAGATATGGGTAAATATTAAATCATACTTTGAAATGTAATTACTAGTAATAACATGGTGTGAGGTCCTTAGTATACTTTTTAGAATTAAGGCATGGGTATGTGAATAACGACCTAATGATAATGTGAGTTACTCTTTAATATGATTAAAAAATAAAATTAATTAATTGATAACATGCTAACAAGGGGGTAACGTCTATTGATTGAAAACATAAAATTTACAATTGTCATTTCAAATGACCTTTCTAACATCATGGTGTTGGTTTGTGGTCGAAGATAGTCTCAAAACTTCTACCACTTCAACAACTCTTCTAATTTGTTCCAGAGAAAGGATATCAATATAATTTTCCAAGAAGTTCAAAATCTCCAAGTTGTTCCTAATTATACCATCCTTCAAGAGAGATAGTGCTTCCTTCATGTTTTTTTTATGTTTATCCATATGTGTCAACATCTCCTCCCAATCTTCCTCTAGCCTTTTGTTGAAGGATTCAATGGCCCTTTAAGCCTTAGCCTTCCATGATTCTTGTGCAAAAGTGGAAACACCAAGTTTACCCTAGCTCTTTTTTCCCATAATTAGGATGATGTTACTAAGGAAAGTTTCCACTAATGCAGTGTCATGGATGTGACCACTTCTAGTAAAGTTTGGAAACATCTATATAGTCTCGAGAATACACATTTTATCATATTTACTAATTAATTGAAAACAACAAATCTATTATATTCTGATTTTCAATTAATTAATAAATATAGTTAAATGTACATTCTAGAGGCTGGATAGACAATAATGCATAGTTTGGCCTATCACCTTGGCTATTGTAGTAGTTATCTCGTCGATTTGAACATTGAATAGACGCATTATCAAGGCGAGGGGATCCTCTCAGAGGCAGCCACAAACAATCTCGTCTATCTGCATTTTCTTAGTGATGAGCAACGTGACCACCAGAGACTTTATAGGCTTGAATGGATAAGCCACCCAGAACTCTAAAGGTGACCTGTGAGCACAGTAGTGTCATTCGAAAGGAAAATAAACCCACGTCCTAGGTTGTCTGAGATAACTAATCTCTTTGATTGTTCGCAGCCTTTATTCGCGAGGAAATCTACCGTGTGATTTGCTTCTCAAAAGCAATGACTCAGACTATAATAGCCCAATCCATCGAGTACCTCTCAAATCTTTTCAGCCATGTTTTGTAATTTCCAATTTGAGATCTTCCTGCAATTGATGGAGTTTACAAAAAAATTGGGAATCTCTCTCGATGTGTATGTTGATAATACTCAATCAATATTCTAGTATAACATTGGCAGTCAATCAATATTCTCGTCAACCATATACTGCAATTTATAGCCCATTCTAATCAAATATTGTCTATATTTTTCCATAATACATACGAGCTTTTCCTCTTTTTTTGTTGATGTGTAATTGGTGATTGCCTAGTTTAGTTACCAAGGTTTGGATGGCTTCTGGTGGAATTGGGAGATCATCGAGGTATTAACATCATTAGATAACTAGATATAGTCTCTTACATTGTAGCCATCGATGTTGATTATGGATTACATATGTTCAGCCAAAGGGGATGTTTGGGAGTGGAGAATGTCAATTCCATGAGTCAATCCAAAATGGGGCCTTTTGTTCTTTGTTTACCATCCAGGAGAGATGGTCCCACAATTTTGTATGAAGTTCCAAATGTGAGAACCACATAGAGGATTTAAATTAGTCATGGTTTGTTTGGGATCATCAAAATTTAGGTATTTTCTCTACAATATTTGGCACTACCTTGTGTTTGGTTGTGAAGACATTTTCCAAATAAGTTTGGCTCTCAGAACACAATTTTGTTTTTCCACCTTTCTCAATCCAATCCCACCATGTCCTTTAATTTTTCATGTGGTGTCTCAATCAACAAGTGGTATGCATTAGCTTCTTCAAATCCCTCCATAGGAATTTCTTCAATATTCCTTTCATCATGCATCCTGCTTTGTTAGTGATTTATGTACTTGATTGTTGGTATGTGGGAATGGCAAACAAGACAACTTTGATCATTTGATTTTTTGCAACTAGGAAAAGCCACTTTCCTTTCCATCTAGTTCCTTTTTCTTGGCACTTGTTCACAACTTCATTCCAAATGTATATTTCCATTACTCCTTTAAACAATGGGACCACAAGATATTTGCATGGCAGTGTCTTCCTATTGAATCCAAAGATATTGGCAATATGTCTTTGGAGACCAATTCTAATGTTGAAAAAATAAATATTTAACTTATTTTAATTTATTTATTTCCCTATGGCAATGATGGATGTAACTAGAATATTATTGATCACCTCTACTTCTATGATACTTGATTTTGTAATGTCCCTCGCAAAATCTTCCTTTGTTTTCACCTTTTCAAGCCTTGGAAATTTCATCAAACACTTGTCTTGTAAAGTCTGAACTTCTTGTTATAAATTTTTTATTGCTTTGTTTTGATGTTGCTTGATGCCAATGATGTTTCAAGAGGTTCTCCAATGATGCAAATTGACTAATAATAAAATAAAAATAATATGCAATATGTTTTAGTATTTTTCTAATGCAATTAAATAACACAACTTGCTGCAAATGATTAGCTACAGCCAAGTGACATTTCATCATACATTTGGCATGCAACCTCCAAAGAAACTTCTATTGCAAAATAACTTC
The DNA here is from genome assembly GCA_007258455.2 of Sequoia sempervirens. Classification (NCBI taxonomy): domain Eukaryota; kingdom Viridiplantae; phylum Streptophyta; class Pinopsida; order Cupressales; family Cupressaceae; genus Sequoia; species Sequoia sempervirens. The sequence goes on along the minus strand of VDFB02256679.1, from coordinate 86,372 downwards.
CTAACTGATTACAATAATGTATTACTATGATAATTATACAACTCCTACTCTTATTAAATGGTGCATGAAGTAAATGCAAGGTGATTGTGAATGATTTGCCAAGACTCTTGGCTTACAATGACATGAATGTATGCAACTATAGTTGTTGTTATAACAACATTATTCCAATGAAATGATGCTAAAATATGAAGTAAGAAATGCATATAAAAAATTGGGATCATATGTTGATGGTATAGTGCCTCTTCAATGAACAAATTCCCTCCAACTTTTGTTGCCCCTACCCTTGTCTGACAACTTTTTCTATAAATAAATGCAGCAATATTGGCCTCCAAAATTATTGTAGAAATGATTGTCTTGACAAGAGAAAGTGGTCCCTCCAATACCCACAAAATTTTGTCCCCTTAGTGAAGAGCAATGAATGAAAATGCAATTCCTCCCTTGGCTAGTTTGCAGACTGAAACAAAATTACAAACCTCAAATAACTCACCAAACTTCTCCAAAAATGTTCTCCAATGGCTGCAATTATCTCAATGAGAAAAGACTAAAGTATCTCCCTCCAATATCCAACTAAGGTTGATATTTCACAACTGAAATTGGTACCTTAGAGTCTTCAAACTCTTAGGCAATGAAAGCATTCAAGCTCTCTTTCTACCACGTAGGTATGTAAGAAGCAATAAAATCCAAGTGTGTCCAAATGCTTAGCCAACAATTTCTTAAATAGATTTCTCATAGACTTCTCAAGAAGCTTCTAGAAGAAATATTATTTTATTCCTCAAGTGACTTTATTATTTTATTATTTCATTTTGAATCACTTAAGTCACTTTATTATTAAATTAATTAAATACCAAGTCATCCCTTTTGATATAATATTTTATTGGAATAACTTAATAAATAATTAATTTGATAACACCTCCAATTTAGGGACATGACAGTCCCCCCTTCCCAAAGATTACTTGCCCTCAAGCAATCTGCATCTACCAAACCATCCAACTACCACAACACTTAAAGCCCAAAAACGAGAATCACCTGCACTTGTCCACCAACCACCTGGATCCCAAGTGATCCTGAGAAGAACTCCAACCAATATCCACTTAATATAGTTGAAGCTCTTGTCGCTATGAAGTCCTATCAATCTATGAGGCCAACTATCCAACAAGAGAACTCCTAGATCCCAAGCATGTATATCTACCCCACCATGCCAACTCCAAGTACTGCAACAATAATCCTCATGCATCCAAACTCTCCAAAAATAATCTCCACCTGGATCACATGAATAAACTAGAAGTCCCTCCATATCAACACCAATGGACTTCCATTGTGCCGCTCTAATACCCCCTAGAGTCCAAGTCTTGAACTTCTACTACTGGAATCACCCAATTGGAGAACTCAAAATGATAGACCTGTCAAACTTGGACTCATCATCAATATGTCCTCTAACACCAAGGTGAAAATCCCATCTCCATCTATCCACCTCAACTATTGTTGCCTTCAAAGTAGTACTGTCAACACTCAATGAAGTATGAGGTAGAACACATGGTATAGTTGGAATACACCAGTCCTTCTTATCAACCTCATCACCAACATTAGAATAATGTGTATTTTCAGATTCATCCCCCTTTTGAATAAGGAAGCTTCTAATGTTATCTATCCTTTGTTGCCTTGCTATGTTGATGAGATTTATCTTTTCTTTGACTTCTTGAAGATGTTGTCTTGCATTGGCAGCCACTAATTTAGCCTCTTTGGCTTTTTTCATCCATTCTTCATTCATCTTTTCAGACCTCTTAACATCTTCTATACTAAAATATACAAAGTAAGACCTCTTATGCTTGATATCTTCATGTTTTTCAACTGGTGTAGGGATGCCATCAATGGGTGATGTCATATTATTGACTTTCTCATGATCAAAAGCTACTATCTCATGAGAATGATGAGTCATAATGTTGTTGTCCTCAAACAAATCAGTAATGGCATCATGCCATTGTATAGTGTCTCCTTCATCATGTGTAGCCAAGATACTAGTGGTTGCTCCACTAAGTAAATAATCAACTTTTCCATCCACTTTTTTTTCTTCATGTAGCTCCTCTAATGTAGTCGGTTCATCTTTAACCATCACGTGTTCTTCTTCAATCTTGAAGTCATCATGAAGTGTCATGTGCTCAACATCTTTCTCCATTTTTCTCTCCTTAGGATCAACTACAAGTTGATCACTAGCTATTGAAAATTCACCATGGAGACTTTTAGATGTGTCGCCATATTTCTCCATCCTCTTGTTCCATTCTTCAACTATTTTATCCATCCTTTTCAGGATTTGTTCTTGTTGTTCCAACAAGGCATTCAAGATGTCTCTCATCCTTGACTACTCACATGTCTTTGGACTTCTTGCTTGCTTGTGATAATATTTTGGATCCTCCATATACTCAATGAATGGAAGGTTATTTTTGATCCATTTTGGAAATGTGCAGTATTCTTGGAAAACAATCTCTATTTCTTCTTTGGAAACCATGATGTTCAACTGAATTTTTTGATCTTTAATTTAATAGTTGAAACCATGATCCACTCCCCAACAGGCTGGTAGGAACAATAGCTCTGATACCACCATAATTTCCCTAGAAAAATCTAACTTTGTTTTCACCTTTTCAAGCCTTGGACATTTCGTCAAACACTTGTCTTGCAAAGTCTGAACTTGCTGTTATAAATTTTTGATTGCTTTGTTTTGATGTTGCTTGATGCCAATGATGTTTCAAGAGGTTCTCCAATGATTCAAATTAAATAATAATAAAATAACAATGATATGCAATATGTTTTAGTGTTTTTCTAATGCAATTAAATAACACAACTTGTTGCAAATGATCAGCTACAGCCAAGTGACATTTGATCATACATTTGGCATGCAACCTCTAAAGAAACTTCTATTGTAAAATAACTTCCCAACTGATTGCAATAATGTATGGCTATGATAATTATGAAACTCCTACTCTTATTAAATGGTGCATGAACTAAATGCAAGCTGATTGTGAATGATTTGCCAAGACTCTTGGCTTACAATGACATGAATGTATGCAACTGTAGTTATAACAACATTATTACAATGAAATGATGCTAAAATATGAAGTAAGAAATGCATATAAAAAACCTAGGATCATATGTTGATGGTATCTTGCCTCTTCAATGAAGAAATTCCCTCCAACTTTTACCACCCCTACCCTTTCCTGGAAACTTTTTATATAAATAAATGTAGCAATATTGGCCTTCAAAATTATTGTAGAAATGATTGTCTTCACAAGACAAAGTAATCCCTCCAATACCCACAAAATTTTGTCCCCTTAGTGAAGAGCAATGAATGAAATTCAATTCCTCCCATGGCTTGTAGACTAAAACAAAATTACAGACCTCAAATAACTCACCAAACTTCTCCAAAAATGTTCTCCAATGGCTACAATTATATCAATGAGAAAGACTGAAGTATCTTCCTCCACTATACAACTAGGGTTGATATTTCACAATCAAAATTGGTACCTTAGAGTCTTCAAAGCCTCGGGCAATGAAAGCATTCAAGCTCTCTTTCTACCATGCAGGTATGTAAGAAGTAATAAAATCCAAGTGTGTCCAAATGCTTAGCCAATAGCTTCTTAAATAGATTTCTCATAGACTTCTCAAGAAGCTTCTAGAAGAAATATTATTTTATTCCTCAAGTGACTTTATTATTTTATTTTGAGTCACTTAAGTCACTTTATTATTAAATTAATTAAATACCAAGTCATCCCTTTTGATATAATATTTTATTGGAATAAATTAATAAATAATTAATTTGATAACACCTCCAATTCAGGGACATGAAAGACTCTCCATATAGGATAGTATCATCAACAAACTATCGATGAGTAATTTCTTAGAAATTGTGCACATTATTTGATGCTTCTACCCGTCAAATTAACACAAATAAAAATGGTGACATTAGGTCACCTAGATGAAGACCCCCATAGGGATACCAGTATTGAGTTTACGATTGCATTCAAAAATCCAACTCAACCAATCTTGATGAAAACATTATTCATATGATGCCTTTCTTTCTAGTTTTAGGGCCTAAAGTGAAAAGTGGTTATAATGTTATCAATTATACCCCTTCCAAGGGTGAAGCCACATTGCTCATCAGATATTATCTTGGGAATTTTTTTTTTTAGCCTTTTGGCAATCACGTTCAATTTTATCTTGTAGATTGTATTGTAGAGAGATATTGACCTAAATTTTGAAAAGGAAGAAGGTTTCAAGGATTTGTGGATTAGGGTGATGAAAGCGAAGTTTGTATCTTTTAAGATCCTTTTTAATTTTCTTGTGTTGAAAACCACCTTCCAAACTACAACACCCACAATGTCCCAAAAATATTGGTAAAACTAAGGGGGGAAACCACTGGGCTAGGAACTTTATCCAAATGCATTTGGAACACCACCTCTTTGACCTCTTTCTTTGAAATTTTCCCCATTAACATTTAATTATATACATTAGTAAAAATCTTGGGGATAAGATCCATAAAGAGGGCTTGGTCCTAATTATTTGAAGCCTCCATGCTAGCTAATAAATTCTAAAAAAATTGAACTACTTCATCCTATATTTCTTTATGTTCATGGGTTATAGAACCATCAATTTTTTGATAGATGAAATGAGATTTTGAGATCATCTAGCTTTGTTCAAGTTGTGGAAGAATTTGGTGGTTTTTTTCCTTTTATAAGCCAAGTTTCTTGGGATTTAGACCTCCAAAATGTTTCTTCTTTAGCAAGGAATTTTGTATATGTATCAATGAGTTCTTTTTATTTTTCAAATTCTACTAGTGACATTCCATCTTTCAGAACTTTTTGGTTTAGTATTTTCAATTCTTCTTATACTTTCTCCTTTTCCTAGAATATATTCTTGAAAGTTTTCTTATTCTAGTCTTTTAGATTATTTTTAACATGATCAATTTCTTATTGATCTTGAACATATTTTAGCCTTTCCAAACTAGATTATCAAACCACCAAACCTTCATGGATTCTTTCAAGGATTTACATCTTAACCAAATTTTCTCAAATTTGAAAGAGCATCATGATGTGGTATAATCATCTTCAATGTTGAGTGAGATTGGGAAGTGGTTAGACCCGAACATGGGCATAATTAATGAATTGATTAATGTGAGCTTGCTAAGCCAATATGAGGTAACCAAGAATCTATCTAGTCTCTCGACAATATTGGTGAAACCCTTTATATGATTTTTCCAAGTAAATATCCTATTTTTAGGATGAATTTTGATCATACCATTTTTTTTAATGAAATCCTAGAATTCCATGTGCTTTTTGTATAGTTTTAGAGCGTCACCTCTTTTCTCATTGAGGGAAGTAATGGTATTCAAGTTACCTCTTAGAATATGTTTTGAGACAAAGGAATTAAGAAAGGAAAATATTTTGTTCCATTCTTTTAGTTAAAGTAAGAATACTTTCCCGTCATCAATCAATAGTTTGGTTTCTTACAAGATGAAATGTTAGGGTTTGAGTTTTGGAGATGATGCTTAAGAAAGTGTCATTTGTTAGGGGTGTTCTTGAGCCCTTAACATTATAAGTGGATATCTTCATGGTTCCCTAATGAGAGGGCTTCCTCCCTTATAATTCAGCAAGAGCTTATTGATGTGATTTTGGCCTTTGAATGAAACATCTTTTTTTTTCTCTTTTTCTTGTTTGATTTCCTTCCTCTTTTTTCTGCAATTCTTAAGTTTGGGTTTCTAATTTTGGAAGCAAATTGGTGAACTAATGTGGATTTAAGTATATCTATCTCATCTTTCTCAATTAAATTTGTGTTGTATCCTTTTTTGTCTCCCTTTGTAAACCTGGGGATTGTAGCTTCTTCACCATTGTTTCTTTATCTTGAGTGCAAGGGGAATTTTTTGTTGAGTGTTTCCTGCTTTGACACTTAAGGAAAAAATTGGTCTTCAATTTCAATTTCTTGGTTTCATCTTTTGTTTTCCATCGTCAGTATGATTTCATTTAGGATTTCTTTGATTAATGCAATTTGAAGACACACATATAGGTGGAAATTATTTACAATAATTTCTTTATCTATGTCAATTAGGGTTCTCACAGTTTGACCAATTTTGGTAAACCACTCATCTTACTAGAATTCAATTGGAAGGTTATACAGCTTCATCCATTTTAGGCCATCTCTTGGGAAGCAATTTTAGTAATTAAAATTTGGAGTCCATTTTTTAAGGTATAAGGGAATTTCACTCATTTTCCAAAGGCCTTCATAAAGAAAGGAGTCTCTATTTGATTGATTCAATAATATTACTACAAAGAAACCCTTTAACAAAAATTTCAAGATGAATTTCAAATTCTAGTTGGTAGTTAGCCAACACTCTATTTATTTTCTTGTTTGTTTAGGGTTGATAAATTTACCAATTATTCTAGATTCTCGTAGCATCGTTGTGTCTTCCCTTGCTTCTTCATCAAGATCTATGATGGATTCCTTCAAGAAATGTGAAATTTCTCCACTTTCGAAGGATCTTTGCATGGAATACTGCTTTGCTTATTTTCTCAAAGTGTGAACCATTTTTTTAATAATTATATTTAGATGGTTAAGATTTATATATAAATAACAATGCTAAAATTTTAAGGTTCCTTCCTATTTTAACACTATATATGTGTATATACGAATGGAGAAATCCTAACTCAATATTCTATAATAATAATTAATACAATTAATTCTTTGATGTAATCTCCATGAGAGTTGAATCCTTTACAAACATAGTTTTAATGCTCTCCAAGGAATGGTAATCCTTTTCAATAAGGTATTATAAAGTATTTATGCATATCATTATACTATTAAACACGTGTAATGTATAAATTTTGACATCTTACTAAAAGAATTAAGTTCTATTTTGAAGCATACGTATATACAATTGGAATCTTGACCAAGAATTTCATGATATTTTTTAATTTGGTTCTCTTTTTTATTTCTTTTTGCCCATATTAAGAAATGGTGGTTAAGTTATAAAAATTCCCTTAAAATATAGTTATGTGTAGGAAATATTGTTATGCCATAATAAATAGAGGAAATTGGTTTAAAAGTGAATCACATAAATATGTGGCTTATGTTAGAATTGTGAAACAAGCACAAAACCACAAGCCACAAGATCAAACAACAAACAAATGCACCTTCCATGCTAGAGATCTGCAAACAATATGTGCAATATTCTTCAACAAGAAACAGCTACAAAAGAGACCTTCAAGAAGATATGAAAGCTCCAGCTAATATTCGAGAGTAATGACAATGAGGGTTGAATGCTTATAAGAGAAAATCCCTAAATGAGAAATGGATCAAATCATGACAAGTGTCAACATCACATGAGATGAGACATAATGATCTAATATCAAATCAATTAATAAAGTAATCCCAAATTTAGCTTAAGTGTATGAGAATAAATTAGACTAATAATCAATTAAAGATTAATTAATTATTAGCTAATGTATGATTACTCTAACACCCTCCCTTAAGATGAACTTAGGGAGTAGCTAAAAACCCTAAAAAAGAATGCATGATGGGTCCCGAAAAACAAGGCCATGTAAGGTACCTATGTACAAATAGAAGATCTATATAATGTGGAGAAATAGAGAAAACCTCATGTGAAAAACTCCACTCCAAAAAGAGATGAAAGCCAAGTGAAGGACTAAAGAAGTCTCCAAACAAGACAAGGTTGTCCCAAAAGATAGGAACAAAGGATGAACAAAAGAACACCACTAAAGCATTAAGAAGTTGCAAACATTGTCGAAGAATGATTGTTGAAATGTTGAAAGAACCTTCGCTGAAACATATAATGATCAGGATCAAGAAGACAAGAATCTGTATGAGTTCCCCCAATGACACTACTCGAATCCGATGGCAAACTAAGGCATACATCAATAACTCAAAGATATAGATAGCACAAGTACCAATAGTCTAAAGAACTAATCAAGTGAAAAATGGAAGGTTTCCTCCAAAAATAGGAATGCAAGAGTGTCCATATGGTGAGTGCTCTATCTCACTGAAATGCATGGGTAACCAACCACTAAATCCACCTAGTACACAAGAACAAATATTGTATACATAGCTCACTCCAATGTGAAACCAAGGAAGCATTAGCACCAACAATAGAAACCCCCCCATAATGCTGACAAGGGATAGGTATGATAGGTAAACTAAAACTGAATGCCTGAATGTAGTGCATGATAAAGAACCAAGAACATTTGAATGTGAAGACATGAAATTACAAGAAGATATAAAGGGTACACAAACCAAGGCACACATGCATGAGAAAGGTATGAAGGTAAAACAAAGGCAAACATCAACCCCCATGGCACTTTATATCATAGTGTGAGTATGTAACAATAAGGCACAAAGTGATGTGCAAGATCCCATAATACAAGTGCAATACAAAGGCACTTTATCTTAGTGTGTTTACAAAATCATAAGTACATGCAATGAAAAATTCATACAATGGGAGCTCATAATGTCCAAAAAGGAAACCATGTTGAAAATACAATTCTCTAACATAAAAATAGGAAATTGGTAGCACCATGACAAAGAGCACAAAAAAAATGCACTTTCAAAAAAAATGGCACCCAAAAATGTTTCTAGATGCAGAAGATATGGCCCGTCAAAGTCTCCAAAATGAGAATTGAACAACAACAGCACTGAGAAAATAGAATTCTGGAAAAAATAGAAGTCAAAACTAGAAAATACCTACACCACCACAAAGAGCTCGAAATTCTACCCTGTTTCAAAAAAAATTGCATTGGAAAAGTCCACTATATGGCCGAGATATGGCCTCTAGAATATTAGGTGCAAAACTAAAAAGCCCAATGGAGAGGGGCTAATGAGGGAAAAATAAAATATTTTCCAAAATTAGCAAAATTGGCTCCAAATTTGAAGGTCCACCAGATTTAGTAGTGAGAGAAACAAATCCTCCAGATAGGCTACATTTGATTTATTTTGCAATATATATATATATACATATATTGCAAAAGAAATATCCTTTTTATTTTTCTAAAAGAAAAAAAAGCACAAAAAAACTTTTTATATTTTTTAAAAAAACATATAAAAAACTCATAATTTTTTTGAAGAAAAAAATATTAAAAAAACTGATAAAAAATTAAATATTAAAAAAAATTATGAGGTTTAGGGTAGGGCCCGCGCCTACCACATAGTGGCAAGGGCAGTACCAACCCATACTCCCCACAATGGTAGCGAGGCCCGAAGGGGCACCAACCTACTACTATGGCAAGCTACAGTACCCCACCCCATAAGGGGGTCCAAAAAATGTTTTTTTAATAAAATTCAATTGTTAAATAAAAACCTGCAGAGGTTTTAAAAAATACCCTTTTTTAATTTGATTTTTTTTTTATGATTTTTTTATTCAAAGGAATTTTATTTTTTTTTAAATTTACCTCGATCCACATGCTAGGAAGGCCATATGACCTTCCTAGCAATTTTTTTTGCCTCAGATGCCAACTTCACCAAATTTGACGATTTGACAAGTGATCTTAAGGTTTTTGGGCCTTCTGAGTGTGATGGTGATGTCTATTTCATGCCAAACTACACCAAAAATACAACTACCTTCCAAATCCGAAAAAAGAGCAACTGCTTCAAAACCTTGTAGATATGGCGTCAAGAATTGAAATCAGATGAAACAAAAGCCAAATTTGACTTTCTCGACAACTTTAAATCTAACGGTGAGGTCCTTTTCACACAAAAATGTTTCAAAAAATTCCCACCTTCAAAATTTTCAAAAAAAGAAAAGGGGATTCAGATTTGAAGCCTACAACCCTTGTTGAAGAAAAAAACCTCATAAATCAAGAAGGGGTTTGCTAAATCCACACTCTAATACCATGTTAGAATTGTGAAACAAGCACAAAACCAAAAGCCAAAGGATCAAACAACAAACAAATACACCTTCCACGTAAGAGATCTACAAACAATATGTGCAATATTCTTCAACAAGAAAAAGCTAGAGAAGAGACTTTCAAGAAGATATGAAAGCTCCAGATAATATCTGAGAGTAATTACAATGAGGGTTGAATGCTTATAAGAGAAAAGCCCTAAATGAGAAAGGGATCAGATCATGACAAGTGTCAACATCACTTGAGATGAGACATAATGATCTAATATTAACTCAATTAATAAAGCAATCCTAAGTTTAGCTTAAATGTGTGAGAATAAATTAGACTAATAATCAATTAAAGATTAATTAATTATTAGCCAATGTATGATTACTCTAATAGGTTATGTTGGTTCCCCAAATCACTAATCCATGATCCTAGAACATACTTTCAACTTCAATGTCAGGGCTTATATTCATGAGGGTAAAACAAGGGTTCATCAATAAACTGTAGAGGGTTTAAGGCCAATGAACAAGAGTGAGTAGTCTCTCCTATACTTTATGCTTCGCTGGACTCGAGAGGATATTCCCAAAGGTATCCTTAACAAAAATTTCAATGAATTAAAATGTATCATGAGTGAATCAATCAATAGGTGTACACTATCTATAATTGGCACCCAATATTTGTCTCTAGGTTAAGACAAACTAGTTGTATAAAAACTCTTATATAGTTGATAAAACACCTGCCCATGAATCTATAGATGTAAGAATTATTATAATCCCAAAAGATAATTTCATTCATTATTTCATACATAATGGAAAGGTGCAAAAATGCATGCCATGATTCTTTGATTATTTAACTATTTAGGTTTTCTTAAGATTGTTCCTAGGTTTATAATAATAAATCATGAGAAACGTGTATATTCTAATCTACTCCTATTTCCTAGATGGACATGGAGGATTCTTAAATGATGGATGTTTGATCCTTCACCAATTTGGACCAATCCTTACACCATTGGATAACATAGTCACAAATAATAAAGAGGAAAGAGAACCATCAAGAATCAATAAAACTAGATTGTATTTACATGACAATCAAATATTACATTATATGTTATTTAAATAATTAATAAACCAACTCAAACCTACAATTCTCCATATACAACAAATTAAATATCATTACAACTTATTTTTAATGTATTAAAAGTTGTCACCCTTTATCCAACCCTTATTACAATCACACCAAGAAATGTGGTGAGAGAAAGTGCACAACTAAAACTATACATTTTCTTGAATCATTAAAAACTACCACGGCTACAGACCATTACATATATATGTGCTTTTACAAACCCTTCCTACTCTTCGCAAGATTTATTCCTTCATTCACAACTCAAACTAGCAGTATTTGATGCTCTATAATCAAATAGAATTTCCCAAGCCAAAAAAGTGGCTTCACAAACAACCCATAGAATGAGTCAAAAACTTACATTTATAACACCAACAAAGTCACCTAAGAAAACCCATGAAAAATAGGACACCATGGTAGATAGATAATAATGCAAAAATGGTTTGATCTTAAAATCTATGAACACAAATGAATCCTACCTAGAAATGTAGGGCTCATATTGTGCAAGGAAAATTTGGAAGACAAAGTCTACCACCTACATTCATGGCATGTATGGGTGGACGAGGCATAATAAAGGCATGGAATGTAAAATATTTTATATTTCCTTTCTTTTCCTTTATTAAAATTTAAAATTCATTATGTGTGTTAATATTTGTGTTCCCATATGTATTGTTGTTCAACATCGTTATCACTTGTAAGTTGGACACACACAAAATAATCTAATTTAAGCACACCATTATCCATAGAAATAGAAACTTGACCTTTAAAAAGGAAATCCTCATAATCAATAATGTCTTCATTAATCCCTTAGATAATAGGTGGACATGAAACAACACTTCCATTGTACTAATACCTTTTTCAATATCTAAATCATAAGAACAAATCAAGTTGCAATTCACACCATCAATAAAAAAATTATTATTATGAGACACCTCATGTGAAGAACCAAGTTCTTGAAAAAAATATCTATTTCAAACTCACTTTGGCAATTTTTTTTGTATCATATATAGTACTAAAATTAGACCTATGACACATATCCTCTTCCTTAGTCATTACAATAGCATTCTCTAGTGACCTAGTTTTTAAATGTTGGTGTGAATAGGGGTATTTTATATCTAGTTTTTCCTTGTGTAGTGTGAGTAAGGAATGTTATCTAACTATTCATTAGTTAGGACCTTTTCACACATGTTCACCTATTAATTTACTTAGTGAGTTAGCAATCTTTCTAGAAGTCTCCAGTAGACATGTGATCTCATTCCCTAGTTTTCATATGGCATAGGATTAAGATACTTTTCATCATCCTATCTCTCAACCTTTCCTATATAATAAATGTCGCATATGTGTATTTGTATGCATTTTCACATTGATTGATCATGTTTGACCTAATATCTTTTTTCATCCATTATTGGAAAATTAATGCTCATGTGAAAATATATTTTGGTTGTGTAGGTGATCTTAGGAGCTTCAGTCCTTGAGTGACTCTAACATGGTATCAAAACTTTATATTTACAAATATATTTCTTATATATAAGGGTGATTTAAATGTGAGATTATTTTGGGTGCATTTTGGGGAAAAATGAACCTCACCATTGAGTCCAAAAGGCCCAAAAACCCATATTTTCATTAAAAAAAAACACTTCATATTTGGGTGAAAAAAAAATGACCATTTTTGTAGGGTTTGGTAGATTTGGTAGAAAAGGTGATCATATAATTATTACAGTCAATACAGGTTTACAAACGTCATAGTCATCCTCGGTGCAATCATAGGGAATATTCGATGGTATATTCTTCTTAGTACCTTTCTATACAGGTTTGGTGTCACTGGTACATCAAAAGATTTTTCAATTAAATATTATTTTATTGATTTATGTGCCTATTTAGTATTGTTTGGTTTAGTAGTTGGTTGTGGGGTATTTTCAGCCCCTTGACACGGCTAGCTCCATAGGGGCTTAAAGTCCATTACCTCCCGCAAATGAGCTATCTAGCATAATCCATTGTTACGATGTCACTCGCATGCCTCTAAAAGCTACATATTCGTTTTTCCACTACAAGGTTCACACTACTCATCCACCACCTAGCGAGCAACCCAATCCACCACTACCACCAATTCCATAACCCAAGCACTGCCATAACACCACCAAGTGGACCTTTTGACCTCTAAGTTAGCTATTTTTTATTTTTTCTATAACTTTCCACCCAAGAATAAAAATTTTACAAATAATACAAATAATCACAAAGCTAGTTTTGAGCACTTTGTAGTGGTATGAGATATTTTTCTAGATTTTTCTATAGGTGAATTATATTTCTAATTGAAGTTAGATCTTCCCATTTGGACCTTCGATCTCATAACCTTTTTCCTAATTATCCATTTTTTCTGATTCTTACAACGTTGGAAAGGTGTTGAGGATCTCTTTAGATCTATCCATATATTTTTTCTCTATTCATCCTCAAATATATTTTATTCATATTTGTGCATATTTGTATTCTAGTTGATAACTTGATTATACTAACACCTAGAGAAGTTCTATTATTTTGGGAAATCTTCATTGTCAATCTAGATCATACTAGGAAATTATAATTTTAGTTTAAGGATCTCATTTTGAGATTATTTTTTATATTTTATCCATCTTGGAATTGTAATCTCTAGAAACCAACTATGGCATTGTAATCACATTATATATAAAGTGTCAAATCATACTCTTACGTGGATTCTTGATTGAGTGATTTAGGGAGGTTTTTTGGTGCATTATTATATATCTATTTTCTTGTTCTCTTATTTAACATGGTTCATTATAAGGTTCCTTTACTAACACCCTATAATTATGCAACTTCGCATCAAAATACATGGAATGCCTTAATGAATCTTGCATATTATCTATTTGTTGAGAAAAAGGTACGTGAATCTACAAAAGATGATAAAAAATAAAATGGATAATTAAAAATACAAAAACTCTTAGATGTCTTTGTAGTTTTATTTTACCTGATCTATTGTTTCAAATCGAATCATGTAAATATTCTCATGAAGCTTAGAAAAAATTGAAAACATTGTATGGCACACTAGATATAGTCAAAGGATATCAAAATGATAATGAATTGATGAGCCTTAATCCAAAGAATTTTGACAACATATAGGAATATATCACTAATGTTAATGATCTAAGAGCACAATGTAAAAAATATGGAATTGAGAAAAAGGAAATTTGGTTAGTCTACAATTCAAAGAACAAACTTAGTCCTCATTATCTAGATTTTATTTCTATCTTTCATGCCCATAGGCTAACTATGAAATTTGCATACACTACACCTTTAGTTTTATCTTTTTCTAAGATGTTGATACATAAGCAATAGAATCTTATTTCTATGTGTCTCAAAAATCCATCACAAACTCAAGATTTGTTAGCTAGTCAAGTGAAAGAATAAAAAAAATTGATAAAAAAATATAAAAATAAAAGAACAACCCATATTCATATCAAGCATAAAAAATCCTCTTCCAAAGATAAATCATCTAATAAGGAGAATCCCACTTGTGCATATTTCAAGAAGAGTGGACATGAAGAACATTTCTTTTATAAGAAGGATCTTGATGAATGTTGCCACTATTTTTGGTCACCCTTATAAAAAATTTGTGTCTTATCTTTGAAATGAATCAAACTATGTCTTTTGTTGCCTTCTTCATTCTAGTTTGTAAACCTACATCAAGCACCAAACAAAGTTTTCTGTTACACCCCTTGTGTTATTACCTATTTACTGTTAGCTTGTTTGGTTAAAATGCTTTAATATATAATTGTGTTTTATATATGAATCTTGATACATAACGTGGTGAATGAATGTGGAATTCAATAAGATGTTTTAAATGTTTTGAAGAAAAAATATATGATGCATATGAATGTATTGTTATTGGCTAACTATTTTTTGTAATGTACTAAGCTAGATAGAGGAACAGATTTAAACCTCCAGAAGAGAGGGGAGTATCACTCAAGAGAAGAACTTGGTTTGGTAACCCTTAATGAGCCTAACTAAGCATACACACACTCACATCCTATTTGGTCTAAGTTGAGTCAAGTTAGTTTAGGGATTTGGTAAGTGATCTTTAGTTTTGGTATGTGTTGATCATTAAAGAATGTGCCTCTCTGAATAACCATATGGGAAATTCAATGAGTGGGGGACCAATTTGTACCTCACTGAATGACCTTTGGGATTTTAAAGAAAATTGCCTCTTCTTTATGTTTGGGGAAAAGGGGGTAGAAATAAATGCAAATAAAACATAAAGATGGCAATGCACCAAAGCTTTTACAACATTTCAAACCTTAACTACTTATAACTAATAAAATAGACATAGAATGCCACAGAAACTTCATTGTTGGGAAGAGAATGAGCAGCAAAGGCTAGATAAAGCACAATACAATCTTTCAAATCTCCCCATGGGAAGAATCCACTAAGGTTCGATCAGATATAAGAAGACTCTAAAGATTAATAGGAATACTCAAAAATTCATAGAATCCTTCCTCCTTTACAACATCATATGAAAAATTGTGTACCTTTTACAAAAAATGAAAGAGTATAACAGACATGATCCAATTTTTGAAAGATAGCATAAAACATAGAAGCTAATAGCATGAAAATTAGTTATTTGAACTATCAACGTAAAAAATTTAACACAATGTTTTTCACATGAACAAAATATGAATGAGAAATTTAACAAAGGCCATGGAATGCACAATCTCAATGATTTCTCCCAAATAGACCAAACCTTTATGATATATTAACTAAAAAACAAAAATTGAATGCCAATCTGATGATAGTTTGAATTAAATATAGCATAACAAAGAGAATAAACAATAGTTTGTAAAGACCCTCCTATTACTAAGAAAATAGAGCTCCCTAAAATAGTGTCTATATTCCTTGAAATATTTTTCAAGAAAAAATTTAACTGTGGAACTCCAAATTTTTTACTCACTGTTTCCAACGCTTATTTATAGCTAGAAGAGGACTTCACCATGAAAAAACCTAGAAGAAAAAATTGCCAAATGCCTGAATCTGATAGATCATAATCCAATCTTAGATCTTGATTAGAGCGCAACAATCTTCGCTCATTAAGTGTCAACTACTTCATTAATGGTTTCAGATATTTTAGCAAAGATTCCTATCAAAAGACAATCAAATTTTAAATACAGCCTAGAAAAATGTGATCAATCAACTATGGAGGTTGATGATGTTGACTCAAAGGTTCCACCCTAAAATTAAGACATCTACCACGCTTCCTGATGAACTCCGCCCAAAAAGATCTTTCCACAAAATGCACAGATTGGGCCCACAAAAATAGATGGTGTGTCAAGCAAGTGGGCGATTTTAGACTTTCTGAGAGCAATTTTGAGGAAAATCCCCACCAAGCTGACACATGTCCCAGTTCAAGCCTGAAAGTAAAATGATATATATAAAGTCATGTAGCCACCACGTGATGCATTACACATCTTTATGCAAAATCATTCTTTGTTCCTTGAGTGCGGATCCATCTAGAAGCAAAAAAGAAGGGCTAGAAATAAAAAAATATACTCAAAGGAAAAAATGTCTTTATAGTTCTAGTGACTCACAAGGGGCCTTGGCTTGCAAAGGCATGAACCTAGGCCTCTAGCAATTCTTGGAGTTTGATGAAATCGACATGTTGAATCTCCCAATCTACATCAATGGGCTGGATGAGGGTGCATAAAACTTTGTATGCTTGATCTAGCTCGAGGAATTATTTAAAAGAAACTCCTCCAAACCTTGATGAGATAGCTCTGATGTAGTAATATATTCGAGAAAGGGGAAGGATTTCCTTCTCGATCTCCTCGATAATGGGTGATGAGCTTAAACCCTGTAGAGCTATTAAGGTCTAGATTTTGAGCCTAATTGCATCCGCAATCTACTCAATTGTTAACACCTCTCCATCTGATGAGTAAAGGGCGATTAATCCTATCTGGAGCATAACATTAAACTCTTCCATGATCTTGTTGACCTTCTTATTCAATGTTGCTTTGAATTTTTTACCATTTGATGCGACCCTATGGCAGATGATGAATTCATTTTCTTTCCTCACGTTTGACCGTCAATCAGGAATTTTGACATCCCTCAAAGATTCCTCAGTTGCCTTGCACAATTTTGTTACCAAGATCTTCAATAATTCAACCCAAGGGTCATACATGTGGAGAATTTGGTCAAATTCTAGGCCAACTTTATCATTTAATTCTCGAGCATACCTTAGAAACTGCAAGGTCAACTTCAGAGCTACAACTGCAACTATGTGTTGAATAGTCTGGATAACTAAGAGGGGGGTGAATCAATTATTATAAAAAAAAGATTTTTGACTTTAATTAGTTCAGAGAAAACTTAAATCAATCAAATAATTATCTAACAAATATGAACATGAAAGCACACAACAACACAATGCACAATAAACACCAGAATTTACGTGGAAACCTAAGAAAGGAAAAACCACAGAGAATTCTAATTCTCAATTATAAAACACCAGTTAAGGTGACACCGATTAAGGTGATTTTGAAAAAGGCTCACTGCAAGTGGGCTCACAACCAAAGATTAAAAAAAGGCACATTTCAAAAAGAGAAAGGCTCACTACCAACAAAAAATGGTTCACTACTAGAAGAATCGTGAAAGGGAATCCATCGCTAAAATAATTGTCACCAACAATGATAGAGGATAGAATCACACTATCTGTTGCCTCCAGTCATATACTTTCACATACTTCACAATGTCTGGATTTTCACATTCATCAAACAAAATCAACTTTTACTTATACCATTCCATGTTTCCATAAACTCCTAAGTCAGCAAAACATAATGTCTTCATAATCTCCTAAGTCGGCCAAACACAATTTGAATTAGGTCACCATAAAACATTCTTGTGGTGAAAAGAGATGAAATGTGGACCAATCAAAACCTCCTTACTCAAATCAACATCCTACCATGATATCCAGAACCAAAGAATAGAATATACATGTTACAATGCAAATAATGTTCCAGAACACATTAACCAATTTCTAGATCAGTCCAGACCCATAAGAGTGTGTCTCATTATGTTACAAAATGAATGGGACTAGGACAAGCATGACCAAAGATAGATCATCATTGTACAACATCCAGAGCACACCAATCTAGATCACCAAAGCACCAGAATCAATCAACCAAGATATGTTGACATCAATGACAACCATTAATGACAACAATCAACAGCATCACATTCCAACAATCTCCCCCTTTTTCATTGATGGCAACATTCATCAACAACAAACCAAATGACTAAAATATTAGCATTTTCTTGTCTTCTTTTCTTCTCCCCCTTTGACATCAAGGACAAAGTGAAAAGCTTTCCTTGAAAAACTTACTCCACTCCCCTATGAGGAATCCTCCAAGGATTGATCTAGATAAGAGTGAACATGTAATATCTTGGAACAATGCACACCCTGGTGCACATTATTGTAGATTAGGAGGGGTGAAAACCCCTAACTTTTTCCAAAGATACTCAAAAGCATCTTTTCTCAATGGTTTTGTGAAAATATCTATAATCTTCTC
This sequence comes from Sequoia sempervirens, assembly GCA_007258455.2. NCBI lineage: Eukaryota > Viridiplantae > Streptophyta > Pinopsida > Cupressales > Cupressaceae > Sequoia > Sequoia sempervirens. The sequence goes on along the minus strand of VDFB02256679.1, from coordinate 67,807 downwards.
TTTTGTAGGTACATATTCAAGTCTAACCTCATTCTCTAATACCTTCTCTCTCAAGAAATGACATCTAATGGATATATGTTTTGTTCTAGAGTGTTGTACCAAATTCTTAGAAATGTTTGTTACACTAGTATTATCACACATAATTGAGATCGGTTCATCAAATGATATTCCAATGTCCTTTAACGTTTGTTTCATCCACTATACCTGAGCGCAACATGAGGATGTTGTAATGTATTCAGCTTCAGCAGTAGATAAAGATACAAAATCTTGTTTCTTACTTGACCAAGCAACCAATCGGGAGCCAAGGAAATAAGCTCCACCACTTGTACTCAGCCTGTTATCAACACATTTGGCCCAATCAGTGTTAGTATAAGTTGTCAAAATGAAATATGAGTCCATTGGATACCATAACCCCATATCTTTTGTACCCTTCAAATATCTAAAGATCCTTTTTACTGTTGTTATCTCCTGGATTTGCACCATGTTGAATGTGAAATTCAACAATCCGGTGAAACATGGGAATGATCCCAAAGTGTGGGTACCTCAAATGAGACCAAACCTCCCGAGAACCCTAGCTTCCTAGAGTATCACCTAAAACTAATGGTCTTTTTTACTAAGAAAATGGGTAGAAAGAGATGGTTTTCTAAAAATGAAAACTAGAAAACAATACCTCTATGGTGATACACCAAACCTAAAGAGGACAAAGAAACTCATAACTTCAAACACTTAGTTGTCATGATAGAAAATGAACTTGTACTACCTATTACTATATGTTTTCTACACAAATATTTCACAAAAGGGCCCCAAGGCTAAAACCTCAAGGAGGAGGGTAACCTCATAGCTAAAAGTCATTTTGCATTTTATGACACAAACTGTAACCTGCATTAACATACCTATGCATAAAGGTATCAAAATCATGACAAAAAATTAAAAGGAGGTGAAGAAACTCTCACAGATAACTTCATCCATCATGTGGGACACACAATAATGCACTGAATAAGAAGGAAAAAATTCCTATCAATAGCATCCAAGGCTCTCTCTAAATTTCATGTCCAAAAATAAGATACATAGTATGTTGTATTTTCTACAAAGGACTCACAAAGCTCGTAGAGAAAAAAAATAACCAATAAGAACTAATTGTAACAGAGTCACCCAAGTGACTAAATATATCCACTCTCCCTCATCCACCAAAAGAGGAACTAAAAACTGATTGGGGTCAGATGTCCCCAAAAATCCTAAAATATAGCAACTGTATCCACTCCAAAAGGCTTCAATATGCATGAAAAGGTCAAACTTGACCAAGCCCCTTATAAAGGCAAGCAAAAAAAGTTCCAAGATGCTCTCCAATGTTCATAACTGAGTCAAAAATAGCTCCTAAATCTCCTCCATATGTTGGAAAATTGTTCTCAACTTCCCTATATGCTCTCCATTTGTTTTAAATGCACATGTTCAAGCATATTTGCATTTAAAAGGGCACTTAATCAAGTGTTTTATAATAACAACACTTAATATAAGTGCTTTAGATTTATAATGAATACAAAAAAGAGCACATCATGAGATCAACCATGTGGAAGGAATAAGGAAAGAGTCTAAGTTAAAATACTTAGCACATCATTATCAAAAGGTAATAATGAGTTTGAAAAAATCTCCTAAGGAATCTAAATGATTGCAATGAAAAGAAATTGACCACAGGTCAATTAGTTGCATGAGGATTTATCAAAAAAACAAGGTAAAGAACCCCTTACTGTCAACATCATTACTTTTAGGGTTTCAAACCCTAAAACAAAACACATGAAAATCATCAATTCCATTTCATTTTCTTCCATACTCTTGAGAAAACAAGCGGTGTTGCCACACTAGGGTTTCCATGAATCTTCTCTTGCAGGATTTCTAGATGGATTTGAATGCATTTGACAAAAAGGGGAAAGCTTAGGTAAGCCCCTGTTTGTAATATCCATCAAGAAAAAAAAGTTATTTTAATCTTTTCCACACAAAGGAATGATAGAAACATTTTTTTTTGTGTATTTCCTGTACATTCATGCATACTTTCATTCTTTGTAGAAAACTCGATCTCTTCAGTGTATTTCTCTTAACATTTCTATGCATTATTTGCCACGGTTGTTCTTGGTCCTACAGGTGTCAAAAGTTGTTTATGGGTTATCAAAACTCATGCCTTTCTAGCTCACTTGACTCTTCATGGCTGCAACCTCGTGCATTTGTAGATTATGTTGTTTTTCTTTTTGTGTTCCATTATGTCGAGGGCTCTTTGTATTTTTCTTTAGATTTTCCTGTTTCTGTGGATATGATCTATTGCCTACGCAAAAGTATGTACTATTTTATGGCCTTCAATCCAACTACATCTAGAGACCTAATTAATTCCTCTATCTTTCATCAACCTCCCTAAAATTTGAAACTCACACCACCAGCTCACTTTTGCATATATGTCTCAGTTTTATTTGGAATCTTAATGATAAAATTGAGGGTGTCCTCAAGACAGCCAGCACGGGCAAGAAGGTCAACCATGCACACATAATGATCAATTGTAGGTGTGATGCAATAAAGGTTACTCATGTGATTGAAGTATGTGTAGCCCTCGTTCAATGAACCTCCATGGCTACATGAAAATAGAACACAAGCAAATCTTAAAATGTCAGGATATGTTCCAAAATGCTTCATTAATTCAAATATTTTGAGAGCATCCTTAGAAAATTAATTTTGTGCATATCCTACAATCATAGCATTCCATGAGATTACATCTCTTTAAGGCATTCTATTAAACAACTCATGTTTCTTGTTTATAATTCGACCCTTTACATACATTTCTGCCAGGGATGTTGTTATGACTCTTCAGGGAATCAATTGCTTATCTGCTCATCTGACTTTTGAAATATAGGGAAAATTTATTCATGTGACTTGCATATTGTTTGTAGAAAGATCAAATTAATTGATCGTTTTAGCATAGTTGCAAGTTCAAAACCATTAATTATTGCTTGTCTCTCTTCCAATAGCCTTGTATTTTATCTAATGACTACTATATAACTTCTTAAACTATCACCAATGAGGTTTCTCTTGAGGCATTGTTCCATTATATGAAATCTTATAATGGGGACTTTAGTTGTATGGATGTACTTATGCACTATTGCTTCTTAAATGAATGTCTTCCATTATTTGATCTTTACTTTCTTGTCATTGAACCTTCTATAATTATTGAGTTTCTCTAATGTTTTTGAGTTGTATGGATGTCCTTCCATTTCTTGGAAAGGATAGTGATCTGAAACTGCCTTAAATGCATTCCATAGACCTTCCACTTGTATAACAAGCATTGAATTTTCTTCCCTTCAGATGTTTCCTGCATTGTCCTTAAGGCTTTCTTGATCTTTTGGTTTCTCATGAAATAGTGAAAATTGCTTACACATTGTGACCCATGTTGTTTCTTAGGAAGCTTGTTTTTTGAGCACACAAACCTACAATGACCTTGTACATATGAATTACTTTATTGTTGAATAATCATTTGATGTTTTCATTAAACTTAGTTACTATAGTAGAGTTGTATTTGAAGTCCTTTCACTTTTGCAAACTAATTGTATTCTCCTAAGAGCACATTTTTTATTTAAATCTTAAATGCATAGAATTAGATACACTACATGTACCCTGTACTCTAATAATTAATGAAATGAAGCTTCATTGCACATTGAGCTTTGTACAAACTACTTTCCTTATTCACATATTTTGTGCTTCCTTGGATCAAGCTAATCCCTACAATCTACTTCATTCATTTATTATTGAATTCATCCTCTTTTCTGATTTTCTTAAGCAAGTATATGTCACTTAAGACAATGACAAATGACTCACTATCATAATTGATGTGTGTTTGATTGAGTAGGTCAATAAGAGATGAATTATCTGATGAGTGTCTTTCAATATCTCTTTGAAACATAACAAAGTAGCACACCGAGCTCAACCCTTGTGGGAGCCACATTTACCCCACGTACTGAAATTTGATGAAACAATAACATTGCTTTTCCTGTATCTGCACATGAAGCAAACAAGTCAGAAAAACATGTGCATATGACTGATGTATTTGATGGTCCTATTGTTTCCTTGGAAATTTATAGTTTGCATGCTTATTTAATGCACTTGAGGATTAGTTTATACATTCATGGGTGCATGTACATGTAATGTGAGAGAACTTCATTTCTTAGAGCACTACTCTAACATTATTGTAATTTCCAGATGCAAGGACTAGGAGTAGGGAGCTAAGGAGGACACAAGGCATCTTAAGGCAAGAGACAAAGCAAGACAACAGACACTGAACTAGTCATCAGGAAATTACTGGCCTCTTCCCTTATATGTACATTCTATTTTCTTTATCCATTAATGTATAAACTTTTCTTCATTTCATTGAATAAGTTAGTCTCATGGCTTGTGTGAGACAAATATGCACTTTTGTATCAATAGAGATTACTTTTTAGAAAGATTTGTGCAAATCTTTTCTACGTTGCATGCATTTGGATAAATGCAATGATATGTTACTATAATCTTGTAATCTTTCTAATTTTTTTCTTTATACAATTGAATGCAATATAGGAAAGATAAATTCAAAATATGCCTCTCTTTCAGTTTGCAAATTCTTTAGCTCAATCAACTTGAGCAAGTAACAAAAATGGGTAAGAATTGCCAGATGTGATTCCTTTGGTTATTGCTGAAATCTAGCTTCTAATCAAACAAAATACATATTGTTTGGTCTAATAGCATTCAAATATAACAATCCTCCAATCATTGACCTATAAATACTTGTATTAGCTTTAGGTGAATCATCTTCTTTTGTCAACTTGCATTCGGTAACAATAGGTGTACAAACCGGTTTGGATTTCTCCAACCAAAACTTTTTCAATAATTCTTTGGTATACTTGGACTAAGAAATGAAAATTCCTTTGTTGTTCTAATTTACGGTAGTCCAAGGGAGAATTTTAACTCACCTATCATAGACATTTTCAATTCCTTTTGCAAATTTTATGCACATATCATCATTTCCTCCAAAAATTATGTCATCAACATAGACCACAACAATCAACATTTGATCTAAGTGAATTTTGTACTATAAATACTATCAACAGTTCCCTTCTGAAATCCTTGTCTAATAAAGTACTTGTCCAATCTGCCATACTAGGCTCTAGGTGCCTGCTTCAATTTGTATAAGGCTTTCTTCAACCTATAAACAACATCCAGTTCACTTCTAAACTTAAATCCCTTTGGTTGCTCAATGTAGACTTCTTCCTTCAGTTCTCCATTCAAAAATGTATATTTTACATCCATTTGATAGACTTTGAAATCCTTAAAAGCTGCAAAAGCTAAGAATATTCAAATCACTTCCATCCTGGCAACAAGGGCATATGTTTCTTCAAATTCAATACCTTTGACCTGGGTGTAACCTTTGCATACTAATCTTTCCTTATTTCTCATTACCTTTCCATTTTCCTCTATCTTGTTCCAAAATACCCACTTTGTTCCAATTACATTTTTGTCTTTCGGTCTAGGCACAAGTTCCCAAGTTTGATTTTTCTCTATTTGATCAAGCTCTTCTTTCATTTCCTTCACCCAATTCTGATCATTGCATGAAACTTCCACAATCTTTGGCTCAGTTTTTTAGAGTAGACACAATAATACTTGCTCTTGAGTTGATTTTCTTCTTGTGATGATTCCCTTCCTTTTATCTCCAATAATCTAATTTTCTGAGTAGTTTTTCTATACATACTTTGGGGTTTTAGTTGTAGTTGTCAAAACCTCCTCTGTCTCTTCTTCTTTCTTATCCTTCTTTTCTTTGTCATCTAGGTCATTTGATTCATATTCAATATGCTTGTAAGGATTTCTCTAAATATCTTCATCTACTTTCACATTCACACTTTCAACTATCTTGTTCAGTCTCTTGTTGTAACACCAGTACACTTTACTTCTTGTATAGTAACCCAAAAATATGCCTTCATCAGCTTTGTTGTCGAACTTTCCAAGATTATCCTCATCTCTTTGGATGTAGCATTTTCTTCCAAAAATTTGAAGTACTTTACTATGGGAGCTCTTCCATGTCATAGCTCATATGATGCCTTTCCATATTTCCTCCATAACAATATTTTCTTAAGAGTGTAAACTATTGTGTGTATTGCTTCTCTCTAGCAGAACCTGTGGTAAACCTACTTCATTGATCATTGTTCTAACTACTTCTTGAACTGTCTAGTTCATTCTTCCCACTACACCATTCTATTGAGGTGTTCTAAGGGCAAATAGCTATCTTTTAATACCATGTTTTTCATAGAATTTGTTGAATTCATCATAAGTAAACTCTCCTCCTCTATTAGATCTTAAGCACTTGATTCTCCTATCAACTTCATTCTCAACTCTTGCCTTGAAAAACTTCATTCTCAACTCTTGCCTTGACAATCTTGAATTTTTCTAAGGACTATAATTTTTCTCTTAAGAATGTAACCTAGGTTAATCTAGAATAATTGTCTATTAAGAGCATGAAATATCTCTCACCTTGTAAGCTTGTTGTTTTAGTCGGGGTCAATGTGTACAAGTTCTAACAAACCAGTAGATGATTCTTCTTTTCTTCAAAAATTTTATTTGGTATGCTTTCCTTCTTGACATCCTTTGTAGATAGTGTTGTTTGGTTTGGTCAATCTTGGAAAATCTCTAACTTCTCTTGTTGAACTTATCCTTACCAAATTTCCCAAGTTGATGTGACACATCCTCCAGTGCCAGAGCCAATTGTCATTGGAATGAGAAAATAAGCATCTCTTTGTAGCTCCTTCCAGTTGATACATATTCCCACTTGTTCTTTTTCCAGCTACAATAACATTTTCAGATCTCACAACCATCATCCTATAACACCACATTATAGCCATTTTCACACATTTTTCCAACACTCAAAATATTATGATATAAACCCTTCACATAGTAAACATTTTTAGTGTTATATTTTCTATCAAAGGTAATAGAACCAATTCCAAGAATCTGTGTTGTTTTATCATCTCCAAATCTAACAAAACCTCCATCATATTTCTCAAGCTTCACGAACTTACTTTTATCACCGGTCATATGATTCGAACATCCACTATCAATTAGCCATTTATCTCTGTTTCTCTTAACAAATAATCAGCTTCAGTGTTATCATTAGATTTCAGACAAATATTAGAGCTATCAAATCTAGGTTCATCCTTTTCCACCAAAAACAAACAATCCTCATGATCTAATTCATCATTTGAAATGTTGGCATTCTCATTAACATAATAGGCCTTCTTATTGATCTTTTTAAACTTTTTCCTTGTTCCTTTTTCTGGACACTTAGTTGCTAAATGACCAATCTTTCCACATCTAAAGCATTTAAGAGGCAACATACCTTTGTACTTGTTGGTACCTTTCTTTAGTTTCCTTGTGAAGTTTGCTTCCAACTCATTTAAACTTTCATCATCCAGATCTTCTTCTATATTTGTAGCTTTAAAGGTTGTTTCAAATTTCTCCTTTTCTTTTCCATATTTCCTCATCTCAAATGTTGTCAAGGTGCCAAATCGTTGCTCTCTAGTGAATTTATTTGGATCATAAAATTCCTCAATAGCTGAGATCTTGTCACTGTAGCTCTTTGGTAGGGTCATCAGAATATTCTCCATAACATCTTCATCCTTCAGAGTGCCTCCTTAATTTTTGACTTTATTTACTGCACTGTTAACTCTCTAAAAGTAGCTTTCTATATCCTCACCTTCTTCCATCCTCAAGTTTTCATATATGCGCTTAGCTATCAACTTCTTTGATAATTTGACTCTATCATTTCCTTCATATATTTCTTTCAACTTTTCCCAAACTTCATAAGCGGTGCCCAATGAAATAACTTTTGTTAACTCAGTCTTAGACAAAGCACTAAAGATTGCATACCTTGCCTTTTCAGTCTCTTCATAAGCTGAAACCTCATCCACGAAACTAGGACCAGCTACCGATTCAACATATTTTTTCTCAACAACTTTCCAAGTCTTGTAGCCTAGAGAGATCAGATAACCTCATCTGCACTTTCCAAAAATTGTAGTCAGATCCATCAAACACAAGAATTGTCAGTTTGTGCACCATTGTATCTACCTCAAGAAATTAATCTCTTCTTCGAGGAAGAAAAGCTATGATACCAATTGTTGAATAGTCTGGATAACTAAGAGGGGGGTGAATCAGTTATTATAAAACAATTTTCTTGACTTTAATAATTTGGAGCAAACTTAATTCAATCAGATAATTATATAACAAATATGAACATGAAAGCACACAACAACACCATGCACTATAAAAACCATAATTTACATGGAAACCCAAGAAGGGAAAAACCACGAAGAATGTTAATTCTCAATTATAAAACACTAGATAAGGTGACACCAATTAAGGTGATTTTTACAAAGGCTCATTGCCAAAGTGCTCAATGTAGGTAAGGCTCATTGTCGATGGGATCACTGCTCGGCTATTATAGCCAAAGATAAAAAGGCTCACTACCAAAAGAGAAAGGCTCACTACCAATAGAAAATGGGTCACTGCCAGAAGAATGATGAAAGGGAATCCACTGTTAAAATAATAGTCACCAACAATGACACAGGATAGAATCTCACTGTTTGTTTCCTCCAATCATATACTTTTGCATACTTCACAATGTCTATATTTTTGCATTCATCACACTTTCTTTCACTGAACAAATCAACTTTTACTTATACAATTCCATGCTTCCATAAACTCCTAAGTGGGCCAAACACAATGTCTTCATAATCTCCTAAGTTAGCCAACCCCAATTTGAATTAGGTCACCACAAAACATTCCCGCAGTGAAAAGGAATGAAATGTGGACCATTCAAAACCTCCTCGCTTAAATCAACATGCTACCATGATATCCAGAACCAAAGAATAGAATATACACGTTACAATGCAAATAATGTTTTGGAACACATTAACCAATTTCCAGATTGGTCTGGACCCATAAGAGTGTGTCTCATTATGTTGCAAAATGAATGGGACCAGGACAAGCATGACCAAAGATAGATCATCACAGCACAACATCTAGAGCACACCAATCCAGATCACCAAAGCATCATAATCAATCAACCAAGATATGTTGACATCAATGACAACAATCAATAGCATCACATTCCAACACTATGATTCTCTGCCAATGAGAAGATATTAACTTTTTTAGTATCAGAAGGATTATGGATCCTTGTGTTGTGATCAATTCCTACTGGAATTGGGACTCCCTTTCCGTTATACTTTCCTCCAATTTACTCTTCTCCTGGAAGGTGTTTGTAAGCTTAGAGTGTAGCTTTCCAATCTGTTCATCATGAGTCTGCAAAATAGACTCGATATCTAGCTTTTCTTGTTTTTCCCTTTCTATTCCTTCTTCACGGGCCTTCTGAAGATCATCGGAGGTTTGGGATCGAACACTATCCAATTCCTTCTACATATCCCTCTTTTCCTGATCCATCTCACTAAATATCTTTTGCATCTCATTAGATATAACATTTTCCCTGGTTGTATCAGTTTTCATCTTCTTCTATTTGTATTGATACTCTACGCTTGTCTCACATTCAACGATGATCTCACCTTTCAATTTCTCTACCTCAGCACAAAACCGATCCTACTCATTTTGGGCTACTTCAAGCAACTTAATTGCTTCTCCTTATTGACCCTGCAACTACCTCAAGCGGTTCATTTCTACATCCTTTCCTTTAATCTCAGCTTGTAGCCTATCCACTGTGGCCTTTACATTTTCCAACTCTACCTCACGCTTCTTCAAATTTTTGTCAATCTTATCATAATCAACGTAGACCACCTTTTGAGTTACTTTCGCCAAAACCACCTTGTCACATGGGAGAGTCTCATTTAAATTGAGGCCTACGGCCCTGAAGTCATAATCTTTGAACTGCATTTCTCCCTCTAGCTTGGATGTCAATGGCCTCATGGAAGTGATCATCAGAGAATTCTACTCTTCATCAAAATAGGCCTCAATCTTCTGAGTAGCTGGTTTTGTCGTGGCCTTTACCTGCAATTTTTGTTTCCTTTCTTGTCAGGCTTGCTTTGTTGCATCCAAGTGACTTTAGAGACTCAAAGGGGTGTCAATACTCTATGCAGCAATCAAAGCACCTGGAGGGAGACTAAAGTAGGTGATGGAAGGGGAGGCTTTGGCCGTTTGAGGTTGTGGAGAGGTGAAGGGAAGCATTATCATGGAAAAATTTGGGATGTCGTATGTGGACTAAGAAGGGGAGGCACCCATTGGAGTGAAAGGGGAAGTGGGCAGAAAGAGAGGCATTTTCCTGGTAGTAGATAGGTTTGGTGAAACTAGTAGCATGCATGCTTCAATGTTTTCAATGGGTACCCTTGATAGGGCGATTAGACAATCAATTGCAGCTTACGTGGATGATGCTCGCTTAGCACACGGGGTTTCTTCATATGGTTCAATGTCAAAAATGGCCAGGGGGTGTTTAGAATGAGGACAAAAAAACTCATGGACAGAGGATTATTCTTAGCAAATGAAGGGGAAGGAACACCAAAGATGTAGCAAAAGAAAGAAGGGGGGTACAATACTTACTTGGGTTGTCTGAGTTGAATATCCTAGTGGGGTGGACTCTGCCTCTTCTTCTTCTTCTTTGCTCAATACACCTGGTCTACCTAAGCCTTGGACTCATCTTTTCTTTGTAGGGGCCGAACTGGTAGACTTAGAGTCTTTGGCAGTCAATCCCGCTAAAGCTTGGGCTCCTGTAGCTACAGTAGAGCTCCTCAGAGACCATCGGGTCCTCTTTTTCTTTGGTGGGGAACTCATGGAAGATGTGATCTATTAGGCATTTTGTTCACCACCTTCCCTTCTCCTTTTCCTGTGTCAGGCTCTTCAGGCTGGGAGGCGTTGAGTGTCACCTCCTCCAATCCAATCTTTTGATCAGACTTAGGATTTATGTCATCATTTCTAACCTCTTTGTCATAAATTTGGTTGAACTTTTCATAAGGTGGCTTGACATCCCCATACATGGCATTGAGGTTCTTGATTTACTATCAGAACCTCCAGAAGTTTTCCCTCTTTCCTTTTGACCATCCTAGATGCTTTAGTTGTGTGTTGAGAGACTGGCCTATCTAGATGCTTTGATGGAACTCCACCACCTAAACATAGAATTCAATCCATGGTGGATGGTCAAATGGTATGAGGGTTAGGTTGATGTAAAACTCCACCTTTTCCTTTGGGTTCTTTCTTTATTTAAAGTACTCCCGCCTTTCATGTTTTATAGTTGGGAGGTGCCTTACTAGATTATAAAGTTCAATGCATCACAAATGAGGACTAGGCCTAGGTGAGCCAATTTTTTGGTAAGCACATCCTGCTCCTCCCTCAATTGTTACCTAACTATTAGAAATGGTAAGGGGGATTGGGTAAAGTGCTTTCTTGTGTCTTTTGGTGCCATAGGCTTTGTTGAAAATAGTTTCTTGATGGCATGCCTTCAAATTGAAAGTCTTATCCATTAAAAATTTAGGTAGCCTAAAAGGCTCCTCAACAAAACCATGGAATTTGATGAAGGAAAATTTAAATCCCAGAAAATAATCCATTGGGGTTAGTTGGCTTTTCATCCATTGTAAGACTTCAGGGGAAAAGTGACCTGAAGGACATGGGGACAAATCTAAGAGTACTAGTTTCAAGAAGTATTCCACAAATTAATAATAATCCCATGTCTTGGAAAGCACATGGGTCTAGACTAAAACTGGCTAGTAGCACCTCTTTACATCAAACCTAAAGAGTGAAAAATGTCTTTTGAGAAATTTAGGGTTCTTATGTAAAATTAGATGTGCTAGAAAAGAAGAATACCTAAATTTAAAAGTAGTGTGAGCAAAAATTCTCTCTTCTAGCATTGAGGTGTTAGCAAATGAATCCCTTCCAAAGATGTTGGTGTAGTCTAGTCTAGTAGATGAAAATCCAGCTTGTCAACCAGAAGATGATGCCTCTGCCATGGTTGCACTTGAAGAATTTGCAAAAAGATTATTTAGAGAAACGATTGCTTATGATTTTCAATACTTAGCAAAAAAATTCTTTTTGGGTGCATTTAATTTTCTTGCACATACATGCAATAAGGCTTGTTATTACCACTAGCTTGCTAAGTGCTTCTTGTGATGTGATATGTGTGGAGTAGGAATTTGTATCCCTTGAGAAAGCCAACTCTACTGGGAGAATGCAATTAGTACATTCCCTTCATCACCTTTTTCACAAATAAGCCTTATGCAGTGGGAAGTGTGCCTTTAGCAATGAAAGCATGCTTTGAGTGATGAAAAGTACTCTAAAAGATATTCATATTTAATTTGTCATATTTTATCACTTTAATCAATGTCTTTTCGCATGAGCAAGCAGGCTAGCATTGGTGATGCTAATGGACACATGGCAATAATCGGTAAGCGCGAGCATTTACTCCCAATGCTCAAATTAATGTCTCAAGGCTTGGTGTTATATTTTTTGTATGATTCATTCCTTTCCTTCTATCACCTTGATATTTTCTCCATTATCATCCAAAAAGAAATGGATTTTTCATTCGTTGAGCTCATCGTTGCACCTTTTCTTTAAATAGTAATTCCACCTTAGTAAAAAACTCACTAAATTATCTCTTTAGTTAGTAAGCTTCTCCTGTTGTAGCTCTATTTTGCTAGCCTTAGCCAAGTTTTTGTTATCATGTCTAGCATAAGTTCCCTCATTCGACTCTTACCATGAAGGCCACAATATTCCTTCCTAAGTGAAGTCAATAGTGATAGAATTAAACACTTCATAAAGAAGAAGAACTACCTCATCATTGTGGCATTCAAATGGGTGCTTGGCAAAGATTACGTGAAGGATGAAAACCAAAAGTGGTGCAACTCCAATGTTGTTTTTTAGTTTTTGGCTTCTTTGTTGGATTTGGACATCTCCAAGCCTTAGATAATCAAAGTGTACCATGCTATGTTTGAATTAGCTTATTGGATGGGCTTGGCAAGATTGTGCAAGTGGCTATCCCCGACGATGACATCTCGAGCACCATGAACATCTGCAAGCACATCAATTTTGGGGATGAGGTGCCCTGGTTGCCCCTTCTCACTGACTTTCACACTGTGGACTTAGAGAGGCATTACTCACTATTCCAACCTATGGCTTCCTTCCTATTGAGGGAGTATGGATGGAGTGCATTCCTAGGCTCAACTAGAAAAATTACTTCAAATTTTTGGGGTATAGTTGTGGTGTCGAGGATTGAGGTTTGTGTTGTGTGTTATCACGGAATCTAGCAGCGCTCATTCCACGGATAACCTCCCTACGAAACTTGTCCATTTCCTAGGATTCGTGAAGTTCAAGCATGCCTAACGAGGTGATTTTCAAGCCACCTCAAAATGCATTCCCAAGCCTCGAATAGTCAATTCGAGCATTCCCCCATGTTCGCCTTGTGAAGACCTTCGAAACGAGATCTCTCGCGAAGTTTCACTGTTCATACTTAGCAAATTACGAAAAATGTAGTGGCACTGAAAAAGTGTGCTCTTGCCCTGAAGCCAAAAATTGGCTAAGTCTGGAAAGTGCAAGGGCGCTAAAATTTAGCGCCCCTGCATGCAGTGAATTTCCAAAAAATGTAATAGCGCTAAATTTTAGCGCCATTACATTTTTCTTCAACACTTAAATGTTTTTTATGCTTCTGGCATGTTTCTTCATGTTTTCGCATTTTTCGTCAATCGTGCCACTTTTCGTGCCTAAATTTATTGCTCGACTTGAGTTAGGTTTTTAATTTTCATTTTCACTTAAGTGAATGAATTCGCCATTTTAGTTGTTTATATTTTATTTCCTTTTCTCTCCTCTTGCTGTGCGAGTTTGCTTTTCAACTGTAAATTCTCATTTTTGAAGATTTTCGCCATTCGCCTCTTCAGCAAGCTTCACTTTTTGGTTCTAGTAAGTCATTTTTGTCTTGTCTTCCTCCATTCTTATACATTATTGTTTTTGTATATGCGTTTTGTATATGCGTTTTTCTACATATTCTTTTCCACGTTTTTTACATCACAACCCTACGCATTCTTTTCTTTGTTTCCTTACGCGTAGTGTTCTTCATTCGTGTTTTTCTTTTCAAACGCACATCCCTTCTCTCCATTCACGTTTTCTTTCCTTGCTTTTTCCCTGCGCTTTTCATCCGCCTTTTCCTTTATGCGTAATGTTCTATCAAAACTTGTATCTTCCCAACGCTTTTCGTGCTTGCCAAGCACGTTATTCATGTTGCTCTCTTCATGCGCTTTGGAGCGAACTTGGAAATCTCAAAAAAGAAAGAGTTCTTGATAAAATCCTTGAATGTGTATGTAATAGGATGGAAACAAGTTTGAGCTTTCATGTTTTAAACAAATTGCCTTCTCCAAGCACGATCGCTCTCGCCATTCCCTCTTGCATCTGCATCTCAAAATTATCAAGAAAAAAAGCAGAAGCGCTAAAATTTGGCGCTAGGTCATTTTGAGAAGATGAGATTTTTCCTAACACTGTAAGATGTAAGGGCGCTAAAATTTAGCGCCCTTGCATCAAAGTCTTTTTTCCAACAAAAGCTAGAGCGCTGAATTTTGGCGCTATGACATCTTGAAAATGTGAAAATTTGCCTAACACTGCAAAGTGTAAGGGCACTAAAATTTAGCGCCCTTGCACCAAAAAGCAATTTCCCAAGGATGTAAGGGCGCTGAATTTTAGCACCCTTACACTTTTTTCAGGCTTTCTTCAATTCTTCCCAAATGAACTTCATTTTTGACCTGTGCACTCCAGAGCCTTATTTTTCCACATTTGTGCATTGTTTTGCATGCCTCGTCATCCGCTCCATGATTTTCCATCCTCGTGCTCATTTCGCGCTTTCCCATGTTTCCTAACAATTAATGTTTGTTTTGGCTAAACGGATTGCAGTCTACTTTCAAAGAGCGTCAAGTCAAGATTGATCAGAGTTTCGGTTCCTTTTGATGACTGCTACCAAGCCTCCTTCTTCTTTGAAAGCAAAAAGAAAGATGAAGTACAAATATCAAGGCATCTATCCGCCAACTATGGTGCTTTCCAAAGTCGAAGAGATAAAAGATACAGAAGTTGGTCATCAAGACTTGGTTGACTTCGCAAAGCTAACTGAGACGAAGCCTCTTCCTGATTCAATGAGAGCGATCGTACACAGCAACCTCCACTTGGTGGCGATGTTCCCTACAGCTGCGCACAATACCGAGTTTGTTCTTCAAGTTGTGTCTCATTACATTAGAGAAAGCAGAAGCGTGATCGACTCTTCCGGGCACGAGATTCTGAGACTCGATCCCGACTTCTTTGATATTGTCTTCAAGGTCCCTCATATGGAGAAATATATTGACATCTCTATATCAAAAGCACAGGAAATCTTTGATGTTGATCCCAATAAGGCTAAACAGTTGATAAACACTCAATGGCTCAAGAAGCCTAGATCATATGTTTCTAGATGGCTGAAAGGACTCCTGAGAAGTGACTTCAAAGATGACGTCAAGGATATGATCACGTTTCTAAGCAGAGTGAAGGGCTTGCCTGAATCATCCACCTTTCATGACTGGATGTATGAATACATCAGGATCATAAGAAGGCAGAAGGTGCATATCGACTGGGGCAAACAAATCAGTGATGAGATGCACGAGCAGTTGATCAATGCTCCTTATACATTGAAGTTCTATATGACTTCTTACCTGGTGTACGCAGCGGCTGTGATGAGACAATTCCCAGTCTATCTATAAAGGGGAATCGAATGATGGTGCCTGTGTACAGATATTTCTATCAATTGGAGCTAAAGGAGAGCTTTCACCATTTCAGACGGGTCACTGATGCTTTCTTTGCGCCTTTACTCTTCAACTTTGATCCAGCCTTGGAAAGAAGAAGAGTATCTGATGAGGCTTATAAGGTGGTAAGTAAAGTTGGATGCATTTTTCTCCAATTCCCAACATTTACTTACTTGAGAGTAGGCTGCTACACTGGTTGTCCCTACATGCTACCACGTTATCCTTCGGATAAGTGGGTTCTCATGGAAACATGCAGACAGTTGATGTTAGTGCAGAAAGAACGAAGAAGCAACCACAAGCGTGGGTTCAAGTTCCCACTGACCATCGGCTGATATACTATCCAAACTGCACAAAAATCTAAGTCTGTCTATGCTGAAATGCAGATCAAGACCATCAAAACCTACAAGTATAGGTTTGATTTTGACTACCAAGATGTCAGAAAGAAGTTGCAAAAAGGTCACCAACACAGGTACCGTTTTGAAGACATCTGGGTAGATTGCAGAGATGAAGAAGCCATTCATAAAATGGACTATTGCAGGTTGATAGTTCAACAAATCAAAGATCTTGGTATCGCTGACCTACCAGAGGATTTTGAGGATCCAGGTGATATCATGAACACTGTCTATGATGAGCAAGGCATTGCTAAAAGGCCTTTGCCTATAATACAATGGTCTAGGAAAGAGGTTACCAGCATGAGAGAAAGGCTGAGACCAATCCTAGCCAACACAGAAGAATGGTTACATAAACATGGTCATGCAATGAAAAGTTTCAGGACAGACTCAGAAGGAGAAGAGTCTGAAGCAGAAGCACGCCAACAGTAAGAACTCTGTGACAAAAACAAATCAGTGGCCGTTCCCACTTCTTCGCGAAGAGGTCCAAGGATCAAGTTCACTGTTGGTAAGAAAGATACCCAAGCTGTCCAAGAGATAGAAATCACAGAATCTCATCCATCTCGCTCTAAGGGTAAAAATCCTATCCTGGAGGAGATAGATTCCGACGAAGAAGGAACTTCAAGCGACCAATCTGCTGAAGATGAAGATTCAGTAGAAGCATACTTCAATGCCGAAGAGGTTTCTGAAAGCGGGCAAGAGTCTGATGAAGATTCTGAAGAAGGATCTGAAGGTGACTTTGAAGGTGAGCTAGAATCAGAGAGACAAGAAGGTGATCAACAGGAACCCGGGCATGATCAAGAAAGAACTACTTCTCCTCCTGAGAATGTAGTTGAGGAAATTCACAGAACATCATCGCCCGTGACTTCAAACGTTCCTCATACCCCTCCAGATTCAAGAACTCCTCCACCTCCTGTTCCCTCGTCGCCTATCCCTACCACATGCATTCCTGCAGCCGAGATATCCCCTATCCCTGCAGCATCAACCTGGCTTGATACTCCTTCAGTGACAAGCATCCATACGGTTGATATACTGTCAAGCCCACCATCGTCCATTCCTAGCTTGTCTTCACCAACGTATGATATCACTTTTCAAAATGAATTCAATCATTTCATGAATGAGTCAATGCGTGATCAGCTCAATGTGTCAACTACAGGAGCAATGATGACAAATACTTCTCCAATTGTCACGATACCAATGGTGAGTTCAGATGTGACAATAACTTCAGAGGTGGCAATGGCGATTGAATTGATAGTAAATCCAGAAGTTCACACTTCTTTTCTTCCTCCTTGGATAATATCTCAAGTGTCGAAGCACAAAAAGAAAATGATTTCTCCAGAGGAGCTCGACCTCAAAGAGATAGTTCTTCCAAACGCCAAAGGGAAGAAAAAGGCAAAAGTATACTCGAGGCTGAATGTTGACAAGTCTGGCCACAAGTATGCTGAAATTGGCATACCTCCAAATCAAGAAGGTGATGTCAATATGGAGGACTACATAGTAACAAAGATCCAGCTTGGCAAGGTTACCAATGAAAGTGCAAAAGCCGATGCGCAAGTCACTTTGGATATCTTGGCAGGAAGACTGGATAAAGTAGAGCAAGCTCGTAACATTTACAAGAAGAGGGCAGAGCATTATGCCACTGTTGTAAAGAGACTTACCGGTTCTCCAAGTAATGCACAACCACTGACAGTGGTCAGTATTGAAGACCCAGCTATCAAGAAAGCTGAAAAATTCACCTCCAAAGGCAGGGTGTTATATGACTTTGTTGAAAAGATCATCGAGCACAGATCTTAGATAATTTTGGCTGTGGATGAGAAAACTACCATGTTGGCCAAGCTCACCACAGAGCTTGATAAAGAAAAGAGCGTACTTTCCCAGGAGCGCAAAGACATGGAAAAATGCTTGTTGTCATGGTCGAAAATGAAACAGGTAAAGCTCAGCAAATTGGTGGAGGTTGGGTTAATTCCTGACAAAGAAAAGTTTGTAGAGGTAAGAGAATCACTGAAACACAGAATTCAAGTGGTTCAATCTCTCATAGAAGATCTTCACCAAACACAGGAAGATGTCGACAGGCATCGCACCATTCTTGACAAAAATATCAGAGAGTTGCCTGGTCAACTTCTTGAGGAAAATCGTATCTTCCTGCCGGCCACAGTAATATCCCTGATCTTCAAGGAAGCCATCATGAATTTGATTGATAGTTCAGACTTCTCAGAAGCTTCGCTGAACATCATTTATGATACAAGGCTCACATTGGACAACCTGAAGACGCATCTTGATAGGTGCAAGAAGGTTCACTCATCTGCCATGAGATCGATCACGAGAATTCACACCATTGTGGATTACACCGTTGGTCCAAATGAGAAGTTTGTGCAGGAGACTAGGAGGAAATTTGAAGACTTCCACGCCCAATGCAAAGAAACGTGAAGCATCCCCCTATTCTCCAGTGTTAGACATTTCTGGTGCATCCCATTATGCATCTTGTAAATATTTCTCAACATTTTCGAATGTCATTTTGTAAATTATAATTACACCAAGTCCAAAGATGTAATATTTTCAAAACAAATTACACTTTGACTTTGGTCAAAGTTAGGTGAGATCTCCTAAAATCGCTCACCTAACTTTCCCTGATTTTCTCAATCTCTTTCCTTATTTTGCTCATCCCTCTTTCTATATAATGTGAGGGATTTTCATTGTAAATTATCTTTTAGCCTTTTGCAACGAAGTGCTGCCCTTTTGTAAGCAAATTTGTGAAACTTTGTGTTCATACTTTGTGAATGAGATTTGATTAATAAAGAGAAGGATTGCAAGCCAAACTTTGCGTTGGATTCGATACTTTTGTGAGTTAATCTGATTTGGTAGTGATTAGTTCAAAAAATCTGAAAGACTCTAAGTAGTTGATGTAAACTTTGTGTTACATTTATTATTTAGATTGCATTGTTATTTTTGTTTATCATTGGTTGAGTGATCTACAAGACTTTGTGCTTGTAATCATTCATGCTCTTGCATGTTCTGGTTGAGTAATCTACAAGACTTTGTGCTTGTAATTATTCATACTTTTGGATACTTTTGTCGAAATATCTACAAGACTTTGTGCTTGTAATCGTTCGTGCTAATTGATACTTTTGTTGGATGATCTACAAGACTTTGTGCTTGTAATCGTTCATGTTGTTCGAGGAATTGTTGCGTCTAAGAAGACTTTGTGCTTCTAACGTGACAAACGGTACTTCTGCACGGATCCAACACTGAAAAAGCTACGAAACAACTTTGTGCCTTCGTGAGCTTTCCCTTTTTAATTTATTTGTTTGTTATTTAATCACTTCTGGTATCTCTACGCTTCGCTTTGACGAGATAGAGATATTGGCATTACTGCTAGTTGTTCGTTTCAAGTTATCAAGAATTCTGAACTTTCAACGGTGAAGCATTGTAAACATCTTCTCTGAAAAAAGAGAGAAGGATGAATGTAACACACCCCCCCCACTCCATGAATTTCGTGTACATTTTGTAATTATTTGTTTGATTTACTATCGCTTCTGTTAGCAGTAAGAAGGGTGCCTCCCCTTTCCGAGAGGAGAGATTCACATCTCACATAGCTGTGGCTGAAGTCCAAGTTGTGTAATCTATCGAAAGCTGATTACATAATTTTCACCCAACATTGTGTCATGCCCGTGTGTTCTGTGTTGTTACCACTTTTACCACCCTATTGAAGAAAAACCTAAAGAAATGTCATTTTGGCTGTTAGCAATGGATAGAGGCTTCAATTTCACTATTTATTTTCTATCGCCTCCCTTTTTGCTTTTTGCAATGTATCTCTTTTTGGGTTTGAATGAGAGGGCTTAAAAATTCTTTTGGAGCCTCAAGCTTGACACACGTATTATAGTTTAAATATTTTCAATGAATATAAATATAATACTTTTCTACTTTTCTTGTATTATTCTCATGGATTATTTTCAAAAATATCATACTTTAAAAAAAAAATTACATATGGTACATAACAGTGAAATTTTTAAAAATAACTTGTGTTTTAATGGAATAATTTTAGGTGAATACCATTTACTAGTATATCCAGAATGTTTACATCCATATCTTCTAGCTCATATGCATTCTCTTCTTTACATGTGTGAATGTGAAAGGGACCCTTCCATAGTGTTTCAAACTTTGCATGTCCTGGTTTTGCAGCGCACTCATCATACTTTAGTAAAAGGCTTCCCTCCCAAAAATTTGGGTTAAAGGATTTTTTATCAAACCATCATTTGACTATCTACTGGTGCCTGATCATGGCATCATACACACTTTCTCTTTTTCTTCAAGACTCAGGAATTCCACCAATCTTACTACCATTTTGCTACTTTCTTCCATTTTTAAAGCTTTCAACAGTTGCAATGCCAAAATTTCTAAGGAAATGGGTAAAATCACCTCCTTTATATACACTAATTCATAAGGGGAGGTCTTCAAGATTTGCTTAGTCATAATTCTATCGGCCCATAAATCAACTCATAGATGCTTATACCATTCCTTTTGGTGTTCCAACCCAATGCACTTAATTAACTTGATCAAGTTCTTGTTAGTCAACTATGCTAACTCGTTCCCTTTTGGATAATAGTTTGATGAAGTCTTGAGGTAGACCCCATGCTTGAGAGTGAAGTATGACATCTTAGATCCTATGAAAGCTCGTGCATTATTGGATATGATGGTTTTAGGTGAACCGAATCTTGCCACCAACTCCTCGAGAAAATTTACAATTTCTATTTCTATAGCATTTTTCAAAGTAACAGCCTTCGTCCATCTTGTGAAATAATCAGTCATTGTAAGTATCCATTTATGGCCTACACTAGAGATGGAATTCATCATTCCGATGAAATCCAAACCCCATTGTGCAAAGGGTTCCTCAGTCACGATCAACCTTAATGGCATGGCAGAGTTCTTTCACTTACCAACAAAAAATTGGCACTGAGTACACTTTAGCACGAGATGGTGTGCCTCGAAGAACATGGAAGGCCAATAATATCCTGCCCACATTATCTTTAAAGCAATAGGATCAGCAAAGAATTTTTTACCCTCAAGACTACTTTGGAATTCATTTAAAACTCTTTCTTCCTTTGGCTAATCTAAACAACAAAGTAGGACACCATAATAATTTCTTTTAAATAAAATTCCCTCAATCAGTACATACCTAGTGCCTTGCAGTCGATAGTAGCATTTTTGTAAGGTGGGATGTTGGTCAAATACTGCTCCTTTTGCATGAATTGCATTTGATCTACCACCCACAATTTGTCGGATTTGAATTGATTTGTATAGACCTAGGTGGCCTCTTCCTCCACCTAGGGGTTTGATTTTTGCATGAGCTATTCGCAAAGAACTCTTCCTTAAACCATCTTGGTCAATTAGATGTCTATGTTGTATTCTAGGATCTCGATGATCTAGTTGGCCCTTTTTTCAATTATCTCACCTTCGGTGATGTATTCCTAAACACTGGGATGGCAACAAGGATGATGATTTTGTTGGCTGATACTAGGTTTCAAAATTTCTTGAGGCTTTTGACAATATAAAAGGCCTTTTTCTCAACAAAATTGTACCTAGTTTCATATACTTTAAGAGTCCTAGAGTGGAATGTGATGGGATTTTCTTTGCCTCCTTCATTTTTTGAGTGAGTACTGAAGCTATGTTGTGCTAGCCTCTATAGATGTAGAGCAAGAAATCCTTGGAAAGGTTTGGGTTAGCTAACAGTGGGGCTATGGAAATGGTTGTCTTTATTTGCTCGAAAGCAAGCTTTCCTTCGAGATTCCATTTAAACACTAAATTCTTCTTTAACATCAATGTGATAGGTTTCGTGATGCCTATGAAGTCTGAAATGAATCGGCTGACCAAATTGATCTTTCCCAGAAAAGATTGTAGCCCATTTTGGTTGATTGGTAGTGGTAGCTCTATTATAGCCTTCACCCTTTTAGGTTCTATGGCTATTCCTTCTTTTGATACCACAAAACCCAGCAGTTGCCTTGTGGTACTCCGAAGACACATTTCTTGGGATTTAAGGAAATCTTAAACTATTGGAATTTTTGGAAGACCTTTTCTAGATGATCAAAATGATCATCCTTAGATTTTGAGAAAATAGTCAGGTCATCCAAATATATTAAGATGATTTGATTAATCAACCCCTTGAAGGAGATATCCATTACTCATAGAAAAGTCACACCAGTATTAGAGAGTCTTAAGGGAATTTTTTAGTACACAAACATTCCCCACTTGGTGGTGAACATTATTTTGTGTTGATCCTCCTCTTTGACATATACCTAGTTATAACCTAAAAAACCATTCAGCAATAAGAGCATCTCTGATTTGACCACGTTCTATAGAATCTGCTCCATTGAGGGAAAAGGATAGTGATATTTTAGTGAGGCCTTGTTCAAGTCCCTAAAATCCATGCAGAGCCAAATATTGTCATTTTTTTGTACTGGTACAAGATTGGATACCCAAGTGGAATGTTTGATCAAGTATATGATTCTTGATTTGATTAATTTGGTAATATCTTGTGTCATCAGTGCTTTGACCTTTGGATTGACCAGCCTTTGTTTCTATCGGACGGGCTTTGAGCCTTCGGCCAACTCAATAGTGTGTGTGATTATTCCTAGTTCATATCCTCTAAGATCATCATAGGTCTAAGCTATGACCTTGTCATATCTAGAACATAGTCCTTTTAGTCTTTCTTTATCCTTTTGCAGGACGTCTCTTCTAAATTTTAGCTTTCTGTCATTCCCAACATCGAGATCTTCATAGTCTTTCATGTCAGTGGTGAATTTTTTTCTATTATTCCTTGCATCTCTGCAATCAAAAATATTTTTGAGAGAAATCAAACCTCATGGGAGATTATTTCCCTTTAATTGGATCACTTGTCCTTCTATATCTCTTCTAGCTTTGGGTTGTGAATGATCAGAAGCTTTCTTTGATTTTGCAAAAAAATAGCAATTTAAACCTCATCCTCAAAAACCTGCCAGTTCTTATTGTTACCCACTTTTTAGTTACAGCTCAGGTCAATGCATGTTTATTAGTTTAGTTTCAACATTGTTGAGGAAACTGAAAAACAAGTAAAACTGGATGAAGTTCATCATTTTAAGGTACAGAAATTTTCATGTTTTGCTGATTGAATGTTCAGTAATCATCATTGAGACCATTTTGCATGTGAATCATAGTTTATTGTGCAAACTTTTTGAGACAGAAAATTGAAAATTTTTGCATAATAATGCTTTTATTCATTTTGTAAAAATGTTGAATTCCACACAAGCCGTGGAAGTAACTTTTTTTTATTTTTACAATCAAAGGAAGAATGCATAAACAACTATATGCTATACAATTGAAAATAACGGAAACACAAGGTAGGAGGTGATTCTTCATTGCCTGGAATGACGAATCGTTGATAGTTGATGTTTCCAGTTGAGACGCCAGCTCTAGCTCCATTTTCAGTTGCAGCTCCCATTCCAGCTCCAAAAGCATCTGCAAGGAAGATAAAAGATGATGTTAGAGTTAATCTCTAAGCAATAACGGATCAATCCTATCATATATCTACGCTACCAACAGAAATATAGCATACAATCGATCAAGCATTCATCAGATAATTGCAACAACAAAAAAAATATAATAAGAAAAGAAAAAATGTAATTCAATGGAAGCTTTCAGCTTCTTATATTTTGCTGACATGTTTGTTTCAATGTGCAAGAACAGGTTCATCATGTTCATTTATCAAATATGTGGAGTGAAACGGGCTCCCACAAGGGTAGAGCTTGGCATATCAGGTAAATACCTCTCATTCACATCATACATGACAGTCATTGATATCAACTATGGTCTTAAATAAGAAAGTTGTCATAAAAGCAACTCATAGTAGTAGTGTTCAATTCAACAACAACATCCATGATATGAGAGATGGTTATAGAAGTTTTTTGCAAATGAATTCCAGAAAATAAAATGTCAAACAACCAACAGCTATGGAGATACAGTGACCATCAAGCAAAAAAGGAGACAATGAAACAGTGAAAAGTGTTTCCAGTTTATGCACAGCAGTATGGAGGACAGCAATGACAGTCATTTACAAGCTTCTTTAGACAAGAACAACAAAGTGATAGCACGACATTGATCTTAAGCTCACAAGGTATGCATATTCATGAAAGTCACGAAGTGCACTGAAACAGGTTTATGTTTTCATGAATAAATAGTTCAGTTTTAAATCCATCAGCACAGGAAAACATTAAAAAAGAGCTACATCAGTGAAGATTAAAGAGAATATGAACCAAAGTTTTCATCTTCAGCACAAGAATACATTAAAGATTCAGATTTCTAAGCCAATAGAAACAGAAAATGCAGCCAGATATAGTGAGAGATTAACAATAAACCTAAAGGGTTTTCAAATTTGAAAAGCTTGTTTTTAGAACAGAAATCTCAAAGATCTATGAGATTAAAAATGCCCAGCTTCAAATTTAAAGCAAAAATGTGGTTGTATGTCTACAGAAAATCAAAGTATTTTATCTATTGTGAGTCAAAAATGCTATGTTTTTGCAGAAATCAGAATTTCATGCTCATGGCGCAGCTTGAAAGTAAAGTATTGCAAAAAAAATGAAAGAAAAGACCAGATTCGAGCTTTTTTAAGCAAATTTGTTCTTTGTCAAAAGAAATTACTTCAAGAACTTTCATGGCAGCTTCAGAAATAAAGAGATCTTTCAGAAATTTGCATGAAACTTAAAAAAATTAGATTTATCTCAAAATACCTCATAAAATCTTCCATATTTTTGAATTTGAAGAGCTCTTGATCAAGTCTGAAACTCAAGAATGATAATGGCAGCCAGACAAGGACGGATTCGTGCCCAGATTCAAAGCAAAAGCTTAGATAAATGAAAGAACATCAATTCCAAACAGAAAATCATGCCTCATATGCTCTCTACGTTTTTTCAAAAAAACGTCATACTCTTAGTTCGCCCAAAAGACCAGATTCGAGCTCTTTAATGGTGAAAATACAGAGAACAAAGAAATATGCAGCTAGGGCTTCAGCATGGCGGCGCCCAAAATGGAGTTTTTGAAGCCAAAACGAAAATGAAAGTGAATGCCTTGTCTTCTTTTTAGGGTTCGAACCCTAATGAGTTCGACTCATCTTTCTTTTTTCCTTAGCTTTATTCTTCCTTTTCAAAAGCATTTTGTTCTCTAAGGCAAATCAAATATAATGCTTAAGAGTTCTTTATTTTAATTTTGCATTTAAAATCAAAATGTAAGATCTTTATTAAAATTGATTGACAAATCATTTTAATAAATGATTTTATTTAAAAAATGCAAAGTTAGTGCTGGAATATTTTTTAATTTCTTCATTTTAAAATCCAATGTAAATCTTTATTAAGATGATTTATTAATCATTTTTAATAAAAGATGTTATTTAAATGCGGAATTTAAAATTGACCTTGCTAGGTGGTATTCCAACTTGCACTTTAAAAATTGTAAAACTTTATTTTTTAAAGTGATAAATTATAAAACACTTTTAAAAAATAAATGTTATTAATGCAAGTTGAAGATATTTGATGTATTCTTTTAAAAAACCTAGTCAAGAGGAGCCTTTAAGTGGAGCATTAAATCTTGGAGATATGACAATTTGTTTATGTCAAGTGGAGGTTTTGAGTTGCTGGATTCAGGGGAGGAGTTTTTGACTGATGGGACACCCTTTCTGGAGTCTTTTGAGTCCTCTTTATGAGGATTTTTGTTCCTATCCGAGTCTGGGATACTTTTTCCTATTTTGGGTAAGTTGTTGATAAGTTTGAGAGCCTTCTTTTAGGGCTTTTTTACCAAATCCGAACCCTTATCCAAGGTGGGGCCCTTTTTCTAGGGTTAGGGTGGAGAGTTTGAGCTTATTTATTCTCTTCCTCATTTCTATTTTAAGGATGCAAAAATTCTAGAGTGGAAGAGACTTTGTACTTTCTAGAGGACATGGTGCTATTTTGTTCCAAGCTTTGTATTAGACTTTGGAGTATGCATTTACAGGGCCTTTGAGAGCCTTTATACAGCATCTTTGATCTATTTCTGGTGTCATATTTGTATGCAGATTGGTGATTGATCTTTCTTTTCTGTGTTTCTTATCTGAAACCTTTTAAGTTTGTCTCATTTTGGCATCTTTGTGACTAGGAATTCTCTTCACAGGTCAGGGGTTGTATTAATTTTTAGATGTATTTACTGTGATTAACATCCTTTAAATATTATTCTGATCTCAGATCTTCCTTTGAAATATTTATGTGTTGAGGGTTTTACCAGTTATTGCATCATTATTAATGGCTCTGGGTTCATTTTGTGCTAAGGAAAGTGATTTTGGTGTATCACCTCATTAATTAGTTTCAATCTTCAAGTTCTTTTTATGTCTTTTCTTCCCCTTTTTCCCCTAAAATCTTTAGGTTTGAAGAGAAAAAAATAGTTTTTTTATTCAACAGGAACGGCCTAGAATCCGGAGGTCTCATTTTCAGTATTGCATATCCCACATGTAGAATTTGAGTCCCATGTTATGCTAGATTGTTGAGCTTGAAAATCTCAGTAGGGTGCAAATTTGGTGCATAACACTTATCATTATCAGGAATTGATGGTCAGACAATGGTCTACACTGTATTTTGCTCTCTTGTTAATTTAGGAGTTGGCTCAAACTATGAACCAATCAAATTCATCTAATTAGCGATGGAATTTTGGGATCATGGGATAATTTATATGTTAAAAGCTTCAAATCTCTTGATTAGATCCCATATTTTGTGTCTGTAAGACCGTATTCTCACATTTTTTGCAGCTACCTACCCACAGACTTGGTTTATGACCATCTCCAAGTCTCCAAACACTTGCACTCTCTTCACGCCCATCTATTCCACGAGAATCAAACCATGGACCAAAGCTTCATAATCTGCATCATCATTTGAGCATGGGAACTGGAAGTGAAAAGCCTTGAGGGTCTCTGATCCAATCATAGATTCCAATCAGAAACCTACTCTGGAACCAATCTTGCATTTGGCACCATCGAAAAAATTATTTTCCATAGACTATTGTCGTCTAGTCTACTGGGCTCTTCTTGCTTTTTACCAATTTTGGGAATATTTGATCATCATCAAAGATCACATAGGTGCCCAATCTAGTAATATGGAAGTTCCTGAATGCATCGGAGTCAATAAATTGATTAAGGAGGACCTCCTTCTCAGGGGTCTAATCACTTGTTTCCTCCTCATCTTCCAACATTTCTACACAATATGTCTCCCTTTTTGAGGAGGTATGCACTGCTTTGAAGCACAAAACTACATTGTCTGCTATATGTTCAAGGTGCAAGGATTCAGATAGGATATTCATCTTTTCCTTGTGCTTCATCTGTAATATTAAATGGGACCAATTGGGCACTAGATATCTTCCAAGCTTTGCTATAAAGTCCCTTGAAAGGAACATTTGAATACTGGGGGGAGGTCTATCACAACTACTTCTTGTGTGAAAATTTGGCTTAGACATGAGAAGAGGGTGAAAGAAAGATCCTTGATGTGGCCAATGGTCGGGACCTTCTTCCCATCTAACTGCATGATCCCTTTCTCAAGAGGCTCATACATAAGTTTCAGGGTGTCGACAACTTGCTTAGGCATGACTAAAGTACTAGCTCTTGAATCAATCATGTTATTATGCAAAAGCTTATCTCGCACAATAGTGTTAAAAAGAAAGGTGCGGGCTTTGGTTTCCATACCTCTTTCTCATTTTCATTCTCCATGACATTTACATATGTTTCAGCTCTCGAAGGTCAAGGGTCTAACACAGGATCCTTGTCTCTATCTTGATTGCACAGTGGAATTTCATCCATCCATAGTGTTTGTTCCTCCTTCTTTAATGCCTCTTCGAGCAACATCTTCTATTCTAGAATTGATATAATGTCCCACAAAGAAACATTAGCAGGTGCCTTCTTCAATTGTTTGATCACGTTGAGTGTTTTGATTGGTGGGGCCTTGGGTTTGAACGATGGTGTCTCTTTTTTCTTTGGGAAAGGTCGATCCGATGTGGGTGGGCTTGGTGCTTTGTCCACCTCTTTCTCTAGCAATTGTGGAGTTTGTAACCGCTGAATGGGTCAAACCTGCAAGGCATGCTCCACTTGTGGTTGTGGTCGTTGTGGAGCTTATTGCACATATTCTCTAGTGAACCTTATTTTGGACCTTGTGTTATAGTGACTACACCTATGGGGCACTAGTCATCGAAGCATCATTTGCAAATATTGCATCTTCTTCTTCCATCCAATAGAAGAGTGCTTGGTCTGGTGTGATATCTAGCTTTTTCCTAATGACATCCCTTTCATTTGTGCCCTGAAGTGGGCATTCTTCATTCTTAGAGACTGATATTCTTCCATGCTTGAACACATGCCTTGGCCTCTTTGCTCCACTATCTTCTACTAAAGATTTCCTCTTGGAAAATTTTAGAAAATATGACTATCATTACATGGGAAACACCACGTGTTCTCATCTTCTGTGAAGTTGTTTTGTCCTGTGACCAAATCTTTGCTCAGACTATTCTTGACAATCTGAAGCGGCATGGTGACCAGGACTATTTGATTTGTAGATGTCAATTGCTAACTTCCTCCTTTCAGAATTCCTTGATATGCATTTTATTGATACAATGGCCTTCCTCCTTAATAGGTCTATGTGAGAGGCTTCAAAGTTGTTGCTTGATGTCGTCGGATGAGGACTAGCTCATTCACAAAGGACCACATGAAGTTCATATCATTAACGTCTGTTGCTAGTGAGGAAGAGATTGACATTCTTGGTTGTGCACCTAGGTATACATACATGTATGATGGTACAGCTAACATACTTGTTTATGGAGTGAAGGCACTAGGGGTTGCTTCTTCCTAGGGACCACCAAATATTTCCATGAATATGGGCATTGACAAATGTGGTGGAATCTTCTCGGTGTCGATTAGACTATTTTTTGTGTGCACAATCGGATCATATGTGTTGGGAAAGGTATCTATTCCTATAGACTATACCATGACTACAATGTCTAAATTGAAAGCCTTTAGATAAAACATGAATGCCATAGCGGTCAAAGGCTTGGCAGTTAGAGGAATCCTCTACCAGGTTTGTGGAACCTATTGTTGAAGTCACTCATGGCCTCTTACAGAGCCCTCTTGATGGTGATTAATTGTTGCAACAAAGAGGAGCATTCTCCCTTTTCTAAGAAGCGCTTGAATAGCTTCTCTCTGAGTTGATCCCAAGAGTGGATAGAACTAGAAGCCAAAGACTTGTACAAGTCCTGGGCCTTTCCTTTGAAAGACATAGCCAATAACCTGAGAGAAACATTCTCCTTTGTGATGTTATGTACTCTACATACCTCCACTATATCTTGGAAATGTTTGGAAGGGGTCTTAAGATACTCCCCAGAGAACTTTGGGATATCCTTGAGAGCATTTGTGAGTATGGCAGGCCATACATCTGGGGGTGTAGGTGGTTGTAGTGGGCTACCACTATGCCAGGTTATAAAATTTCTAGGGGTGGGAGCATCTATATAAGCCATTGTAAAAGGATTCCTATAGATAGGGTATACGAGTATTCTGATTTGGAAGGTTTGACCTCCTGGTGGAGTAGATAAGGCTCTAAATTATGAGCTAACACTTCTTACCTAGTTGCTTCTTACAGGTGATATGGAACCTATAAGTCTTCTCCTCCTAGGTGTCGAGGCTGGTCATTGAGAGTACTAGAAATGGCCTATATATGGAAGATGCTCTTGTTTGAACTCTTGGCATGAAATACGAGCCTCTTTTCTTGATCTGATTTAAGAAAGATTTTTTACTTCTAACTAGGTATTCAAAAAACTTTCGGTCCCACCAAGTATTCCAATAAAAGAATTGTTGATCATTAAAGCTTGTGCCTCTCTGAACAACCTTATGGGAAATTCAACAAGTGGGGGACCAATTTGCACCTCACTGAATAACCTCTAGGATTTTTAAGGAAAGCCAACTCTTCTTTGTGTTTGGGGAAAAGGGGTAGAAAGAAATGCAAATAAAACATAAAGATGGAAATGTGTCAAAGCTTTTACAACATTTCAAACCTTAACTACTACTTGTAAGATAAATTTATTTTCTTGTTGGATGTACATGTTGACTTGGAATTTTTGAATTCAAATTGAGAGAATATTCCAAAAGATGCCATGTGAGGAAAATAGAGATTTAATAAATGAATTAAATCTATTTTCATGTGCAACTTGCATTATCTAGAGGATGGGATATGAGATAAGATTAAATTAATTAAGGGTTAATTAATCTAATGAGAGGGGTTAGATGATGTGACTTATTTAACTCAAATTTATGGATTTATTTAAATCAAATAAGGGGGGAATATGATAAGGGGTTAATTAAATAAATATTTTGATTTATTTAATTAAAGGAGATGGTGTTAAATTAAATCAAATAAGGTTTTAATTTATTTAATTTAATAGATAGACTTTAGGGATTTAATCAAATACATTGATTATTTAATTAAATAGGGATAATTAGATTAGATAGATTGATTTAATTAACAAGAGAACTTGACTTAATTAGATAAAATGATTTATTCAATTAAGAGAGGAACATTGATGAATTTAATTAGATAAGGAGACCTGATTAAATGATTAGACCGAGGAATGATTCAGGAAGAAACGGTGTTAGTAGTCGAGATCATATGCACAATGTCAATCAGTATATTTTGAGTGTCTACATTTTTCCCCTCTTTGAATCAATGCACTCATTGCGTTGGTTCAAAGAAATAAACGATCTTGATCAAAGCCAAAGATTTTTGATACTTTAAAGCTTGCCCCATTGCTACATGGCAAGAGAAAACAAATAAATAGATAAATTTTAGGGATTTAATCAAATAAGGTTTTAATTTATTTAATTTAATAGATAGACTTTAGGGATTTAATCAAATACGTTGATTATTTAGTTAAATAGGGATAATTAGATCAGATAGATTGATTTAATTAACAAGAGAAATTGACTTAATTAGATAAAATGATTTATTCAATTAAGAGAGGAACGTTGATAAATTTAATCAAATAAGGAGACCTGATTAAATGATTAGACCGAGGAATGATTCAGGAAGAAACGGTGTTAGTAGTCGAGATCAGATGCACAATGTCAATCGGTATATTTTACGTGTCTACACTACTTATAACTGATAAAATGGACATAGAATGCCACAGACCCTTCATTGTTTGGAAGAGAATGAGCAACAAAGGCTAGATAAAGCACAATACAGTCTTTCAAATCTCCCCGTGGGAAGAATCCACTAAGGTTTGATCAGATATAAGAAGACTCTAAAGATTAACCGGAATACTCATAAATTCACATAATCATTCCTCCTTTACAGCATAATATGAAAAATTGCATACCTTTTATAGAAAATGAAAGAGTATAATAGGTCCATGATCCATTTTTTGAAAGATAGCATAAAACATAGAAGCTAATAGCATGAAAATTAGTTATATGAACTATCAACGTAAAAATGTTAACACAATTTTTTCCACGTGAACAAAATATGAAGGAGAAATTTAACAAAGGCCATGGAATGCACAATCTCAAAGATTTCTCCCAAATAGATCAAACCTTTATGATATATTAACTAAAAAATAAAGGTTCGATGCCAATCCAATGATAGTCTGAATTAAATATAACATGAAAAAGAGAATAAATAGTATTTTGTAAAGACCTTCTTATTACTAAGAAAATAGAGCTCCCTAAAACAATGTCTATATTCCTTGAAAGATTTTTCAAGAAAAACTTTTAAACTGTGGAACTCCAAACTTTTTACTCACTGTTGCCAACCCTTATTTATTGCTAGAAGAAGAGGCCTTTGTTGCCAATAATCTAGAATAAGAAACTACCAAATTCCTAAATCTAACAACTCATAATCTGATCTTAGATTTTGATTAGATCACAACAATCTTCACTTATTAAGTCTCAACTGCTTCATTAATGGTTTCAGATATTTTATCAAAGA
This sequence comes from Sequoia sempervirens, assembly GCA_007258455.2. Lineage (NCBI taxonomy): Eukaryota > Viridiplantae > Streptophyta > Pinopsida > Cupressales > Cupressaceae > Sequoia > Sequoia sempervirens. The sequence goes on along the minus strand of VDFB02256679.1, from coordinate 35,623 downwards.
TTGTTATCAAAAGATATTAGAATTTTAAACATAGCTTGGAAAAATTTGATCAATCAGCTATGGAGGCTGATGATGCTGATTCAAAGGTTCCACCCTGAAAGCAAGACATTTGTCACACTTCCCAATGAACTCTGCCCAAAAAGATCTTTTTGCAGAAGACACAAACTTCCTAAGGAAAATAGATGGCATGTCAAGCGAGGGGGCGATTTCAAACTTTGTGAGAGTGGCTTTGAGGAAAATACCCACCAAGCTAATATGTGTCTCAGTTCAAGCCCAAAAGGAAAATGATATATATATAAAGTCACGCAGCCGCCACATGGCGCATTGCACATCTTTATGCGAAAGCAATCTTCGTTCCTTGAGCGCAGATCCATCTCGAAGTGGAAAAGAAGTAAGGGTCGAAAATAAAAAAATATTCAAAGGAAAAAATGGCTTTATAGTTTGGTAATGTTTTATATTGTTTTATGGCTTATGTCTTTGAATGATCTTGATTGTGAAATGTTATTAAGTATTTAAGTCGAGTGGAAGTCCTTCCTTGTGTGTTCATGTTTATATATAAATGGATGAAGTATATACATAGAATGTATATATGTATATGTGTATGTGTCTACAATAACTCATACATGTGACTAAATATATGCATGAGTATACATAGGTAGACATCTATTCATGCTCATGAACAAATTACCCATATGCATGGGAATATCTATTGGACAAATGTGACACATACACACAAATATATGCATACACTTCATGTATATACATTGATCAATGAATATGAGAATATAAGTGTTTATGTAAGGATATTAAAATAATGTTATATATATGTGTGTGTGTGTGTGTGTGTCTATGTCTATGTCTGTGTGTAATATATATGTATAGAATTACGTTAATGTAAACATATATACATATATATTAATATATGTATATATGTATTTCTATATAAAATTATTTTGATATATTTTTTTATATATATTTAATTGGCAAGTAATGCATTTAGTAATTATGTGGATATAATTATATATATATTAAATATATATATAAATATATAATATATAATATATAATATATAATATATACATTGTTTGATATATATTAAAAGTGTTTTGAATGAGCTTAGCACATTATCATAGGCTGCCATAAGTGTTACTATGGCCAAAGTATTAAATACTACACATAAAGCATGGGGAGAATAATTCAAGAGACTTATGTACAACACATAAGTAAGGGTAATTATTGTTTAAATGTTGCAAGTGAAAATGAATGAAGTTTCAACATTGTTGACTTAGTCTTAAACTGCACATCAAAAAGGGCACTAAAATATGAAAGCCGGCACCAAAATTTGTAGAAAGTGGAAGCCAATAGAAGTCTAATACCTGCGCCATATCTAGGTAAAGCCATATGATAAATATAAAACTTAGTCAATGCAAAGATGGTAGAAATTTGAGAGGGTAGTCAACTTGCAAATAAAATAGGAAACTTGTAGTAATGCGTCATTGTGTCTTGACTTAGTAAAAGAGTCATGTTGTCACAAGCATGAAGTCAACTCATCCATTCTATGAAATTGGAAATAAGAGGACTATTATGTGTTATAATCTAAGAGTTTAAATCAGTTGATTTGATGCATTTGAATAGGAAGGTGGCATATTTTTTAGCTTGTTTGTAGTATTAAGATGCTCAAATTTTAGTATATATAGAAGTGCTCTCTCTTCCATTTGTTACACTTTTCATTATGATTTCTCTGTTGTTATTTTGTTGTATTTTTTGTGCTAGAGTATTTTGAGAGCTTTGAGAGTTAGAGAGTGTCTCTGTAATTTTTCAATTGTAATTATTGAGAGAGTTGGTAAGAGGCTAGAAGCAAAAGGTAGGTTGAACTTAGAAGAAGTAACAAGCAGGCTTGTGGAATTGAGCTAGGAAGGAAGTAATATTAGTTGGAGCTTTTCAATATAGGAATGCTAATTTCTATTCCTTTATTATTTATGTTTGAAAGGTTATTTGTTATGAATTCCTTCTTTGGAAAGGATTGATTTAAATACATGTTAAGTTGCTTTGGTTAATCTTGCATGTTTCTTGGTTGATTCTTATTTTGATGAAACCTTTTTATTTTGGATTATTCTTATATATTCTACATAGAAATTTATATGATTATGTATTTATTTAAACTATACGTATTTTTTCAATATTATACGTATGTAGTATGAAATGTGAAATGTGGTATGTATTGATATCTTGAAGTTATTTAGATGAAATTTTAGTTGGAAAAGGTGATTAGCTTGGTTATTCCTGGGGTTAGAATAATCCATGGGAAAGGGTGTAACCTAGTTAGTCAAGTTATTATGTCATCACTTTCTTCTTATTGGGATGTATGAAGGAGTATGAGTGGTCAAAACCAAACAGAGCTAGAAGGGTGGGTGAGTGTGTGACCTCGACTCGAAGTTCTAGGTGATGAATACTTTGGCCAAAGTAGTGTAAGTAGCCACTGTTTACATTGTCAGTTCGCTATGATATGGGTTTGCATACTAGGCACATATTTTCATACATGTAGGTCATAGCCACTCTATGGAAGCTCTAGATATGTAGGACACATCACCATACTATGGGAAGGCTAGGTTTGTGAGGTTACCAAACTAGTCTCTTCGTTGAAGGGTAGGGCCATCTTACTAGTTAGGTATATGCGTGGGGGACCGTAGTAAGTCCATGATTGGTGGAAAAGAACTTGAGTGGTGCTTCCCCTCATGCAATTGGAAAAAATATTTGAGGAAGGACATGTGGACCATTTGTATCTCTATTTTAGTAAGCTCATAGAAGCTATGTATGTAACCATGTATCCATCTCTGTGTAAATTATAAATGTGAAATGTAATGTGAAATCATTAATTGAATTATTGAAATGATTCTTTGTTATGCAATAGGAAATTTTGATATGGTTATTATAGACATGCAAAATTAACATTATGCATTCGATCGGATTCAGTCAAATTAGATGTCGCATTAGGACCATTCATCAATTAATCAGGTGCACTTTCATCCATTCATTAGGTAATTTCATCTCCTAGGATCATTTATTTAAAATCAAATAAACATTATCATCAACCTTTTAAAATCAAAAATCCATTTAAATCAAATCCTAAATCATACTTCATCCTTTTCTGAATTAAATAAATCAAATATCAAAGTCTTAAAAGTCAAAATCATCTAATCAGCATTAAATCAGCATAATCATCATCTATTTAATCTAACCCTGATTAAATGTCAATCCCATCCCACTTGCATTCTCTAGATATCTCCACTTGCACAATAAATCAATTTTATTGATTTATTTAAAAAACCTCATTTTCCCTCAACATGACAAGTCAAACATGGCATTTATTGTTGTTTTTCTTGTCCCCCTCTCAAAATTTATTGCAAATTTGAATTCAAATTCTCCCTCTCATGGGCACTCTTCCCAAATCTTGCACAACCATTGACCTATCATCATTTGACAAGTGTCATCTTCTCATTAGAGGATCTTTAGTCCCACATTCACCATCTTGGCCAATCTATCATCAAGAAAATCTATAAAATAGGGCCTTCATTCTCATTCATGGATCCACAATTTTATGCAAGGTTACTCTCTTGGTTTGAGAAATAATCTTGTTCTTCATCTCCATTGCAATACATCATCATTTAGCTATTGATCAAGGGTTGGGAAAGGGTCACTAGCACATGTGACACCAATCCAACATGGAATAGGTGATTATCTTGCTTTTGAAATGTCTTCTTGATGTTTTTTTTGTTACTTGTGGCATTTCTTTAGCATAGATATTTTATTTCATGGAGGTATTTGCAGATTTATGTGTTTAGACTAACCTTTCTAATGAGTATTTGAAGTTGGTCTTACATGCAAATTTAGGGTACTTCATTGGAACTAGCAAAACAAGGGGCCAAGTTTCCTTCAGATTTTGATGTGAGCACTATAGTGGAGACATCTTTCCCACCAATCTCATCCACCATCCCCATTTCATCTACACCTCCATCTCAAAACATCACACAAAACATCCCGCAACTCACAACATCATTTGCTCCAACTCAACCCAACGTTAACAAGGGAAACACATTCCTCAATGAACTTCAATCACATCCCCTTGTGAATAACCAAAACTTGGATGCAAACACCACCTCAACGCAAAACATACCCCAAACGAAAATACACTACTTTGGGGGAACCATTGGAAGACATCATGAAAAAGCTAATCAACGAAAAACTCATTCAAGCTCCTACATTTGAGAATTATCAAGAACCTGATGTCAAACCTCCTTGGTACAATGAAAATAAACTTTGTGAGTTCCACAAAATCAAAGGCCACACCACAAATAATTGTATGAGACTCAAGAACATCATTCAAGATCTCATCGACAAAAGAATCATAAATGTGGAAGCACCTACAGGGAATCAGGACCTTAAAATCTACACGAATCTGATGCCAAATCATGGCAACAAAGGGAATAACAAGGATAAAGGAAAAGGTAGTGTAAATCATGTATACAAAACAGTTGTTGCCAACCTCAATGAAAACTGCATGGTCATCACCATCAAAGGCGCCCATGCCGAAGACTATGGAGTCACCACAAGAGGCGGAAAGGTCACCATCGCAGGATCATCCCAACCCAATAAAGTCCCTACATCAAGAGCCATTCTGTATAGCTACAATGTTGTAGACCAGCTCAAAAGAACGCCAACACACATCTCCATCATGGAGTTGTTAAAAATCTCATCAGTGCATAAAAAGATCCTTGAGGAAGCATTAGCCTCATCTACCATCCCCGCAGACCTCGATGCGGAACAATTCCAAGCTATGGTCGGAAACATCATAACACCTAATCTCCTTACATTTTCTGACCAAGACTTTCCCGCCCAACCATCTCACAATCGTGCACTTCACTTGGAGGTCATTGTGAACAAGAGAAAAATCAAAAGGGTCCTAGTGGATGGGGGTGCAGGTTTGAACATCTGCTCTCTCAGCCTAATCAAACAATTGAAAATATCAGAGGATACCATTGACAAAGGTAAAGGCATCACAATCAGAGTATATGATGACCAAGAAAGAGTGTCTCAGGGCATGATTAAACTCCCTATTCAAGTAGGGCCAACGCTCATGGAAACCACCTGTCAGGTCCTGGACCTCGACTTACCATACAACATTCTCCTGGGATGCCCATGGATCCATGCAATGAAAGTTGTAGCATCAACCTTCCACCAATGTGTGAAATTCACACATAATGGACAAGAGGTTACCATCCATGGAGATCCTGAGCCATTTTCATACTGCAAGAACCTTGAAGCCAAATATTACAAAATCCCCCAAGTGCCAAAAAATGATGAGGTCCCATCCACATCATACATCGATCCCGCCACTCTCACGTCCACTTCTGCGACAGAGACACCCGCCATTCCCACCATATCCGATATCAATCTCATCATCCAAGAGGATGGTTGTGGAAGTTATAGGCCCCCTAACAATGCTTTTGTGATAGGAGAGTTACCACAATCTCCAAGATCACGAGGATGCCCACAAGAAAATCAAGCTCCCACATCACAAACCTATCCTCAAAATTATCCTGAATTCACAAGGCGGGGAGACCTTGGCCATGAGGTAATAGAAGCAAATCCATCAAACATGTTGTATCGAGATGAAAGACCGACACCTGAATTACCAATGGATGAAAGAAGCAGAGGCCTACACATGATGCTTGCGATGGGCTATGACCAAAATCAGAGACTGGGACAAAATGACAATGGGCTCTTAATACCAATCATGCCTGAGACGTGACCTATAACAAATCTTGCTCTTGGATGTACCCCTCTAAGAATAACCATACGTGGCCGAAGTCCTCCGGTTAGAGCCACTAATGTTTCTCCTCAGCCATTCCTAGTACAAGTGCACTCCCCAATACCCATAGGGACAGACATACATAACTTTATCACTGAGCCCTATATTAGTAGCGATGACGAAGATACCTTATCCAACCTACCTAGGTTATTCAAAGATACCACCCTGTGTATGATTAGTACCATATCCTTCGAACCAAATAGTCAAAATCATGAGATCCGCTTAGTCTACCCCCAACTGATCAACTATGACCAACGAGGACCACCAGTTCTTGATACATTCGAAAATGATGAAGCACTCTCAGAATTCATGGGGTTGAGGGATAACATTTCAGATGGAGATCACAAGGCAAGATTCATAATGGAGTTGGACACACACGCCTACTACGGGGAAACGATTGAATCCTTCAGTCACAAAAGTGAGAAACTAAGAATCATATCCAAGTCCTTGAGTGAAAACCACACCATGGCACTCTCTGACAAGAAAATAGTAAAAAGAAAGGATGTATCCAATGGTGAAAACCTCTCTGAGGCACCTGAGGATGAAGGATTCAATCTCCCCCTAAGAGCTATTCATCAAGAGAAGTCAGCAGTCTTGGCCGAAAAATGCAACCCAGTCAACCTAGGAACAAAGGAGACTCTGCATATCACATTCTATTCAGAATCATTATTATCAGAAGAACAAGAACTCCTAGCAGCATTCCTAAGGGAAAGACAAATAAACTTTGCATGGAGTTATGCTAATATGCCAGGACTTGATCCAAATACTGTGGTCCACCACCTAGCAGTGTATCCAGATGCAAAACCTGTCAGACAGAAGCTTCGCAAAATGCATCCTCAAATTGCTTTGTTAGTCAAAATGGAGCTCAAAAAGCTATTAGATGGTGGATTCATCCGACCAATTGATTATCTAGAATGGGTATCAAACTTGGTACCTATTTCAAAACCTGACGGAGCTATCAGAATTGCACGGATTTTAGAGATTTGAACAAAGCATGTCCCAAGGATGATTTCCCCCTCCCCAACATCGACATGATAGTAGACATGACAGCAGGGCACGAGATGCTATCGTTAATGGGCGGATTTTTAGGATATAACCAGATCATGATAGCAAAAGAAGACCAACACAAGATGGCTTTCACTTTCCCATGGGGAACCTACTGCTGGAACATGATGCCATTCGGCCTCAAAAATGTAGGAGCAACATATCAATGAGCCATGACATTGATCTTCCATGACATGATTCACAAAATAGTCGAAGACTATGTCGACAACATCCTAGCAAAGTCAAGAAAAAGACAAGATCATATAGCAACCCTAAGTGCTATCTTTGATAGATTAGAGGAATACAAGGTCAGACTAAATCCCAAGAAGTGTGTCTTTGGCGTGCAATCAGGAAAATTACTAGGATACATAGTCTCCATGAGGGGTATCGAGGTGGATCCAGCAAAAGTCAAAGCAATCCTTGAGATGGAAGCACCAAGGAACTTAAAGCAACTGAGAGGCCTCCAAGGAAGGCTCCAATCCATTAGAAGGTTCATAGCACAATTGGCAGACAAGCAAAACCCATATTTGCACCTTCTCCACAAGGGGGTATCATACAAATGGGATACAAAATGCGAAGAGGCATTCAACAAAATAAAGGAATATCTACTGACACCTCCAGTGTTAATGCCACCTATCCTAAAAAAGCTATTGATCTTATATGTGTCAGCAACAGTAGCAGCCCTAAGAGCTCTTCTTGCTCAACATGATGAAAACATAACAGAGAGGGCCATCTACTATATCAGCAGGACAATGGTCGGTCATGAGCTAAATTACTCCTTCATTGAAAAAGCTTGCCTCGCAGTAGTGTTTGCATCCCAAAAATTTAGACACTACATGTTGGCACACAAGATCAAACTCATTGTGAAAATTGATCCCCTCAAGTATCTCTTATCCAAAGCAATGTTAACTGGCAGAATGGAAAAATGGGTCATGATATTATCAAAATATGACATCAAGTATGTAGAGAGAAAAGCAATCAAGGGACAGGTTATTGCAGATCAATTAGCAAAAGCACCTATGTATTCTAAGAATCCTCTTGTATCTGAATTTACAGACGAATCCATCTTTAACCTCAACATTGCTGATCACTGGAAATTATACTTCGACGGCTCATACACACAACACGGATCAGGAGCTAGTATCTTCTTCATCACCCCCCAAGGGGACTGCATACCACAGTCATACAAACTAGCATTCCCTTGCACGAACAACATAGCGGAATATGAGGCTTTGACTATAGGTCTCAGGATAGCAGTGCAATGGAATATCATAGCCCTCAAAGTCTATGGAGACTCACAGCTGATCATAAATCAAGTCAATGATGAATATCAGACTAAGGATGACAAGCTAACCCCATATAAGAAACTGGTGGAGACTTTAAAGGAATCTTTCATCGACATAACATTTGAGCAGACTCCAAGAACCAACAATAGAGCAACTGACGCCATGGCTACAATTGGGTCTCTATTAGACATCCCTCATAATGTACCGAAATATGAATTTCTAATTGAGTAGCTTCTTGTTCCCACATTCGAGGTACCAGAATCAGAATATGTGTGTGAAATTGTTGGTCCTGGCAATCCTTGGTATCATGACATCTATACATATCTTCGAATAGGAGTCTTACTTGCTGACCTACCATCGAGCCTAAAACGAACCTTCATCAAAAAAGCATCTAGATTTGTCATCCTAGGTGATACCTTATATCGTAGAAGCATAGAGGGTACTTTACTGCGTTGTCTGAATGCTGAGGAGGCATTAACCGCTCTAACCAAGGTTCATAATGGTATCTATGGCTCACACTCGAGTGGAATGACCATAGCCAAGAAACTACTGAGGCTGGGGTATTATTGGCCCACAATGGAGTGGGAAGCACATGATCATGCTAAAAGGTGTTTACAATGTTAGCAGCATGGGGACCTCATCCATGCTCCAGCTCAAGAGCTTCACCCGATTATCACACCATGGCCCTTTTCACAGTGGGGACTCGATCTCATTGGGAAAATCTCACCCACCTCATCCAATGGCCACAAATTCATTATAACTGCAACTGAGTACTTCACAAAGTGGGTGGAAGCCATACCCATGACCTATATCACTACAAAGTAGATCTCAAAATTCATCTTGAACTATCTCATCTATCGTTATGGTGTCCCACAAGCCATTATCTCAGATAATGGGACACCATTCAAGAACCAGGAGGTTCGCGACTTGTGCGAGAAATTCAAAATCCAGCATCGCTTCTCCACCCCTATACTATCCCCAAGGCAATGGCCAAGCAGAAGCCACGAACAAAACCATCCTCAAAATCCTCAAGAAAATAGTCAATGACGCAGGTCGTGACTGGCACTTGCAGCTTAATCCGCCCTCTGGGCTTATTGAACCAGCATCCGCACACCCACTGGTGCCACCCCCTTCTCCTTGGTCTACGGATCAGAGGTTGTACTCCCAATTGAGATCAATCTCCCATCCCTTAGAATATCACTACAAAATCTCATCACTGATGAAGAATATCGGGTTTCAAGACTAAACGAGCTGGAGTTACTGGATGAGAGAAGGATCGAAGCTTTGAATCATTTGCAAGTCTATCAAAATAGACTCAAACAAAGCTACAACAAGAAGATCAGAAGCAGGACTTTCCAAGTCAGAGAACTGGTCTTAAAAGAAAATCAAAAGAATGTCCCAAATCCCAGCAGTAAAGGCAAGTTTGAACCCAATTGGTTAGGGCCTTTCATCGTCACAACAAGCTATAAATCAGGGGCATATCAGCTATCAACACCCGAAGGGGAACCTCTGCAGGAGCCCATGAATAGCTCCCATCTCAAAAAAAATTATGCCTAATTCTTCTAGGTATAGAACCAAAATCCAAAAAAAAATTAGAAAAAGTCCTAAAAAAATGGTTACTTTGGTGAAAACCTGGCAAACAGGCGTCTTGGTAACAACAAAAAATCCAAAAAAATCAGAAAAAGGATCCAAAAAATCGTCCTCTAGTGAAAACCACTTCGGTGGCACTTTGGGCAAGTACCTCGGTGAAAACCTGGCAAACAGGCACCTTGTGTAAATAAGCACTCTCCATCCACCAGGACTTTTACAGCTTGTTCATCATTATCCCTCCATTTCACTTCCATCATCCATCTCATCCATATCTCCATTCATCACTCATCCACTCGCATCCGCACCATAGCTTGGTCTTGTGCTCGTGTCATGATCCCTCCTAGTACTACTCGGCCCATTCTCAAGGTCAGTTTGTCCTGCCTTTATCGGAGTAGTCTATTGCATCATGCTGGGGCATGCTCCCATCGGATCGGATTCGTGTATGGTCTTAAAGTCCTCAAAATCAGAAAATCCAAAAACATCAAAAAAAAAAAAAATCCAAAAAAAACATTCAAAACATATCAAAATCCAAAAACAGGTCAAAAAGTCACTCAAAATCCAAAAACAAGGTCATCTTGTCGAACTACGTCGTCTCTGAGCTTGAACCTAGGCAAGGTTGATCTTTGATCATCCCCCGAGACATTTAGGTCAGTCCTATAGGAGTCCGTCATAATAAACTGACATTTCACCATGTATATCATCATCTGTAAATTGGTCAAGTCGTCAGTCGAACTACGTGGTCTCTGCGTGTATAACGTAGGCAAGGCTAATCTGTTGATAAGCCCTTGAGGCCCCTAGGATAGGTCTTTAGGTTAGTCTCTCAGTCAAAATCTCAGAAAATCCCAAAAACATTGGAAAATTGAAAAATCAAAACATTTGTAAAACCTCGAAAAATACCAAAAACAGCCTCAAAACATTGCAAAATTCCAAAAACATCCAAATATTTGAAAAAATCCATCTGCATCATCTCGTTTGCACCCATAATAAACACCATTCATAATAAACTGATCGTCATCCTCAACCTTTGGTGAAATAGTTAGAAACAAGTCTAACAGGTTAAAAGTAAATCTCAAAAGCATCAAGTCTCAAGTCTCAGTCAGTACGTAAACAAGTTGGTCAAGTCTTTGTGTCGATAGTCCATCATCCAAATAGTCTCATATCAATCATTTGATAACATCATGTCGTAGGATGAATCCTTCCTACAAGGGGCTTTTTTATCAGAAAGAACACTTTGGATAGACAAAATGACGTGCCGCCATCCACTAACATGTCCTAGGATGTATCCTTCCTACAATGGGCATTATCTTTTGGCAATAAGTTTCGGTTCTTATCCTTAAAAACACATTCCATTTTGGTTAGCGGTATTGAAGAACATCAACTTGTTTGTGTGCTTGGTCTTTTCTTTTTCTTTTGACTTATCTTATTGCGCTCAGTCCAAGGACCTCTCGATGATATCCGAACAAAGGATTTAGAGAGATAGGAATGGGGCAACGATCATTATCTTTTGTTTGCTGTACTTGTTGGACGTTCTTGTAAAATAACTTGGCGAATACTTGCTTTGTTAGATATGTATGGAGGATGTTTCAGATAACTTGTTGACTATTGCATTGATTGGTTATACCTTTCCGTGTTTTGGTCTGAGATGTTTGAAACTTCTAAAGTGCATCCTAGCAAGGTTTCTGTATGTCAGGTGTGAACAAGAATACTTATATCTATTTGTCGAGTCAAAGTCCATCACACTAGGTACAACGCCATCCTGTCCTTTATACCTTGATGCATCGTGCTTAGGCGTGTTATCAAACATAAAGTAAGTGACCCTTTGAAAATCCCAATCCTTGATAAGCAAATCATCATCATTTATCATCATCATCTTTTATCATCATCATCATCTATCATCGTCATCTCTAATAAAGTCTCGACCAATCATGGACTTGTTGGATCCTCTTGTCATCATCTCATTTCTGTGCTAACATAACATTGCCAATGCATCCATCATGCATCCATCCTTCCTACATCCATCATGCATCCATCCTACATCCAAAAAACTGTCAGCATATCACATATCATTCATATCATACATAATAGGAAACATCGATCATTTCGCATGCATTGCATTTACATCATCATCATAATATAGATCTGTTAGTCTAAGCATCTGCATAAATCATCCGTTGCATAATCATAGCATCATCATCTCATCCATCTCATATCATATCATCATTTAAGTTGTTTAGGATAATATAGATTTTGTTATTCTAAGCATCTTAAAATCATCTCATTTGCATCGTCATCCATAACCATCCATTTTGAACCTCTTTATCGCAAGATCGACCCTCAAATCGAATCTTTTCACTCAATCTCTCGAGGGGGCAATGTACTAGTGTACTTTCCACTGGGGCATCCGAAAAATCAGAAATTTTTTTATTTTGATCGTGGCAAGTTATTCTTTGAACCAACACAACAAGTACATTGCTTCAAAGAGGGGCAAAATGTAGACATGCAAAATTAACATTATGCATTCGATCAGATTCAATCAAATTAGATGTCGCATTAGGACCATTCATCAATTAATCAGGTGCACTTTCATCCATTCATTACGTAATTTCATCTCCTAGGATCATTTATTTAAAATCAAATAAACATTATCATCAACCTTTTAAAATCAAAAATCCATTTAAATCAAATCCTAAATCATATTTCATCCTTTTCTGAATTAAATAAATCAAATATCAAAGTCTTAAAAGTCAAAATCATCTAATCAGCATTAAATCAGCATAATCATCATCTATTTAATCTAACCCTGATTAAATGTCAATCCCATCCCACTTGCATTCTCTAGATATCTCCACTTGCACAATAAATCAATTTTATTGATTTATTTAAAAAACCTCATTTTCCCTCAACATGACAAGTCAAACATGGCATTTATTGTTGTTTTTCTTGTCCCCCTCTCAAAATTTATTGCAAATTTGAATTCAAATTCTCCCTCTCATGGGCACTCTTCCCAAATCTTGCACAACCATTGACCTATCATCATTTGACAAGTGTCATCTTCTCATTAGAGGATCTTTAGTCCCACATTCACCATCTTGGCCAATCTATCATCAAGAAAATCTATAAAATAGGGCCTTCATTCTCATTCATGGATCCACAATTTTATGCAAGGTTACTCTCTTGGTTTGAGAAATAATCTTGTTTTCATCTCCATTGCAATACATCATCATTTAGCTATTGATCAAGGGTTGGGAAAGGGTCACTAGCACATGTGACACCAATCCAACATGGAATAGGTGATTATCTTGCTTTTGAAATGTCTTCTTGATGTTGTTTTTGTTGCTTGTGGCATTTCTTTAGCATAGATATTTTATTTCATGGAGGTATTTGCAGATTTATGTGTTTAGACTAACCTTTCTAATGAGTATTTGAAGTTGGTCTTACATGCAGATTTAGGGTACTTCAGTTATATTTCAAATGTGCATCTATGTAACCATGTATCCATCTCTATGTAAATTATAAATGTGAAATGTAATGTGAAATCATTAATTGAATTATTGAAATGATTCTTTGTTATGCAATAGGAAAGTTTGAAATGGTTATTCAAAAGAAAAGAAAAAAATCATTTCTCATAATGTTAGTAACATAAACTATTCACTTGTGGGTAAAACGTAGTAAAAAATATTGGGTAGAACAATGGGCATGTTACACATGGTATTACCAGGTTCAGCTTTGGAACCTATGCGCTCATTGTGTTTCCATCCTACATTATATGAGTCTAATATTTAGAATTATTGTTCTAGGATTGTGCATCTCAAGATGACTACAAGGAAGTTAGTAATCGGTAATGTGTGCCACCTAAGGGTCAAGAAGGAAAAGGAATCCATTATTCGAACCATAGAGGGGACCAATTATGACAACACCATTTGACTGAGTGACACTAAGAATTTTAGTCATTCCCCATCACAAATCAATCAAGAGAGAAAAAGGATGCATGAGGCTGTTAACTTTGTACCTCCTATCTCTTTGGCCAATTCGAAATCTTTGTCACTTTCCAAAGATATGCCCTCAAAATGTAGTATTAGTCCTACCATAATCTTTAGGGACCCTCATTCTCTTCCAATGTTGAAAGTTATTGTATTAGCCTCAAGTGGCAAATTAGAGGAATATGTTCCCCAAAACTATGTATCTAAGGATAGGTCAGAGGGTTATTCCCCTTTTGATGATGTATGTGAACAAAAATCTGAGGGGTATGCCCCACTTAGTTATGTATTAGAGAATGAATTTAATGGATACTCTCCCTTAGATTATTTGAATAGTCATTCCATGCAAACACAAGGATATTGAAATCCTTTTTAATCTTAATGAAAAAAATGTTTTGGAAAAAACTTGTGTATGAGTTCTTTTATGAAATTTCTTGTGTGAATGTTTTTTTTCTTTTAGAATGTTTTAGAATGATAAGTAAACTTTCTTAGGATCTAATTAAAATGAAACCTCTAGGTGTAAATTTTCTTCTGAAAAATGGCTAGAACAAGAATTGATCTTGGGGGAAGTCAAGAAGTAGGCCAAGGTGCAAAAAATGTTGAAGCTAAATTGGATTGTATTTTGGCTATGATGGATGAAACAAGATAAAGAATTGGGAACCTCAAGCAAGAGGTAAGAGGAAAAGAAAGGGAGGAACAAGAAGTTCCTCACAATGAAGAAGAAGGGGGAAATTATCATGATCATACTCAATCAAGTGAACATGAGGATGATGAATCACAGTCTAAGTCAGAGGGAACCAAAAATAAGTAACTAGAAAGTGAGCTATCTTGAGATATGAGAAATATCACACCTCCAAAATTTGAAGGTAGTACTAGTGGGGATGTGGCTAAGGCATGGCTCACAAAGATGGAAAAGTATTTTGAAATTAGGAATTACTCTTAGGTAACTAAATTCATTTAGGGATCTTTTCAGTTGGTTGGAGAAGCATCCAACTAGTGGATGAATAAAAATATCGAGCTTGGGCTCAGTTCCTTAAGGCTTACTTGGAGTGAATTTATGGAGGTTTTTAGGAAATGGTGGTTACCTCAATTATTCTACAACAAAATCTCATCGACTTCTAGAACCTAAAGCAAGGAGAATCCACTTTGAACAAATATTGAGAGAAATTCACTCATCTCTTGAGGTATGTACCCATGTACTAAAAGGATGAGTGGTTTCACATAAGGAATTTCATCATGGGTCTCAATAATCAAATAGGTGGAGAGGTAGATGTACATAGTCCAGCTACCATGGACCTAGTATATGAGAAAGCCATTAAGCAAGAGCAAAGACTTAAATCTATCTCAAACTACTATGAAAAGAATCAAAAGAAGTTCAATTGGTCACAATCCAATCAATCTTCTGAGAAGCCTAGTGAAGGCCAAGGTTTTCAAAGGAAAGGGTACAAGGGACCCCATAGTAATTATAATGAACCAAGAAGGGATTGTAGGGAGAACAATAACTACAACAATAATGCTAGTGGGAATGAAGGCAATTATGGAAGGCTTGCGTAAAGGAAGGGACCATTGAAAGGATGTTTTACATGTGGTGGAGATCACTTTGAAAACTAGTGTCCTAACAAACCATCAAGGTCACAACCACATGTGAACCCTCTTCCTCCACAACGAGTTGCATTCTAGCAAAGGATTCATGCAGCATTAGACAACTGAAAAGTAGAGTACCAGATTACTCTGATTAATGTTGCAAGTACTTTGTCTAGTACACACATCTCAATTTTAATAAATATTGGTGCTATGAGAAATTTTGTTTCTCCTAGTATAGCTAGTAAAATTTATAGAAAATATAGTTACATGAAAAATTCTTGGATTGTTGAATATGCAAACCAAACAATAACTAAGGTGGATCAATGTCTATTCAAAGAAAGGGAAGTTAACTTGTACATATCCCCCTTAGGTTCATATTATGTAATCTTAAGGATGAATTGGATATGGAAACATAGGTCCAAAGTAGATTGTCATGAAAAAATAGTAGAGTGCTTAGATGATCTTGGAGATTGGGTGTCATTGCAAGGAACGCCTAGAGAAGTTAAGTTGTGGCAGATTTTCATTGTACAAATGCATAGAACAAAGAAGAAAGGTTATCAACTCTTCACGGTGAAAATGGAGAAACTTGAGGAATGCAAAGAGTTAATTACTCAAGATGATGTAGTATATTATGGACCTTGAGACCTCCAAGAATCTGAAGATGGTGAGGTGGTGGAATCAAGAAAGTCAGATATAGAGAAATACCCTATCCTAAGGAATTTTATGGATGTATTTCCAAATGAATTACCTGGATCACCTCCTAAGAGAGTGTTTGATTTCTCCATCGACATAGTTCTAGGGTTGGAGCCTATACCAAATGTGCCATATAGGATGACCATGATAGAATTAATCAAGCTAAAAGGTCAATTGGAAGAATTGTTGTCCAAGGGATTGATAAGATCCAGTGTTTCACCCTAGAGAGCGCCAATGATCTTCATGAAGAAGAAATATGGTACACTATGCTTATGTACATTGATTATCAATTACTTAATAAAGCAATGATAAATAATAAATATATGTTTCCATGTATCAATGATCTCTTTGATCAGATGTGTGGAGAAAAAATATTTTTAAAGATTGATATATGATCAAGATATCATCAAATAAGGATCAAGGACAAAGACATTTTCAAAACAACCTTCAAAACTAGGTACGATCATTATGAGTACACAATCCTAACTTTTGGACTCATGAATGCACCTGTAGAATTCATGAACCTAATGAATAATGCATTTAGGGACTGCTTGGATAGGTTTGTGTTGGTCTTCTTGGATGATATTTTAATCAACTCCAAGAATGAAGAGGAACATCTTTAGCATTTAGAGATTGTTCTCCAATGCTCAAGGGAGCATAAGATATACATGAAACTCTCAAAGTATACCTTCTTTCAAAAGGAAGTGCAATATTTAGGCCGTGTGATATTAGCTGATGGGATTGCAATTGATCCAGCAAAAATAAAAGTAGTACTTGAGTGGCCAATACCTAAGAATGTGCTAGAAGTTAAAAATTTTATGGGTCTAGTTGGGTATTATCGAAAGTTTGTTGCAAAATTTTCTAGAATAGCTTTTCCCATTACTTCATTGCAAATAAAAAGGAAGAAATTAGAATGGTTTGAGAAATGTCAAGTGGCATTTGACTAGCTCAAACAGAAGTTGACCACATCTCTAATATTGAAGGTACCAGATCCAGATGGTAACTTTATTGTTATCACAAATGCTTCAAGAGAAAGTTTGGATGGATTATTGATGTAGGAAGGGAAATTCATAGCCTATGAGTCAAGGAAGTTGAAGCGTTATAAGAAATATTATGCTTTGCATGATTTAGAATTAGCAATAATTGTCCATGCATTACAGATACAGAGACACTATCTATTGGGCAAACCATTTGAACTAAAGACTAATCATCATCATCTGAAGTGTTTTTTAACTCAACCCAATCTGAATGCATGGAAAAGGATATGGTTGGAAATGTCATTTTATTATGATTTCAACATTAGTTATATCAAGGGAAAGGAAAATTGAGTTGTCCATTCCCTAAGTCATAGGAGGCATATCTCCTCAAAAATATCAATTCAAGCTGAATTCAAATATCAAGTCTTGTAGAAATCCAAGGGTGAGAAATATTACTATCAAGCTACGCAAGCACTCTTGATAATCTGCAAGATCAAAGGTACAAAGGATTTCAATTTGAACCTAATGGTTTATTAAGGTTTAAGGGAAGGATTTATATACCTAATTCTGGGGAATTAAGGAAGTTGGTATGGAAATAAGTTCATAATGCACCATATTTTGGACATCCTAATGTAACTAAGATGTTGGATAATGTAAAGCCATTATATTTCTAGAAGGGAATGAAAGGGGATGCTACAAGATTTATAACAAGTTGCTTAGAATGTCAAAGAGTGAAGGCAGAGCATCATCACCCTGTAGGTCTTTTGTATCCTCATGAAGTTCCAAAAGGTAAATGGCAAATCATTAGCATGGATTTTGTGCAAGGTCTTCCAATGTCAGGGAATAAGCATGATTCAATTCTGGTAGTGGTGGAAAAGCTTACAATGGTGGTTCACTTTATACTAGGGAATCTAACTAGTGGAGATCCTATTATAGCTTGGAAGTTTATTCAAGAGGTATTTAGATTGTGTGGAATTCTTGAAAATATTATTTTTGATAGGGATGCTAGTGTGACATCTAGAATTTGGAAAACCTTGTTTTCTTCTCTTGGGACTCAATTGAACATAATTTTAGCATATCATTTGAAAATAGATGGATAAGATAAAAGGGTGAACCAAGTGTTAAAGGATCTACTAAGGATGTGTTGCATGGATCAATAATACAAATGGGAGGATTACCTACCTTTGGTTGAGTTTGCATATAATAAATCTTATCATTTTGCAATCAAGATGGTTGTGTTTGAAGCATTGTATGGTAGAAAGTGTCAAACTCCTGTAAGTTGGGATGAGCTAGAGGATAGGACAAGCCTTGGGCAAAATAATTTATCAAAAATGGAGCAAGTTGGGATTATCAAGTAGAAGCTAATGATAGGAAAAAGAGTTATGCAGATTCCAAATGGGTAGCCAGGAATTTCTCAATAGGAGAGAAGGTTTTGTTAAGAGTTAAACCTCACAAGAGTTCTATAAAGTTTGGAAAGCCATCTAAACCAGCTCCATGCTACATAGGTTCCTTTGAGGTTCTTGAAGAAGTCAACCTTGTTGCATATAGAATTTATTTTTTGCTAGCTCTTATTAGGATGCATAATGTCTTTCTTTTCTCATACCTTAAGAAGTACATACCAAGGGATAACCATGTTATTGATTAGAATGCTTTGCAAGTAAAGGACCCATAAGTGGTAACAATCGAGCCTCTCAAAGTTCTTGGAACACATAAGCTTCACTTATGTAACAGAGAGGTTCTACAATGCAAGGTCCAATGGAATTAGTATGTAGAATATTTTTCCACTTGGGAGGACTATGTTGAGATGAAGCAAAAGTTTCCTCATATCTTGCTAGATTTTGAAAACTTCTAAAAATAATGATGTTTTATGATGTTATGTTTTATATTTTATGTTATGTTCATGTATGACACTTAATAATCATCAAGGATGATGATTCACAAGGGGGGAAATATGTTACACCTCGTGTGTTATTACCTATTTACTATTACCTTGATTGGTTAAAATGCTTTAATACATAATTGTCTTGTGTATATGAATCTTGATGTATAATGTCGTGAATGAATGTGTAATTCAATAAGGTGTTTTAAATGTTTTGAATAAAAAATATATGATGCATATGAATGTATTGTTATTGGCTAACTACTATTGTAAAGTACTAAGCTAGATACAGAAACATATTCGAACCTCCAGAAGAGCAAGGGAGTATCACTTAGGAGAAGAACTGGGTTTGGTAAACCTTAATGAGCCTAACTGAGCATACAAACACTCACATCTTAGTTGGTCTAAGTTGAGTCAAGTTAGTTTGGGGAATTGGTAAGTGATCTTCAGTTTTGTTTTGGGAATGTTTTGTATTATTTTATAGTTTCAGTCTTTGAATGATCTTAATTGGGAAATGTTATTAAGTATTTATGTTGAGTGGAAATACTTCCTTGTGTGTTCATAGTTATATATAAATTGATAAAGTATATACATAGAATTTATATATGTGTGTGTGCACGTGTCTATGATAACTTATACATGTGATTAAATACATGCATGAGTATATGTAGGTAGACATATCTATGCATGCTCATGAACGAGTTACCCATATGCATGGGAATATTGATTGGACGAATGTGACATATATATATATACACTCATGTATATACATCCATCGATGAATATGAGAATAAGTGTTTATGTAATAATATTAAAATTGTGTTATATATATATATATATTTACATTAATGTAAACATATATACATATATATTAATATATGCATATATGTATGTATATATATAATTATTTTGATATATGTTTATTTACATATATATATTTAATTGGAAAGTAACACATTTAGTAGCTATGTGGATATAATTATATAATTATATATTGATATGTATATGTGTATATATATATACATATATAATTATATAATTATATATTGATATGTATATATATATATATATCTTTGTGTGTGTATTAAAGATACAATATATATATTAATAATATATATAACATATACATTGTTTGATATATATTAAAAGCTCTTTGAATGAGCTTAGTGCATTATCATAGTGTTGTCATAAGTGTTACTATGGCCAAAGTATCAAATACTACGCATAAAGTGCAAGAAGAATAAGTCGAGAGACTTGTGTGTAGCACATAAGTAAAAGTCAATATTGTTTAAACATTGCAAGTGAAAATGCATGAAGTTTCAACATCATTGACTTAGTCTTAAACCATGCATGAGAAAGGGTGCTAAAACATGAAATTTGGCACCAAAATCTATAGAAAGTGGAAGCCAATATAAGTCTAATACATGCACCATATCCAAGTAAATCCATATGATAAACATAAAACTCAATCAATGCAAAGATGGAAGAAATTTGAGAGGGTAGTCAACTTGCAAATCAAATAGGAAACCTGTAGTAATGTGCCGTTGCTCCTTGACTCAGTAAAAAAGTCATGTTGTCAAAAGCATGAAGTTGACTTATCCATTCTATGAAATTGGGAATAAGAGGACCGTTATGTGTTGTAATCTGAGAGTTTAAATCAATTGAGTCAATGCATTTGAAAAGGAAGGTGGCAGATTTTTTAGCTTGTTTGTAGCATTAAGATACTCAAATTTTAGTATATATGGAGGTGCTCTCTCTACTATTTGTTACACTTTTCATTTTGATTTCTCCATTGTTATTTTGTTGTATTTTCTGTGTAAGATTATTTTTTGAGCTTTGAGAGTTACAGAGTTGCTTTGTAATTTTGTAGTTGTAATTGTTGAGAGAGTTAGTAAGAGGCTAGAAGTGGAAGATAGGTTGAACATAGAAGAAGTAGCAAGTGGGCTTGTGGAATTGAGCTAGGAAGAAAGTAATATCAGCTAGAGCTTTTAAATACTGTAACTAAGGCAAAATGTTAGGTTAGCATGAAACAATATGCATAATCAAAACCCTAGCTAAACAATGAAGTGTAATGGAGTAAAATAACATAAAATAAAGAATAATCCCACCAAAAGTCTTCAAATCTTCCATGATTGACCTTCATTTCCCTTCTCAATTTGCTGCAATATTATGTTTGCCCTCAAATTTTGATGAGCAACCTATGACTATGACAAATCCCTAAGCAAATATTGAAGGGTTCTATTCAAAAGCTACAAATGCAAATATGCAAGCGTAAAATAAGCCTAAAGTATGCAAAAAATAGTCAAGCCTAAAGTGTATGAAGTGTGAAGTCAAGAGCATGAAGTGTCTCAAATGAGACTAAAATTGCCTTTTTATAGAAAAGTCAATTTTAGATGAATGGCCAAGATTAAAAGTTGAGAGATGCCCTAAGATCAAGGGTTGAAATTAAATGTGACAACCAACAATTAGGGTTAGGGAAAAATTTGAAATGAAGGGCTGAGATTTGATTTTAGAAAATCAAATCAATGGAAAAGAATGCATGTGACAAGAGGATATTGGGCATAGAAAATGAAGTTATTTGAAAATCAAATAATAATTTAAAATTATTTGATTTTAAACGCTGAGTTGACCTTTTGAATTAAAAATTAATTTAATTCAAAAGTGGTGGGGTCATGTGACAGTAAATAATTATTTAAATTATTTACTTGGTGGGAGAAAATAGAAAGTGGGACAATTTTAAATAAATTATTTTATTTAAAATTAGAAAAAGCCAAGGTGGACAATAAGTAAATAAATTATAAAAATTTATTTAATTATAAGAAGACATAAGATATTAATGATGTATTTAAAAAAAAAAATAAAGTTTATTTATTTAAATAATTAGGAAGACATAGTGGACAAATTAAATAAATTTAGGAATTTATTTAATTATAGCAGGACATAGGAAATTAGCGACGTAATTAATTAAATAATTGAGAATTATCTAATTAATAGTCAAATTTGGACTATAGGACATAATTAAATATTTTAATTGTGTTGAGAAGAAATATGGAGAAAATAAAGCTTGTAGGCTTGGGTCAATTTTATGTCTACATTTTTCCCCTCTTCGTCATAATGTAGTTTATTGCATTGTGACAAAGAAAATAAGTCAAAAACATGCCCCAGTGAAGGTACGGAGTATTTATGCCCCTGCAGGAAAATTTTCAAATTTTGGCCCGATGCCTTAAAAATTTGGAAAGTGTCCCAATAAGTCAATTTGATGACCAAAAAAATAATGGCACGATTAATTTTGAATTTTGAGGTGTTTAAGGAAGTCAATGAGGCAGTCAAACATGGTCAAATGCACCTCCAATAATAAACCCTTCAAGAAAACCCTAATTTCACCCTATAAATAGGTTTGATTTGGGTGAAAAGGTAATTCATTTTCACTTTTTCCTTTTAAAAATTTAGAGCCCAAAGAGAGAGGAGACTACACAAAGATGGTGATTCCAATGACCGAGCATCAAGTATTTTGACTACGGACCTACCGATGACCAGAGGGCACAAAGCCATCTTTAAGTACCCCATACCCACTTTTTCATTTTCTCGTTTTATGTGCATTTTTAGGTGTTAAAGTTAAGATAGCAAATGCATTGCAACACATCTATATTTGTGAAAGACGCAACTGCATTCGCGTCACACACATTTAATGCATCACAATGCAAATGCAAGGGATGGGCTAAGTCTAGGTTTAAAACAACACATTCGCGAGCCGATGCAACACAAGTGCCAAATTGGGATGCAATCGTCAAGTTGCACAACACAATCACCAAATTGCAAAGCGAACACGGGATGGAGTGACACAAGTGGTGTAAAGTGGCACAAATGATTAGGGAAACAATGAAAGCACTACGAAGTGATGCATATGCAAAGCCAAACAACACAATCGCCATGGAGAGACACATTTGCAAGGTGAAATGATGCATTTGACTTGGCACAACACAAGTGAAGGGAAAAATGACACAATGACTTTGACCAATGTTGACTTAGTTTAGGCTTAATTTCTTTTTGCATGTTTGATTAGACAAATGATAATGATGATTTTCACTGATGTGCTAACTCCTGTTTCTATGTATACAAAAACAATTACCATCTATCTACACCTGTGAGTATAGATCGATGACGTATGCATTCAAAGATTAGTTGTGGGATGGTGAGCATAGGCGACTGATGTGATTGAGATTGTACTATGTTACCTATATGCCCATTGTCTAGGTAAAAGGGGTCTTCTAATAGCACATGCAAAGAGATGGCACTCTAAGACTTGCTCATTCCACTTGCCGACGGGAGAGGCTACCATGACTCTAGAGGATGTTTACAAGATTTTGTGGATTTTGATCAGAGGGGAGTGAGTTTTCTATGATATGTGGCGAGAACTCTAGGATATGACAAAGTATTACATGTATGATGACATTGCGTAGCTAGGCATTGATGTTTAAGAGATCAGGTGGGAGTTCATGGCTGAGCATTATGGTGGATGGGATGCGATGTTATGCACTTTGATTGACTGGGTATTGATACCAAACAGCCATGAACATGGCTTCCTAATTGGATGGGAAGATGTACTTGTTCGTAGAGGTGGGACATGATTGTATTTGTGTGGGGACCTTACCTTCTTGGGATGTTGTATCATCAATTGCATGATGTCGCATATAGGAAATCGAGTAGTATTAGTTGCGACACTACACTACTCATGATCTAGGCCTGGGAGGACATTCTCGTCTTTCTATCACCAATACAAAGGAAACTAGCCAAGGGATTACCATATGTGTACTTATATGGGGGTTCCTTGCAATAGACACAAGTCATAGATACAAGGTTCTGGCAGCATGCCATCGATACTTTGATAGGGTTCATCTAGAGACCATACAGGGACTATGGGTAGTAGCTAGGAGAGGAGGACCACCTCTCATTTTGTAGGAAATTCAAATGCTTGATTGGTTAGACTGTACAGTTGTAGTTGATCATTGAGATGTACCTACCCCAATAGGTATTGAGACAGTTTGGGGAGTAATAGGATGTTCCCATAGGCATCGCAGAGTATGCTCGTTCATCTTGAGAGACCATGTGGGTACCACCCATATTAGTTCCATTGGTAGAACAGTAGATTAACAGTTTGGTGGCACAACAGTGGGCATGGAGCAAGGGTCCAATGGATGTAGGGACCACACCAGACTATCATGCATGGTGGTAGACTCATCGACCACTCCCTTTGACAGATCCTGACCAACTGACACTAGTTGATTATCGAGTAGTGATACCATGATTTTGCCAGGGAGGGCGAGGAGGTAGGGGGAGAGGGGGATATGGAGGAAGAGGAGATGGAGGGAGGGGTGGAGGAGATGGGGGTGGAGGGGATGATGGAGGGGATAGAGGAGATGACGAAGGTGGTAGGAGGAGACAACAGGAGGTAGGCCAGGAGAGTGCAATAGCGAGTCGAGTGAGCACCACTATCACCTATTCATGAGGTAGGTGAGGGAGAGGAGGAGGAGAGAGAGGAGGGCCATCAGGAGGAGGGCTAACAAGAGGAGGTCAAGGCTGAGGTAGGGCAACCAGAGCGACTGCATTCAATGGAGGTAGAGGTGGAGATGGAGAGGGAGGAGGATGTACATATAGTAGAGGAGGCATTGGATGTTGATGGAGAGGAGGAGATAGGGGATATGAGGAGTTTGATATTGGCAGAGATGATGATATGGATGAGGTTGAGAGACGGCTCAGGGATTAGATAGTGGATGGTGAGGAGGAGATAGGAAGGAGACCACCATTGCCACAAGATGCAACAGTGGACCAGAGGTTGACAGATATGTAGAGCATGTTAGATGAGGCTCTCACTTGGATTAGGACCTTGGAGGTGGAGTTAGAGGTGATGAGAGTGGAGATGGATTGGGTTGTGATCAAGCAGCAAGAGTCACAAAGTTATTGTTTAGAGTTTGCATAGTTATGCACTGGACCAGTGGGGGAGATTACCAGAGAGCTAGCCAGGGTGAGCGAGAGCTTAAGATGATACAGGATGCTATATGAGCAAGTAGTGTCAACAAAGTAGTGATATCCTATCCTTACACGGTCTTAGACTGAGATAGGTGGTGGTAGTAGCAGGAGCCATCACAACCATAGCTAGAGTAGTGTGGGTGGATCTCCTTCATCTGGGCAGTCTTCAAGACACAAATCCCACCACAGTCACAGGAACTCATCAAGGCATAGGTCTAGTCATAGTCATGGGTCAGTATCATCAAGACACATGTCTCATTATAGTTAGTTACTTGTCATTGATCCGTCAACATTGCAGACCCAACCTTTTGGGTCCTCATAGATACCATCAAAGCCAACAAGATAGCATCAGTCACCTCATTCCTCACCTTGAGGAGATGATGAGAGTATATTTTAAGGAATGTTGTTATCTTGTCATTATGTTGAGACATTTCTTATATTGACCATCAAGCTTGTGAGCTCTAATTTGGGATACCTCAAGACTCTATCCTATGACATGATTTTGAGATTATTATATATGATACAGTTTTGGCATGGACTATATGCTATGTGTTATGTTTGTGATGCATTATGATGTGATGTATGTGATGATTCCTATGATGATGCATTTTATCTTATGTGATGTATGCATTTATGATGGTTATTTATGATGAGATGCAATGATGATACTACTTTATGTATGATGGTTATTTTATAATAATGATAATGTTCTATATGTATGCGTAATAGATGCCATGTTTATGATGATGGATGCATTGTTGTATGATTATGCATGTATGGATTATGTTGTATATGATGCTTTATGTTATGATCTCAAATGTATGCATGCATTAATGATATGGATGGCATATGAAAATGTTTAATGCATGTATATGTTATGTTAATGGAAATGAATTGATGCAAATAATGTATGTTTGCTAATGATGTAAATGCAAATATGTAAATGAATGAATGTAAATGTTTAATGAACTAGTGCAATGTCTATATATGATCATGTATGCAATTATATTTTTTATGTTGCAGGATATCATCAGGAGGTAGAAGAAGAGAAATGACCAGACAGAAAGAAATGGATGTTAGTGTCGAGAAATAATCCTTCAATGTATTTCCAAAGAACTAATAGGTGTTTCCCTAATCATCATTGGGTGGGTTATTATAATGGCCAACAAACACCATGATATGACATAGATAACTAGTGTGCAAGGTCGTACCATCACATAGAACAAGCAGTCATAGACAAGGATGATCATAACTCATATGTGGAGCTCAATTTCCCCAGTCTTTTTGTCACAACCAACTACAAACAAGAAAGACAAGCCATGCAATTTCATTGCTCCTCTAAATCCTAATGCCAGGACATCCTTGAGGAACTAGCAACATGACTATTTGAAAAAGACAAGACAAGACAATCATCAAGATACGTTGATGCTCCTCTAAATCCCGATGTCAGGACATCCTTAAGGAACTAGTATCATGATGAAAAGACAAAATATTAGAGATAATTTTTGCCAAGTGTTTGGATGTCAAAATGCCAAGTTTGATGAAGCCTAATTTTATGTGTGATGGATGTTAGGTAATGCAAAATTTAGGAAGTACATACCCTGAATGATGTCAATGTTGAGAGGATCGATCCTCAAATATCATGAGAATCCCTCAAAATATCAAATGACGATGTTAATGCTTCAAAAAGAAATATCCTAAAGCATAAATAAATTATGAGAGTTGTTCTTTAGAAGGACACATCTGAAGAATAACCGAGAGTTGAAAACTTGACTTGCTATGATAGTTTGACCAAAGTTGACTAGATGACATAATTGACTACATGCCAATATTGACATGCCGAGTTAGTTGAAATGTTGATTAAATGATTGTCAAGAGTTGTATATTTTAAGATGGAAAGAATTTTGTTTGATTTGAAGATATATGATGTGTGTGATACTAAATATGACAAACCCTAATGGACTAACCTAGTGCATCCTCAGGGGCTCATCGATTGATGGCCTTGCCAATGTCATACACTTACAGACCTTGTAGTTCGACACGACCAATGACTTTGTCTTAGTAATCAAAGATTGAGTCATGATTTTATTTGGACAACCTAAAAGGACTAACCTAATGTCTCGGGGGCTCAAAGATGAGCCTTGCCTATGTAGAAAATGCACAGAGACAATGTAGTTTGACAATTGATAAAGACTGACACAACTAACATGTCAGGATATGACTCTATTTTTGGGGATTTTGATTGTTATTTTGATGTTTTTGTATTTTTGTCATATTTTGTTTTTTTGGATTTCTTCGAGACATTTTTTATTTTTAGGGATTTTTTTCTACATGCAAGGGATATATGACACATGATGTCAACCATTGTCAACCATGGAAAGAAATGGTAGGATGTTATGTCAAATGTCGCGAGGGCATCAAAAGATTGGGTATTTATTATGAACAAAGGTAGATGGAGTGATAGTAGATGGCAAAGCCAAGACTAACTACACATGGTCCCTATTTGCCAGGTTTTCACCATGGTACTTATCAAAAGCACCACCAAAGTGACTTTCAATATTGGATGAATTATTTCTCTTTACTATTTTTGATATTTTCT
The DNA here is from genome assembly GCA_007258455.2 of Sequoia sempervirens. Classification (NCBI taxonomy): domain Eukaryota; kingdom Viridiplantae; phylum Streptophyta; class Pinopsida; order Cupressales; family Cupressaceae; genus Sequoia; species Sequoia sempervirens. The sequence continues at coordinate 8,098 of VDFB02256679.1, read as the reverse complement.
AATTTTTTTGGTGTCACCAAGATGCCTATTTGGCAGGTTTTCATCAAGGTGATGATTTTTTTATATTTTTCAAAAAAAAATTGTATTTTTTATGTTTTTTAGCTAAGCTCTCTGATGCTATGTGTAGAATTTATGGAGATGCAGATTGTTGATGGGTTATGTTGATTGTTCTTATTTTTAGTAGCCTACTGATATGCGCCAAAACTGAATGAGGTAGTGATGATGTATGGGCCCAACCAATTAGGCTCGAACTTGTCGGTTTTCTCTCAATCAGATTAATTCTTTGGGCTATGCATTAAGACCAAGTCACCAATGTTAAACTTTTGGACCATCACTCTCTTATTATAACTATGGAAAGGCAATTTTGATATGCTTGTAAGTGATTCAAGTCATTTTGTCTTTGTTCTTCTAACATTTTCAGCTCATGCAGTCTAGAATATCAGTACTCTTTGTCATCGATCAAGCCCTTCATGGAAACTCTAAGGGAAGGAATTTCAACCTTGATGGACAGGATAGCTTAAGCTCCAAAGACCAAGGCAAATGGAGTGGCTCCAATAGGCGTGTGGATGCTAGTATGGTAAGCCCATAAAGCAAGGTTGAGTTGTAAATGCCAATCACGACCAACGTCATTGATAGTCTTCTTAAGAATTTTTGATAATTGTTTTATTAGACGCCTCAACTTGAACATTACCTTGCGGGTAGTGGGGCGTGGAGAAATTGTGTTGAATGTGGAAGCGTTCACAAAGCTCACAGGTATCTTAATTTTTAAAGGGGTGACCATTGTCTATGATGATGGATTATGGAACACCATACCGATAGATGATGTAATTGAGGATGAACTTGGATATCTACTTGTTGATTATGCATGTAAGGGGGATGGATTTGATCCATTTGGTGAAGTACTCAGTAGCAGTGATAATGAATTTATGGCCATTGGATGAGGTGGGATGGATTTTACCCATGAGGTCGAGTCTCCATCATGTGAAAGGACAAGGAGAAGTAATTGGACAAAGTTCTTGTGCTGGCACATGAATCAAATCACTATGTACTTGACATTAATGACATGTTCTGACAAACTAAAGTGCATCCTTTTCCATTGTCGGCCAATAATTCCCAAGTCTCATAATTTTCTTAGCTAAGGTTGGGCCATTCAGATGAGATCCGCATATACCCTCCTGTACCTTACATAAGACTGTTTGTGCTTCGTCAATGTCAAGACATCGAAGAAGGGTGTTGTCAAAGTTGCATTAGTATAAGGTGTCATTGATGATGGTGTAATGGGTGGCTTTGTGAATAAAAGATTTATATTGGTTATTGGAAAGGTTCGGGGGGAATGTTTGGGACTAGAGGTATTCATAGATATCTCAATACCAAGGTGAATTGGGACCAACAAGTTCACAAACCATTTCTAACTCAGGAATGTCATACATGGGAACCAACAACTGTTCCACTAAGAACTCAAATTGTGACACATTGTTGGGAATGTCTAACAGAGATCCAATCATAACAATTATGTCTACTACCTTGTTTTGTGCCTTGGGAATTTTTTCAAAAGCAAGCATGTGGAATTATGACTAAAAGCTATCAACCATGCATTTGTAGGGCATCAAATTTTCATCCTTAGTGTCATATTCATCATTAACCTGGTTGATGACCAACTAAGAATCTCCAAAGAGTAACAGTGTTTTGATTTTCCATTTGATAGCCATTCAGAGTCCTGTAACAAGTGCCTCATATTCAGCAACATTGTTTGTACATGGGAAAGCAATTCAAAATGACTTAGGAATGGAGTCTCCTTGTGGTGTGATGGATAATATACTTGTGCCTGATCCATGGCCAGTATGAGACCCATCAAAATAGATCTTCCAAGGTGATTTAGGGTCCACATGAAAGATAGATTCATTGGGGAAGTCTACTACCAAAGGATGATCACCTCATACGAGGGCATCTATGAGTTGATCGACTATTACCTATCCCTTTATAGATTTTCATTCCAAATACTATATGTCATATTCATTCAATATCATAACCCATTTTTCCAACTAACCTGTCAATGTTGCTTGACTTAGGAGATACTTCAATGGATCAATCTTTACCACTAATTGTGTCTTATGATTTAGCATGTAATGTCTTAACTTATGGGCAGTGAAGACAATTGCAAGACAAGCACATTCGATGAGCATTTAGTTGAGTTCATATTTGACCAATGTGTGACTGATGTAGTATATAGCTCTTTCTTTTTCATCATAGTCATTTTGTGCTAGCAATTCCCCTAGTACTGAATTGGTTACAAAGATATAAAAAATTAAAGGTTTTCCCTCAATGGGTGGCATTTGGACAGGAGGTGTCAATAGATAGTCTTTGATCTGTTGAAAGGATGCTTGGCATTTTTTGGTCTAGACAAAGGGGATGCCCTTGCACAGAGGATATTGGAATAGTTGGCATTTTTCTGCTAGTTGTGTAATGAAGCATTGAACGGATTGTAATCTTCCTTGCAATGTCCTTAGCTCACTAATTCCTTTTGGCGGCGGCATGTCCAATATTGCTTTCACTTTAGCAAGGTCCACTTCAATGCCTCATCGAGAAACTATATACCCCAAAAGTTTTCCTGAAGTCACATCGAACACATATTTCTTAGGATTCAAATAGACCTTGTACTCTTCCAGCCTCTTAAAGATTTTATCCAACACTTTGAGGTGATCACTGCATGTCAAATATTTTTCCAAGAGTTCATCAATATAGTCTTCCATTAGTGCGTGCATGAGGTCATGAGATATCATGGTCATGGCTCATTGATATGTGGCACCTGCATTATTTAGGCTAAAAGGTATGACATTCCAGCAGTATGTACCCTAGGGACAAGTGAATGCCATTTTATGTTGATCTTTTGGGGCGATACGAATATGATTGTAGCCTAAGAAACCATCCATGAGGGACATCTTATTCTGATGTAAGATCAACTATGATCTCTATGTTGGGCAATGGGAAATCATCCTTTAGGCATGCCTTGTTTAGATTATGAAAGTCTGTATAGATGCGTATTTGACCATTCGGCTTAGTGATGGGCACAAGATTTGAAATCCAGTCGACATAGTCTATTAATCTTATGAATCCCGCATCTAGCAGCTTCTTGAGTTCAGCTTTGACTAACAATGCAATTTCGGGGTGCATCTTTCATAGTTTCTATTTTAATGGCTTAGCTTTTGGAAGCAAGGGAAGGTGGTGTAAAACTAAAGCTAGATCCAATCTAGGCATATTGGTATAAGACCATGCAAAGTTAATCTTACATTCTACAAAGAATTTTTTAAGTTTAGGCTTTTCTTCGTCTATCAAAGATGTTGCAAAGAGAATAATTTTGGGATCCACTATTGTGGCTAAATCAGATTCTATGGTGTTTTCAATGAGCAATGTTGATTTTTCCTGTGTAATGGGAAGAAAGTCCAATATTCCATCCTTGGGTGCCTCAAAGAGGTTTTCACCCTTGGATACATCCTTTATTTTTACTTTTGTATTGTCAGAAGGTGCCCTACAGTTTTCACCTAAAGATGTGCCTTTTTTTGTTTTATTTTTATTATTTTTGCGACTAGAGGATTGCACAGTCTCCCTGAACTATGTTGCAGAATCTAGGTCTATAGAAAATCCAACTTTGTGGTCCCCAATTGGTATGTCATCACAGAGTCCTATGAATTCTACAATAGCTTCGTCATTCTAAAAAATGTCCATAATGGGTGGGCATTGTTGATCCCAGTCAATAAACTATGGGTAGACAAGGGAGATACCATCATCAGTATTGGTGAAAGGTGGGGAGGATGTGGAAAGCATGCAAACTGATGTAGAAAGGGTAAAGACAAAATTGTCATCCTCAAAGTCCTAGCCACATTCCATCCAGTCTTCATCTTCATTAGATTCAAGGAAATTAGTCTCATTGGAAAAATAGGGGACCAATGGATTGGAATCATGGTCAATGGTGTCAAAAGGCCAGTCAAGCAAGTTAGAATGATAGTCAATAGGGTCAGATGGTTGGACAGATGAATCAAGATGGTGGTCGATAGGATTAGATGATGGTTTAGGTTTGTCATCATCACGAGGCCAAAAGTATCTTACCCATTCTTCTCTTTTCAATGGGACTTTAGGGGGGTCTTTATGAAGTTCAACTTTAAATATTTGTCTAAATATTTCATCAAAAGAAGGCTCACCAGGTTCCAAAAACATTTTTTCAAGGGAATAATCACTCAAAGATCTTTCAAAACCAAATTCCCACTCATGTGAGTCAGTTTTGGTAAAGGGGTCTTTGATTGTCTTGACACTTTTGGAAACATTCACACTCTCACCTGAAAGTACATTGGTACGTGGATCATCAATTTCAATTAGCCCAAACCCTAACCCCAGTTACTTTGGTCTTATAGAAGGCATTATAGGTTCTCTTCTTCCAATCTTTTCTTTACCAAGGCCACTAGTTCCATCATAGCCTTTGCCATATTGTTGTACTAGTAGCGAGGGTAGGTCTTCCATCTCTTTGTAAATCCAACTTGATATATCCTCAATATCTTCTTTATTCAATTCCCCCCTTTTGTGAATGTCATTATAAGAGGAACCTTAAAAATATCTTTGGGTTCCAGTCTAAAACAAGGTCTACCATATGCTTTTGGAGACTTGGGTATTTTAGTGATATAATAGGTCATGTTCAATTCGTATTCCCTGCAACCTTGGTCCTAGATCTCGATATTAGGGTCAGTGCTTGAAATTATGGAAGTGGATGGAGTGGTCGAGGTCAAAAAAGTGGGCGTGGATGGTTTGGCGAGTGTGGAAAAATCAATGTATTTGGAAGAAGTGGATGTTGAAGCTTCATTGTTAATTGGCACCAAGTGCTCAAAAATACCTCTCAAATTGGTGCAATACTGGAAAGGATTAGGATCTCCAGGTATGGTAATTTTAGTTCCATCAAAAGGAAACTTCAAGCATTGGTGGTAAGTGGACAGTAAGCCCTTTAGGGCATGGATCCAAGGTCAACCAAGTAAGATTTTATAAGCTAGTTCAAGATCTAGGACTTGACATGTTGTATCCACAATGACCGACCTCACACGAATAAGAAGTGTGATGATGCCTTTAGATGAGCATTCTTCATCATTGTATGCCTTTATGACAATGATTTTAGTAGCATCTACACAAGCATCAGAGAAGCCTAGTGCTTTGACCAATTTTAGAGCATATATTCAATCCTGCTCCACCATCTACTAAGACTCATCTAACCTTATGTTTATGGATGAAGACTTTGATATGCAGTGCACCATTGTGAGATGGTTTAGGGGAAGAATAGTCTTGGTTTGAAAAGGTAATGTGATGGGAAGTAGTTAGGTATCGAACCATGGCTTCAAATTGGTTAACATCAATTTCGTTAAGGAAAATAGACTCCTGTAAGGTTTTATCAAGTATGTCTTTGTGTGCCAGAGAGATGCTTAGCAGCTTGAGTATGGAGATTTGAGTAGGTGTCTTACCCAATTGGTCAATAAGATTAAATTATCCTTTGAGTTTTGACTATTTTGTGGATGGACCAAGTATCATGATCTTTGGTTGTCTAGTATGAGGATTGGCTATTGTGACCTTACCTCTATGGGTGGTGACATTGCACTTTAAAGTTTTCTTGACGGTGAATGTATTGACGGGTTCATCAGCAACTCAAAGGTGATTAATGATAGGTCCACTGGAATAATCAAAATTAGTGCAAGTGTAATTGACTTGATTGTTATTAGTCTTTGGGCTTGACATAGAGAGATTCCCTTAACAATGATCCTGCAGTGGGTTTTTAAGAATTTTATGGTCTGAATTTGAAGAAAATTGTTGACTGTCTAGTTCAATGGTACGATTTTCAATAATAACATGTACAAGATTTCTTAATTATCTACAAGAAGAAGTAGTATTCCCTTTTTATCGATGGTAGTCACAAAATGCATTATCATCCCACCACGATGGATTGAACCACCTTGGGTCATATGGTTTAGATTTAGGTAGTGTGATGACATTGTTTTGGAGGAGCTTCTTGAGGAAAACTTCAATTGGTTCACCCAAGGGGGTGTATGTGCATCTTTTAGAAATTGTCTGGTTTGATGTGGTTGCCCTTGGTTTTGATTGTTTTGAATGGCATTGGTTGTGGGTGTCGGTGTGGTCAATGGTGTGTTTTGGGGTTGAGTTCCTCTTAGTGTAATTGTAAGACCTATCGCATTTAATACTTTTGCATCAACAACGCCATCATTAGTGATATGTTTTTTTTTTACCCAATATTTTTTTTGTCATTAGGTGGGTTTGGGTTTGTGTTATTGTTCTCATATTTGATTTCTTTTGCAATTAGAGCTTTTTCAAGTTTGACTCATTTTTTGACAAGGTCTATGAAAGTGGTGCAACAATGAACTTGCAAATTATATCTCAATGGGCCAACAAGGTTTTAGACAAACATGTTTACCTTCTCTTTTTTTGGTATCTTGATAGGGCATCAACTTGCCAAACACCATCATCTTTGGAAAAATGGAATGAATGTCTCACCAGTGTCTTCTTGAGTAGTTGTACATAAATTGGTGATGGTAATGTCAGTGTCGATGTTATAGGCATAATTTTCTACAAACTTATCAGAAAGTTCTTCCCATGACTTTACTCCTTTGGGAAAGGTAGCAAACCATTCAAGTGCAGGACCCACAAGACTTCTGGGGAAGAGTCTCATCATATAGGTATGTTCATATGCAACGTCCATGCAATTGGTTGTAAATTCTCTTATGTGATCAAGGGGATTAGTCTTTCATTTATATTTGGAGAAGTTGGGTACCACATATCTAGGAGGGAATGGTGGCATGTGTAAACTCATGTCAAATGGGTAGGGACATAAGTCATAGGATGTGTGTCTTTTTGTTGGCCAATTGCATGTTTTCCATTTGTTTTTGCAAACAACGAATTCATTCATGAGTGCATCGATTATAGGGTTGTTTGTGGCGTCAGACATGCTAATAATGGGTATTCCATGAGTTCCCATTTGTTGTGATGGTACGTTCTAATTTGGGATGCCTTGTTATGGAATGTATGATGTATTTCAGTTTGGAATTTGTTGGTATTGAGTGTTATGAGTGGGAACATATGTATGGACATGAGATGCATATGTAGGAATGTGTGTACTAGCATTGTTGTTTGTATTTGTGGAATATGTTGTCCTGGAATGTTTTTATGTCCAAATGAAGTCATATGCTATGTTATTTGGTTGTATTGTCCAAATTGGTAAATGTGGCCATGTGGGATGTTTTATTTTTATCTTTGGGTGACATTAGTGTTGATATTGATCTGTGATGAAGTATTAACATTTGGTTGAGGTCTTGGAATAGTAATTCATCTTTTATTCCTCCCAAAGGGGTTCAATAAGTTTGTTCCCATGACATTAGTTGAGGACCCAAGTATAAGATGTGACGTTGTCATCCCCATAGCACTAGATGAAGATCTAAATAAAATGTTTGATAAATTTTTCCCCATTATATTGGTTGAAGACCCAAAGGTAGCCCCAATAGTTTGTGATGGAGTTGTTGAAATTTGTGGGATAGATTGTGATATGACTTGTGATATAGTTGATGTTCCCACAATAGATGTTGTGTTGACCATGTTAGATGTGTTTAAGTGGTGGTGCCATTGGAAGTAGCATTAATGGTGGTTGTGGTATTATGTCATGGTACCAATGAAAGTATTATTTGCATTATGTTTTGGTGTTGATTGGGGTTGATTGGTGTTAGAGGTATTGTTTGCATTATGATCGAGAGATGATGCTCTGAAGGTGTTAATGTTGAACCCTCGTGGAAATTTAGTCCCTTGGTGTAAAATCATGGCTAGGTATCTCTCTAAATCTTGTAAGAGTAACTCCTCAACAAAGGAAGCCACATCATGGTTTTGGGCGGTAGCTTCTACATCTTCCATGAATATTTGTCCATTTTCATCTTCGCATATAAATTGTTCAAAGGGGTTGCATGAGGAAGATGCCATGTTCGTGTCACTAAAGGGGTTGATGAAAGATGCCCCCATATTTGTATTGTTGTTCATGTCATTAGAAAAGTTATAGGGGTTGTCTTGTCCA
>VDFB02256678.1:0-28104 GCA_007258455.2 Sequoia sempervirens | reverse complement strand
CGGTCTTAGACTGAGATAGGTGGTGGTAGTAGCAGGAGCCATCACAACCATAGCTAGAGTAGTGTGGGTGGATCTCCTTCATCTGGGCAGTCTTCAAGACACAAATCCCACCACAGTCACAGGAACTCATCAAGGCATAGGTCTAGTCATAGTCATGGGTCAGTATCATCAAGACACATGTCTCATTATAGTTAGTTACTTGTCATTGATCCGTCAACATTGCAGACCCAACCTTTTGGGTCCTCATAGATACCATCAAAGCCAACAAGATAGCATCAGTCACCTCATTCCTCACCTTGAGGAGATGATGAGAGTATATTTTAAGGAATGTTGTTATCTTGTCATTATGTTGAGACATTTCTTATATTGACCATCAAGCTTGTGAGCTCTAATTTGGGATACCTCAAGACTCTATCCTATGACATGATTTTGAGATTATTATATATGATACAGTTTTGGCATGGACTATATGCTATGTGTTATGTTTGTGATGCATTATGATGTGATGTATGTGATGATTCCTATGATGATGCATTTTATCTTATGTGATGTATGCATTTATGATGGTTATTTATGATGAGATGCAATGATGATACTACTTTATGTATGATGGTTATTTTATAATAATGATAATGTTCTATATGTATGCGTAATAGATGCCATGTTTATGATGATGGATGCATTGTTGTATGATTATGCATGTATGGATTATGTTGTATATGATGCTTTATGTTATGATCTCAAATGTATGCATGCATTAATGATATGGATGGCATATGAAAATGTTTAATGCATGTATATGTTATGTTAATGGAAATGAATTGATGCAAATAATGTATGTTTGCTAATGATGTAAATGCAAATATGTAAATGAATGAATGTAAATGTTTAATGAACTAGTGCAATGTCTATATATGATCATGTATGCAATTATATTTTTTATGTTGCAGGATATCATCAGGAGGTAGAAGAAGAGAAATGACCAGACAGAAAGAAATGGATGTTAGTGTCGAGAAATAATCCTTCAATGTATTTCCAAAGAACTAATAGGTGTTTCCCTAATCATCATTGGGTGGGTTATTATAATGGCCAACAAACACCATGATATGACATAGATAACTAGTGTGCAAGGTCGTACCATCACATAGAACAAGCAGTCATAGACAAGGATGATCATAACTCATATGTGGAGCTCAATTTCCCCAGTCTTTTTGTCACAACCAACTACAAACAAGAAAGACAAGCCATGCAATTTCATTGCTCCTCTAAATCCTAATGCCGGGACATCCTTGAGGAACTAGCAACATGACTATTTGAAAAAGACAAGACAAGACAATCATCAAGATACGTTGATGCTCCTCTAAATCCCGATGTCAGGACATCCTTAAGGAACTAGTATCATGATGAAAAGACAAAATATTAGAGATAATTTTTGCCAAGTGTTTGGATGTCAAAATGCCAAGTTTGATGAAGCCTAATTTTATGTGTGATGGATGTTAGGTAATGCAAAATTTAGGAAGTACATACCCTGAATGATGTCAATGTTGAGAGGATCGATCCTCAAATATCATGAGAATCCCTCAAAATATCAAATGACGATGTTAATGCTTCAAAAAGAAATATCCTAAAGCATAAATAAATTATGAGAGTTGTTCTTTAGAAGGACACATCTGAAGAATAACCGAGAGTTGAAAACTTGACTTGCTATGATAGTTTGACCAAAGTTGACTAGATGACATAATTGACTACATGCCAATATTGACATGCCGAGTTAGTTGAAATGTTGATTAAATGATTGTCAAGAGTTGTATATTTTAAGATGGAAAGAATTTTGTTTGATTTGAAGATATATGATGTGTGTGATACTAAATATGACAAACCCTAATGGACTAACCTAGTGCATCCTCAGGGGCTCATCGATTGATGGCCTTGCCAATGTCATACACTTACAGACCTTGTAGTTCGACACGACCAATGACTTTGTCTTAGTAATCAAAGATTGAGTCATGATTTTATTTGGACAACCTAAAAGGACTAACCTAATGTCTCGGGGGCTCAAAGATGAGCCTTGCCTATGTAGAAAATGCACAGAGACAATGTAGTTTGACAATTGATAAAGACTGACACAACTAACATGTCAGGATATGACTCTATTTTTGGGGATTTTGATTGTTATTTTGATGTTTTTGTATTTTTGTCATATTTTGTTTTTTTGGATTTCTTCGAGACATTTTTTATTTTTAGGGATTTTTTTCTACATGCAAGGGATATATGACACATGATGTCAACCATTGTCAACCATGGAAAGAAATGGTAGGATGTTATGTCAAATGTCGCGAGGGCATCAAAAGATTGGGTATTTATTATGAACAAAGGTAGATGGAGTGATAGTAGATGGCAAAGCCAAGACTAACTACACATGGTCCCTATTTGCCAGGTTTTCACCATGGTACTTATCAAAAGCACCACCAAAGTGACTTTCAATATTGGATGAATTATTTCTCTTTACTATTTTTGATATTTTCTAATTTTTTTGGTGTCACCAAGATGCCTATTTGGCAGGTTTTCATCAAGGTGATGATTTTTTTATATTTTTCAAAAAAAAATTGTATTTTTTATGTTTTTTAGCTAAGCTCTCTGATGCTATGTGTAGAATTTATGGAGATGCAGATTGTTGATGGGTTATGTTGATTGTTCTTATTTTTAGTAGCCTACTGATATGCGCCAAAACTGAATGAGGTAGTGATGATGTATGGGCCCAACCAATTAGGCTCGAACTTGTCGGTTTTCTCTCAATCAGATTAATTCTTTGGGCTATGCATTAAGACCAAGTCACCAATGTTAAACTTTTGGACCATCACTCTCTTATTATAACTATGGAAAGGCAATTTTGATATGCTTGTAAGTGATTCAAGTCATTTTGTCTTTGTTCTTCTAACATTTTCAGCTCATGCAGTCTAGAATATCAGTACTCTTTGTCATCGATCAAGCCCTTCATGGAAACTCTAAGGGAAGGAATTTCAACCTTGATGGACAGGATAGCTTAAGCTCCAAAGACCAAGGCAAATGGAGTGGCTCCAATAGGCGTGTGGATGCTAGTATGGTAAGCCCATAAAGCAAGGTTGAGTTGTAAATGCCAATCACGACCAACGTCATTGATAGTCTTCTTAAGAATTTTTGATAATTGTTTTATTAGACGCCTCAACTTGAACATTACCTTGCGGGTAGTGGGGCGTGGAGAAATTGTGTTGAATGTGGAAGCGTTCACAAAGCTCACAGGTATCTTAATTTTTAAAGGGGTGACCATTGTCTATGATGATGGATTATGGAACACCATACCGATAGATGATGTAATTGAGGATGAACTTGGATATCTACTTGTTGATTATGCATGTAAGGGGGATGGATTTGATCCATTTGGTGAAGTACTCAGTAGCAGTGATAATGAATTTATGGCCATTGGATGAGGTGGGATGGATTTTACCCATGAGGTCGAGTCTCCATCATGTGAAAGGACAAGGAGAAGTAATTGGACAAAGTTCTTGTGCTGGCACATGAATCAAATCACTATGTACTTGACATTAATGACATGTTCTGACAAACTAAAGTGCATCCTTTTCCATTGTCGGCCAATAATTCCCAAGTCTCATAATTTTCTTAGCTAAGGTTGGGCCATTCAGATGAGATCCGCATATACCCTCCTGTACCTTACATAAGACTGTTTGTGCTTCGTCAATGTCAAGACATCGAAGAAGGGTGTTGTCAAAGTTGCATTAGTATAAGGTGTCATTGATGATGGTGTAATGGGTGGCTTTGTGAATAAAAGATTTATATTGGTTATTGGAAAGGTTCGGGGGGAATGTTTGGGACTAGAGGTATTCATAGATATCTCAATACCAAGGTGAATTGGGACCAACAAGTTCACAAACCATTTCTAACTCAGGAATGTCATACATGGGAACCAACAACTGTTCCACTAAGAACTCAAATTGTGACACATTGTTGGGAATGTCTAACAGAGATCCAATCATAACAATTATGTCTACTACCTTGTTTTGTGCCTTGGGAATTTTTTCAAAAGCAAGCATGTGGAATTATGACTAAAAGCTATCAACCATGCATTTGTAGGGCATCAAATTTTCATCCTTAGTGTCATATTCATCATTAACCTGGTTGATGACCAACTAAGAATCTCCAAAGAGTAACAGTGTTTTGATTTTCCATTTGATAGCCATTCAGAGTCCTGTAACAAGTGCCTCATATTCAGCAACATTGTTTGTACATGGGAAAGCAATTCAAAATGACTTAGGAATGGAGTCTCCTTGTGGTGTGATGGATAATATACTTGTGCCTGATCCATGGCCAGTATGAGACCCATCAAAATAGATCTTCCAAGGTGATTTAGGGTCCACATGAAAGATAGATTCATTGGGGAAGTCTACTACCAAAGGATGATCACCTCATACGAGGGCATCTATGAGTTGATCGACTATTACCTATCCCTTTATAGATTTTCATTCCAAATACTATATGTCATATTCATTCAATATCATAACCCATTTTTCCAACTAACCTGTCAATGTTGCTTGACTTAGGAGATACTTCAATGGATCAATCTTTACCACTAATTGTGTCTTATGATTTAGCATGTAATGTCTTAACTTATGGGCAGTGAAGACAATTGCAAGACAAGCACATTCGATGAGCATTTAGTTGAGTTCATATTTGACCAATGTGTGACTGATGTAGTATATAGCTCTTTCTTTTTCATCATAGTCATTTTGTGCTAGCAATTCCCCTAGTACTGAATTGGTTACAAAGATATAAAAAATTAAAGGTTTTCCCTCAATGGGTGGCATTTGGACAGGAGGTGTCAATAGATAGTCTTTGATCTGTTGAAAGGATGCTTGGCATTTTTTGGTCTAGACAAAGGGGATGCCCTTGCACAGAGGATATTGGAATAGTTGGCATTTTTCTGCTAGTTGTGTAATGAAGCATTGAACGGATTGTAATCTTCCTTGCAATGTCCTTAGCTCACTAATTCCTTTTGGCGGCGGCATGTCCAATATTGCTTTCACTTTAGCAAGGTCCACTTCAATGCCTCATCGAGAAACTATATACCCCAAAAGTTTTCCTGAAGTCACATCGAACACATATTTCTTAGGATTCAAATAGACCTTGTACTCTTCCAGCCTCTTAAAGATTTTATCCAACACTTTGAGGTGATCACTGCATGTCAAATATTTTTCCAAGAGTTCATCAATATAGTCTTCCATTAGTGCGTGCATGAGGTCATGAGATATCATGGTCATGGCTCATTGATATGTGGCACCTGCATTATTTAGGCTAAAAGGTATGACATTCCAGCAGTATGTACCCTAGGGACAAGTGAATGCCATTTTATGTTGATCTTTTGGGGCGATACGAATATGATTGTAGCCTAAGAAACCATCCATGAGGGACATCTTATTCTGATGTAAGATCAACTATGATCTCTATGTTGGGCAATGGGAAATCATCCTTTAGGCATGCCTTGTTTAGATTATGAAAGTCTGTATAGATGCGTATTTGACCATTCGGCTTAGTGATGGGCACAAGATTTGAAATCCAGTCGACATAGTCTATTAATCTTATGAATCCCGCATCTAGCAGCTTCTTGAGTTCAGCTTTGACTAACAATGCAATTTCGGGGTGCATCTTTCATAGTTTCTATTTTAATGGCTTAGCTTTTGGAAGCAAGGGAAGGTGGTGTAAAACTAAAGCTAGATCCAATCTAGGCATATTGGTATAAGACCATGCAAAGTTAATCTTACATTCTACAAAGAATTTTTTAAGTTTAGGCTTTTCTTCGTCTATCAAAGATGTTGCAAAGAGAATAATTTTGGGATCCACTATTGTGGCTAAATCAGCTTCTATGGTGTTTTCAATGAGCAATGTTGATTTTTCCTGTGTAATGGGAAGAAAGTCCAATATTCCATCCTTGGGTGCCTCAAAGAGGTTTTCACCCTTGGATACATCCTTTATTTTTACTTTTGTATTGTCAGAAGGTGCCTTACAGTTTTCACCTAAAGATGTGCCTTTTTTTGTTTTATTTTTATTATTTTTGCGACTAGAGGATTGCACAGTCTCCCTGAACTATGTTGCAGAATCTAGGTCTATAGCAAATCCAACTTTGTGGTCCCCAATTGGTATGTCATCACAGAGTCCTATGAATTCTACAATAGCTTCGTCATTCTAAAAAATGTCCATAATGGGTGGGCATTGTTGATCCCAGTCAATAAGCTATGGGTAGACAAGGGAGATACCATCATCAGTATTGGTGAAAGGTGGGGAGGATGTGGAAAGCATGCAAACTGATGTAGAAAGGGTAAAGACAAAATTGTCATCCTCAAAGTCCTAGCCACATTCCATCCAGTCTTCATCTTCATTAGATTCAAGGAAATTAGTCTCATTGGAAAAATAGGGGACCAATGGATTGGAATCATGGTCAATGGTGTCAAAAGGCCAGTCAAGCAAGTTAGAATGATAGTCAATAGGGTCAGATGGTTGGACAGATGAATCAAGATGGTGGTCGATAGGATTAGATGATGGTTTAGGTTTGTCATCATCACGAGGCCAAAAGTATCTTACCCATTCTTCTCTTTTCAATGGGACTTTAGGGGGGTCTTTATGAAGTTCAACTTTAAATATTTGTCTAAATATTTCATCAAAAGAAGGCTCACCAGGTTCCAAAAACATTTTTTCAAGGGAATAATCACTCAAAGATCTTTCAAAACCAAATTCCCACTCATGTGAGTCAGTTTTGGTAAAGGGGTCTTTGATTGTCTTGACACTTTTGGAAACATTCACACTCTCACCTGAAAGTACATTGGTACGTGGATCATCAATTTCAATTAGCCCAAACCCTAACCCCAGTTACTTTGGTCTTATAGAAGGCATTATAGGTTCTCTTCTTCCAATCTTTTCTTTACCAAGGCCACTAGTTCCATCATAGCCTTTGCCATATTGTTGTACTAGTAGCGAGGGTAGGTCTTCCATCTCTTTGTAAATCCAACTTGATATATCCTCAATATCTTCTTTATTCAATTCCCCCCTTTTGTGAATGTCATTATAAGAGGAACCTTAAAAATATCTTTGGGTTCCAGTCTAAAACAAGGTCTACCATATGCTTTTGGAGACTTGGGTATTTTAGTGATATAATAGGTCATGTTCAATTCGTATTCCCTGCAACCTTGGTCCTAGATCTCGATATTAGGGTCAGTGCTTGAAATTATGGAAGTGGATGGAGTGGTCGAGGTCAAAAAAGTGGGCGTGGATGGTTAGGCGAGTGTGGAAAAATCAATGTATTTGGAAGAAGTGGATGTTGAAGCTTCATTGTTAATTGGCACCAAGTGCTCAAAAATACCTCTCAAATTGGTGCAATACTAGAAAGGATTAGGATCTCCAGGTATGGTAATTTTAGTTCCATCAAAAGGAAACTTCAAGCATTGGTGGTAAGTGGACAGTAAGCCCTTTAGGGCATGGATCCAAGGTCAACCAAGTAAGATTTTATAAGCTAGTTCAAGATCTAGGACTTGACATGTTGTATCCACAATGACCGACCTCACACGAATAAGAAGTGTGATGATGCCTTTAGATGAGCATTCTTCATCATTGTATGCCTTTATGACAATGATTTTAGTAGCATCTACACAAGCATCAGAGAAGCCTAGTGCTTTGACCAATTTTAGAGAGCATATATTCAATCCTGCTCCACCATCTACTAAGACTCATCTAACCTTATGTTTATGGATGAAGACTTTGATATGCAGTGCACCATTGTGAGATGGTTTAGGGGAAGAATAGTCTTGGTTTGAAAAGGTAATGTGATGGGAAGTAGTTAGGTATCGGACCATGGCTTCAAATTGGTTAACATCAATTTCGTTAGGGAAAATAGACTCCTGTAAGGTTTTATCAAGTATGTCTTTGTGTGCCAGAGAGATGCTTAGCAGCTTGAGTATGGAGATTTGAGTAGGTGTCTTACCCAATTGGTCAATAAGATTAAATTATCCTTTGAGTTTTGACTATTTTGTGGATGGACCAAGTATCATGATCTTTGGTTGTCTAGTATGAGGATTGGCTATTGTGACCTTACCTCTATGGGTGGTGACATTGCACTTTAAAGTTTTCTTGACGGTGAATGTATTGACGGGTTCATCAGCAACTCAAAGGTGATTAATGATAGGTCCACTGGAATAATCAAAATTAGTGCAAGTGTAATTGACTTGATTGTTATTAGTCTTTGGGCTTGACATAGAGAGATTCCCTTAACAATGATCCTGCAGTGGGTTTTTAAGAATTTTATGGTCTGAATTTGAAGAAAATTGTTGACTGTCTAGTTCAATGGTACGATTTTCAATAATAACATGTACAAGATTTCTTAATTATCTACAAGAAGAAGTAGTATTCCCTTTTTATCGATGGTAGTCACAAAATGCATTATCATCCCACCACGATGGATTGAACCACCTTGGGTCATATGGTTTAGATTTAGGTAGTGTGATGACATTGTTTTGGAGGAGCTTCTTGAGGAAAACTTCAATTGGTTCACCCAAGGGGGTGTATGTGCATCTTTTAGAAATTGTCTGGTTTGATGTGGTTGCCCTTGGTTTTGATTGTTTTGAATGGCATTGGTTGTGGGTGTCGGTGTGGTCAATGGTGTGTTTTGGGGTTGAGTTCCTCTTAGTGTAATTGTAAGACCTATCGCATTTAATACTTTTGCATCAACAACGCCATCATTAGTGATATGTTTTTTTTTTACCCAATATTTTTTTTGTCATTAGGTGGGTTTGGGTTTGTGTTATTGTTCTCATATTTGATTTCTTTTGCAATTAGAGCTTTTTCAAGTTTGACTCATTTTTTGACAAGGTCTATGAAAGTGGTGCAACAATGAACTTGCAAATTATATCTCAATGGGCCAACAAGGTTTTAGACAAACATGTTTACCTTCTCTTTTTTTGGTATCTTGATAGGGCATCAACTTGCCAAACACCATCATCTTTGGAAAAATGGAATGAATGTCTCACCAGTGTCTTCTTGAGTAGTTGTACATAAATTGGTGATGGTAATGTCAGTGTCGATGTTATAGGCATAATTTTCTACAAACTTATCAGAAAGTTCTTCCCATGACTTTACTCCTTTGGGAAAGGTAGCAAACCATTCAAGTGCAGGACCCACAAGACTTCTGGGGAAGAGTCTCATCATATAGGTATGTTCATATGCAACGTCCATGCAATTGGTTGTAAATTCTCTTATGTGATCAAGGGGATTAGTCTTTCATTTATATTTGGAGAAGTTGGGTACCACATATCTAGGAGGGAATGGTGGCATGTGTAAACTCATGTCAAATGGGTAGGGACATAAGTCATAGGATGTGTGTCTTTTTGTTGGCCAATTGCATGTTTTCCATTTGTTTTTGCAAACAACGAATTCATTCATGAGTGCATCGATTATAGGGTTGTTTGTGGCGTCAGACATGCTAATAATGGGTATTCCATGAGTTCCCATTTGTTGTGATGGTACGTTCTAATTTGGGATGCCTTGTTATGGAATGTATGATGTATTTCAGTTTGGAATTTGTTGGTATTGAGTGTTATGAGTGGGAACATATGTATGGACATGAGATGCATATGTAGGAATGTGTGTACTAGCATTGTTGTTTGTATTTGTGGAATATGTTGTCCTGGAATGTTTTTATGTCCAAATGAAGTCATATGCTATGTTATTTGGTTGTATTGTCCAAATTGGTAAATGTGGCCATGTGGGATGTTTTATTTTTATCTTTGGGTGACATTAGTGTTGATATTGATCTGTGATGAAGTATTAACATTTGGTTGAGGTCTTGGAATAGTAATTCATCTTTTATTCCTCCCAAAGGGGTTCAATAAGTTTGTTCCCATGACATTAGTTGAGGACCCAAGTATAAGATGTGACGTTGTCATCCCCATAGCACTAGATGAAGATCTAAATAAAATGTTTGATAAATTTTTCCCCATTATATTGGTTGAAGACCCAAAGGTAGCCCCAATAGTTTGTGATGGAGTTGTTGAAATTTGTGGGATAGATTGTGATATGACTTGTGATATAGTTGATGTTCCCACAATAGATGTTGTGTTGACCATGTTAGATGTGTTTAAGTGGTGGTGCCATTGGAAGTAGCATTAATGGTGGTTGTGGTATTATGTCATGGTACCAATGAAAGTATTATTTGCATTATGTTTTGGTGTTGATTGGGGTTGATTGGTGTTAGAGGTATTGTTTGCATTATGATCGAGAGATGATGCTCTGAAGGTGTTAATGTTGAACCCTCGTGGAAATTTAGTCCCTTGGTGTAAAATCATGGCTAGGTATCTCTCTAAATCTTGTAAGAGTAACTCCTCAACAAAGGAAGCCACATCATGGTTTTGGGCGGTAGCTTCTACATCTTCCATGAATATTTGTCCATTTTCATCTTCGCATATAAATTGTTCAAAGGGGTTGCATGAGGAAGATGCCATGTTCGTGTCACTAAAGGGGTTGATGAAAGATGCCCCCATATTTGTATTGTTGTTCATGTCATTAGAAAAGTTATAGGGGTTGTCTTGTCCAAAAGGGTCCATTTGTATTCTCTTTCTTTGCAACCTAGTCTCAACCATATAAGGATTTGCTCAAATGAGAGAGGATGAATGACAACCAAATGAATGGAAATGACATGACACTATGTTTTTGGATTTTTGAAATAAGGAATGCAAATTGATAATGAGGACTAAAATGAATGGTGGAAGGCTAAAGTGTTTTAAGGTATGACAATGCAAATGCAATGGTCTAAGGTGCGATCAATTTTGGTAGAATTTTAAGAAAGGTTTACTAACCACTCAAAGCTTGGTCAATGTCTCAATTTGGATTATCAAAGGACCTTTTGAAGGAATAAATGAAAATGACAAGATGATAGGGTGAGGTTTCCTAACTAGACTTATGAGTTGGAAAGGTCTCACAAAATGACAATGACTAAAGGAATTGATTTTGATTAGTCCAGTGATAACCTACTTTTGAAGGAAAAGATTTTGCAAATTATGGAAAGTTTCCTATTCTAAAGTCTACAAAAATGAGGGCCTAAAAGCTTGTTTATGCTAGAAATGATGATGGATTCTAAGATGCAACTAAAAATTTGCAAAGGTGGACCTATGGTAAAATGCAAGCTAAAAGATGCAAAGATTGGAAGATTTAAGCAATTCCTTTTCTAGTTTTGAACAAAGGCTACTGGAAAAAGATGTTTGGCCACAAATTGAAAATGTTTGGTCTCATATTTTGGATAGTGATAGTGATTTTGCTAAATGACAGGCAAATGTATTGTTTCAAATCAAATGCATTGCAGAGTCTCAAATGCGTCGCATTATTTTCAAATGCATTGTTTCAGGCCACATATGTGGTTCAACAGGTCAAATGCATTTTTCTGTAAAGAAAATGTGTTGCAGGACAGGCAAATGCATGGTTTTAGATTGTAGATGTGGTTCAGAAAATCAAGTGTGTTTTGGTTTCAACATATGTGTTGTTTTAGATCTCAGATGTGGTTCAATAGGGAAATTATGTTGTGCAAGGAGGAAAATGCGGTGCACTATAGTCATGCATTTTTTTGCTTGTCAAATATGGTCTAGCAATTCAAATGCATTGCATAAAGTCTAAAGTCTTGTTTCCTTGCAATTTTTGGCAGATTTTTGGGATTGTTTCAGTTTGAATGTGTTGTTCTAGATTTGTAAATGATGTTTATGGGTTCATTGTTTCAAAAAACACTTGGAAAACACATGGTTTTGAATGTTGAAACAAACACAATGAATACAAGCACAACCCTAGAGATGGAAAGGAATATATCCACTAGATTCCCTCTTGGATTTCTCTAGCTACACTTATTCTTAGCGGGTGACTTAGAAGCTTGGCCACACTGGATCCCCTCCATGACACTCACTTCTTTAGGTCAACAAAGCTTCGAGCCCTCATAAATCTCCCATGACAGGCTCTTCACCTCTACTAAGAATTGTGAGAACATGGGATAACTTGACAAGATTGTTGTTGCACCAACGAATAGAAGGTATTTTGGCAAACTACACAAAAGGGTTTTAGTGAATACTCGGGGACATGGCACCTCACGAGCATCCAACAAGCCACTTAAGGATTTAATCACTCTACTAGGGGCTCTTATACCTTTAAAAGAAAAGGTAGGTACCTATTTTCGAATGACACTACATGGCTAAGGCCTACATACAATGAGGACTTGATGGTTTAGTCTTACCCTTTTATATATCGGCCTGAGCAAAAACTGGTTGGAGTCATTCCCTCTTTCAAGGAAGACCCCTCTAAGGTTAAACAAAAAGCGAATTGAAAGCTTTATTTTTGTTCATCCAAGATCGCACTAAAGTGTGAGGAGATTGCATACACAAAGATTTCAACCCCCACTCACAAGTTTGTTCATTTTTAAAGCCCAAATTGAATTGTGGGGGTTGTAAAGTAACAACTTCTAAGTGTTTTTTTGTTTCTCAGGATCACACAAGGCCTAAGAGAATTACATACACACTTAAAAATCTATCACTACACCACAATACACTTGTTCATTTTAAACCCAATTTAGTGTGAGACAAACAATGTTCATTTTAAGCCAATGCCATGAAAAATGCATGTAATTTTTAGCCTTGATGAGTTTCAATGCAACTTGTGTTCATTTTAAGCCCATGAGTGAATATGCATGTTCATTTTAAACCCATGAAATGTGAATGCAAGTTGTAGATTGTTTGTTTGTTTGATTTAGGATTGTAAAAGAGTTATAAAAAAAATCAACAAACAAAGGTTAGACTCCTCTTCCAGCTTGCCACATGTTGTAAATAATAGATTAGTAACCCCAAAAATCTCTAACCTACTAAACAAAAAAGAGAAATCTAATTTTTTTTGTCAAAACCCAAAAGAAAAATTTTACTAGATAGATGCGTCATTCTGCAAAGCAAATGTGTTGCAACACCAAAAGTAAGAATTTACCAGGCAGATGCGTCGTTCTACACAGCAGATGCATTGCAATAGAGCAAATGCATCATTTGCATTAGCAAATGCATCTCAGAGATTTGAATGCATTGTTCTAGAAATCAGATGTGTTGCAATGCATCAAATGCAGCTCAAAAAGTTATACTTGCGGCATTTTGTACCTATACCTACAAAAAAGACAAAAAATATGTATGAAAAATCTACAAAAAATGATTTTTTGGAAAAATCTTAGGTTCACCAATGTAACTAAGGAAAAATGTAAGGTTAGAATGAAACAATATGCATAATCAAAACCCTAGCTAAACAATGAAGTACGAAAATCTGCAAAAATGATTTTTTGGAAAAATGTTAGGTTCACCAATGTAACTAAGGCAAAATGTTAGGTTAGCATGAAACAATATGCATAATCAAAATCCTAGCTAAACAATGAAGTAAAATGGAGTAAAATAACATAAAACAAAGAATAATCTCACCAAAAGTCTTCAAATCCTCATGATTGACCTTCATTGCCCTTCTCCATTTGTTGTAATATTATGTTTGCCCTCATATTTTGATGAGCAACCTATGACTATGACAAAGCCCTAAGCAAATATTGAAGGATTCTATTCAAAAGCTACAAATGCAAATATGTAAGTGTAAAATAAGCCTAAATTATGCAAAAAATGGTCAAGCCTAAAGTGTGTGAAGTGTGACGTCAAGAGCATGAAGTGTCTCAAATGAGGCTAAAATTGCCTTTTTATAGAAAAGTCAATTTTAGATGAATGGCCGAGATTAATTGTTGAGAGATGCCCTAAGATCAAGGGTTGAAATTAAATGTGACAAACAACAATTAGGGTTAGGGGAAAAAATGAAATGAAGGGTTGAGATTTGATTTTAAAATCAAATCAATTGACAAGAATGCATGTAACAAGAGGATATTGGGCACGAAAAATGAAGTTACTAAAAAATCGAATAATAATTTAAATTATTTGATTTTAAAGGTTGAGTTGACCTTTTGAATTAAAAATTAATTTAATTCAAAAGTGGTGGGGTCATGTGACAGTAAATAATTATTTAAATTATTTATTTGGTGGGAGAAAATAGAAAGTGGGACAATTTTAAATAAATGATTTTATTTAAAATTAGAAAAAGTCAAGGTGGACAATAATTAAATAAATTATAAAAGACATAGTGGGCAAATTAAATAAATTTAGGAATTTATTTAATTATGGGAGGAAATAGGAAATTAGTGACGTAATTAATTAAATAATTGAGAATTATTTAATTAATAGTCGAATTTGGACTATAGGACATAATTTAATATTTTAATTATGTTGAGAAAAAAATGGAGAAAATAAAGCTTGCAGGCCTAGGTCAATTTTATGTGTTTACATTTTTCCCCTCTTCGTCATAATGCAATTTATCGCATTGTGACAAAGAAAATAAGTCAAAAACATGCCCCAGCAAAGGTACTGAGTATCTATGCCCTTGCGGGAAAGTTTTCAAATTTTGGCCCAGTGTCGGAAAAATTTGGAAAGTGTCCCAATAAGTCAATTTGATGACCAAAAAAATAATGGTGTGATCAATTTTGAATTTTGAGGTGTTTAATGAAGTTAATGGGCTGGTCAAACATGGTCAAATGCACCTCCAGTAATAAACCCTTCAAGAAAACCCTAATTTCACCCTATAAACAGGTTTGATTTAGGTGAAAAGGTAATTCATTTTCACTTTTTCCTTTTGAAATTTCAGAGCCCAAAGAGAGATGAGATTGCACAAAGATGGTGATTCCAGTGACTTGCCCCTTGATAAAAGAATTCAGCAAGGGTCATCCCCCACTTTACCATGCAACCGATGAGAGTAGATTTTGATAACAAGTACTTAAGTGGATCCACCTTGGAGGTGAGTTTAATCTGATGTGAGAGTATGCAGTTTCTAAGCTTTTGAGAAGTGAACACAACTACTATACAATCCTTTTCAATGGATGTATAATTAAGTTCATATCCTACCAATGTTTTGTTGATATAGTATATGGCCCTCTCTTTTCATGTTTCATCATGTTGAGATAAGAGAGCCCCTAGGGCTATTGAGGTTGTTAAAATGTATAATATCAACGACTTCTCTACTATTGGTGGCATTAAGATAGGTGGTGATGCTAGATAATCCTTTAGTTTCTATAACACTTGCTCACAATTCTGATCCCATTTGTAGGCCACACCCTTGTGAAGGAGATGGATAAACAAGTGACTCTTATATGCTTGTTGTGCTATGAACCTTCTGATGGATTAAATTATCCCTTGTAGGCTATGGAGTTGCTTGACAGTGTAACAACCCCAGTGTTCTACACAGTAAAATTTCCAATGTTCACCTCAAGTGAATAAACCATGATGCCATAACATAGAAAATAAAAAAATTGTTTTCCATAATTTAAATTACATGCACATTTGAAACGATACTATTTCCAAACTTCCACTGCATTTCTATGCGATTTCACAAATCTTTCCATAACATAGATGTCATATTGAATGAACTCAAGTTTATCATTCATGATTACAACCTTCCATAAAAATGGGTACATGATACAAGCATAGCTCCTCTAATCTTCATAGCAATAGATATAGATGGTCAGGATCCACCTTTCAAATCTTGGTCTTTGTTGCCTAATGAGGAGGAGAAGCATCACTCAAGCACATTTCTGCCAACCACAAACTCATATGTGGTCCCCCACACATCTATCAATAATAGATGGCCCTACCCTTTGACGAAGAGACTGGTGGAATAACCTCATGTGACAACCACTCTAAGCTTAGTGTTGTTTCCTACAAACTAGAACCTAATCATACATTCATCTTCCCTATGGGTATGAAATCCCAAACTAGTATTCACTACAGGGAAGCAGTGAATTGACAGTGGAGCCAAAGACAATCACACTACTCTAGCCAAAGTATTCTCATTCGGTACTTCAATTGATAGTCGTAATAATCACTTACACTACTTAGCTTGATTTGACTTAAGGAAACTATAATCTATGCATAGGTATTTCCTCCAATGGGTAACCTTTAATCCTAGAAATAGCCTATCACCTTTCTTACAAACTCTAGGGTATTTCAACTCACAAGTATATGTACAAGTTCCCTCCCTTCAATGGAAAAATAATTCTAAGAGTAACACACTAGTTGTCTAGGATAATAAAATTACTTTAGCTATGAGTAACCCTTAAGCTACCTTTATTCAATCAGATCTAGTATAATAATACCTATGACAAACAATTCCTCCTATTATGGAGTAATTACAACACTTCACAAAAAATTATAACCAACTTCTATTTTCCTTTCAAAGAAAATGCTATAATCCCCTAATGCAAGTAATCTCAATAGAACAAATAAAGTACTCAAAAAATCAATCTTTCATAAATAAAGATAAATAAAGGAAGATTTATCCTCATGCCTGTAAAATGCTTACCCAATTGACCAAATTGATGCACAACTTTCCAACAACAACTTACTAGCTTCACTTTGACCTCACAGGTAGTACCTCAACAAAATTGCTCTCACAAGTTGATAATATGCTCTCTCAAGTATAACTCAAACAATATAGATCCTCACAAAGAACTCAAGGCTCTCTCAAAATATAGAAGAATGCAATTGTAGAATAATGCAGATTAGAAGTTCATAATAGAATGCATCCAAATGAGAGAACATGCCTCTCCATTTATACAACAAAAAGAGATATGGCAACCTACAAAAAAGGCATGCAAAATGACAACAACATCCATGCTAGTCAACTCACTTCACTTGGCAAAAAGGTGGCAGCAATCAAAGAGTTTACTCAACACAAGAAGCTATAGGTCAACCTCTATGTTTTGACAATAACTTATGAATATTTTAATCTGCACATGATCAAACGGTGAATAGACTTCTACAACATTTAGAACTTCATAAACTTGGTGCCACGTATGTAACCTACTCTCCTGTTGTTTGACATGACTTTACTCATTGAATCAGTCTACATTCAAAATGCAACACATGCACAAGGTCAACTAAGTCCAAGCTTTGCAAAAAATAGAGGAGTAAAGAGTCGCTTGGCTCATAAATGATATTTTGACCAATTTCTTGTATTGTTGTATGTGTTTCCTATTCACATGCATTTCACTTTTCAATTGGTATCTATTTCATTGCTTTATATAAAAGCATTCAACGTGGAGTAATTTCTATTTAATATTTCCAAAATGCATTTCCATAGTATCGACTATGGTTCACTCTTCATATCGACTATATTGCTATGCAATACATAGCTTGTAATTCACCCTTTATTCAATGCCAATATATATTATAATCAGCCTTTAAATGCTTTGCTTAACTCATAAACAAATCAGCCTATGTTTATATATATAAATCACCAATGTTCATATATAAATCGACCTATCAAGCATCTCATATAGTTATAAATATATATTTATAAACATACATATACATATATGCATGCATCACATATATGTATATATGTATATTTATACTAATATATATACACCATGTTAAACAAGTATGTATACATTTTATATATATAAATGAATATGAACAAGTCAAAGGTCACATAATATTAATAGTATTATATATATATATATACACACTCCTTTGTATAAGTATTAATGCTTGTGTGTGTATATGTGTATATATATATATATATATGTCTAGACATATATATACATATAGCTCAAAGCAATAAAGTAATATCCACTTGATAATCGAATGATTATGACTAAGTGATATATTCATAATAATACCATATTCAAAATGATACTTAGATGTATATATCACACCCTATATCGTGCACATTTATAATAATCGGTCTTAATTTATTAAATGAACTAGCCTTATATATAAGAGCACACACAGACACACTATATATATAGTGTAAATATGTATATGTATATGTATATATATACACAAAATCACACATATATATAAATTCCATAGGAACACGATGATCAAATAGTCCATTTGACACTTGAATGACTATGACCATATGGTTATGTCCTCATATTACATCATATTAACATTTATATACATATATCCATATCTATACATATGTTGTCATACTCGTACGGACATCCCATTATATCCAACATACGTGTATGCCAAAATATGCATATATCCCAAATACTCATTCAACCATACAATCAAGCATAGTAATATACAGAAGGAATCATAAGCTCCAAACATATAAACATCATGCAAGTGTGCATTCAAAAATAGTCACAACCCTTACTAATGCAACACATCATACTAAGGATGAATTACCATTCCCCAACACTATGTCTAGACTCAACCCTTCTACTATGAGTGTTTGTAAGCTCAGATAGGTTTCATTTAGGGTTATCTGACCAATCACTTCTCTAGAGTGATACTTCCCCTCCCTTTCAAAGGATTGAACCTGACCCTGCAACTAGCTCATCACATTTGCAACGGTAGTTAGACATTCACAATAAATCCATATGCATCATAAACTTTAGCATATTCATATAGCAATAAATGTAAACATATTTAATCTTTCAAGCCATATTAAGCATTTATCAATACTTTCACATAATACCTATTTCAGTATTCCATTCTTTTAGAAAGCATATCAAACTCATGATTGCATTTACCATCCTATTTACCCGTGAAGGTAAAAGTAAATCAGTAACAACAAGACAAAGTGTGATAAAGAGTCTATGGTGGTTGCATATCCATGATTCCTTGACTTTGGTAGGGTCCACTTCGATTCCCCTTCGTGATACAATGTATCCCAAAATTTTATATGTAGTGACTCCAAAAATGCACTTCTTTATAGGGTTCAACAATGCGATCCACCACCTTGATGTGTTATTCCTCCAATTCAGAAAGAAACACAACATGCTTGTCAATGGAACTGTCAAAAGTCTCATCTTTAATGGCCTTATCCAACTTTAGAACATGCAACTCTAATGTGATAGGTATATCTACATTCAAACCATACAAGAGTTGAAATGAAGACATGCAATTGCTCGTTTAGGGGTAATATGATCCACCCACAATGCATTGTACAATGCCTTATGTCAGGATCTCTAATTTTCATCCACCAACTTTCTAATTATGGTAAGCAGATTCTCGTTGCTTGACTCAACTTGACCATTCCCTTGGGGGTAATAGTCAAAACAATGAGCAAGAGTGATTCCATACCAAAAAAAAACTTTGTTATTTCATTGGATGAAAAACAAGTAGCATTATTTGCTACTATCTTATTTGGAATGTCAAACCTTGAGATAATATTTTATTTAAGGAAGTTGCAAACCACTTATGAAGTAGCATGCTTTACTATAATGGCTTTCACCTAGTTGGTGAAATAATCAACAATTGTGAGAACATAACTATGTCCTACACTTGATGGTGGATTCATTGTGTCAATGAAATCAATACCACATTGCTGAAAGGGTTCTTCAATCACCACCAGCTTGAGGGGTAGAGCTGCTAACTTGGGTTTCCCCATGAACTGCTAACATAATTCACACGTATGCACCCAATTGTATGCATCTTGAAAGAGTGTGGTCTAGTATTACTTTGCTCTCAAAATCTTGTGAGTAGTAACTGGAGTTGAGAAATGTCCCCCACATGCCAAACTATGAAAAAATTCCAGCAACTTGGCCTTTTGTGCTTTGTTCACACATCGTAGAAAAGTTTTGTTAATGCTCCTCTTGTACAAACCATTATCCCAAAGAAAAATGTTTTTCGCTTTGAGCTTGATTTTCCTTTTCTCCTTATATGATAAATTCTCAGGACACTCTCCATATGTGAGGAAGCGTGCAATGTTAGAATACCACTCATTCATCGTGCTTATGAACAAGACTAACAAATTCTTCAATATTTGCTTCAAGTCATCATCACATATGTCTTCTAGTTTATTATCAATGATTAACTAACATAAACCCTTCCCACAAACTAGTTTGGTGGGCTTAATCCCCATATCATATTCTTGTCTTTTGGCAATCCAATTACCTCTCTTAGTCCCAAATTCCTATTAATTCAAGATGGACTTTAACGTTGTATCAAGCACTAGTGCAATGATATGGAAGATGAGGAGGTAAAACCTAAAGTGCTTAACTATTTTTACCATAGCTGAAGCATGCTTCTCTATTAGTGAGTACTTGAGTTCATGAATCTTCAAAGGATAACTCATGAAAGCTATTGGGGATTCAATCCCTTCATTGTTTTGTTGCACCGAGATGGAAGATAGAGTATGCTCTAAGGCATACTTGTACATGGTGAAGTCTTTTGTATAGTTTGGGAAGACTAAGACTGGAGCATGAGAAATTTCCTCTTTTATATCATTGAAAGTAGCTTTACCTTCTATACTCCACTAAAATATTGACTTTCATTTCATCATATCCACAATATGATGAGTCTTATATGCAAATTCTAGAACAAATCTTCACAAGAAGTTCACCTTCCCAAAGAAGGAATGTACTACTATCTTACTTGAAGGTAGGGTAAGATTCTGGATGGACTTGAACCGCTCAGGACCAATCTCAATTCCTTCCTTAGACACTATGTGTCTAACGAGCTTACCTTCGATAACCCCAAAAATGGATTTCTTGGAATTAAGGGAAATACCATGCTATCGACACCTTTCTAGCACTTGTTGTAAATGATGATAATGATCTCAACAATCTTTAGAAAATATCGTCAAAGCATCAAGGTAAACTACAATAAACTTACCCATCACATCATGAAAAGCTAGGTTCATTGCCCTTTGAAAAGTGGAACCGACATTGATCAACCCAAAAGGCATTTTGTGATATGAAAAAGTGACCCATGGAGTAGTGAAAGCACTCTTGTGTTGATCTTCTTCACTTACTTCTACTTGGTTGTATCCTAAAAAATTATCTAACATAGAACACATTTTTTAATTTGTCACTATTTGTAGAACTTGATCCATACTGGCAGTGGGTAATTATCTTTTAATGACAATTGATTTAGATTACAAAGATCCACACAAATGCGGATTTCTCCATTCTTCTTTCGTAATGGAACAATGTTAGCTATTAATGTTGAATGATGAATAGGAAAAATAATTCTAGCATTAAGCATTTTCTAAATCTCAACAGGAATGGTACTTGAGATTTTTGGGTTGTACTACCTCTGTTTCTACTTATGAGGCATTGAACCTAATTTTAGAGGAATCTCCTGTTGAACTTCTTTTGGATGTAAATACTTCAAGTCATCATATGATTAGGCAAGTACATCCATGTACTTCAAAAAAAGTGTTACAAACTTTTTCTTTTTGTCCAACATGTAACATTTCCTAATATTCACCATTTTGGGATCCTCTTATATTTCCAAATTAATTTGTTCAACTTCTATTAACAAATCAAATCCAAATTGTTGCTACTTCTTGACATAGTGATCGTGCTTATCAAATTTTTTTCAAGATATACAAATCCTTTGGGAATTTTATTCCCTTTTAGTTGTAGGATTTCCTTGCTAGTTTCCTGATGTACTTTAGAGATTGGTTCTTGAGAAGTAAAGTCACTTCCTTCAAAAAATAGATTGCTTAATTTTTTCGCCTTCTCCAGAATGGCGATAATTTGATTATCATCATTGAAGATTTTCCAATGGTTGGAATTTTTAGGGACACTGGGTTAGAAAGCCAACTCAATGGTATACTTAGTTCCTTGGAAATATTTATGAGGAACCATGATAGTGGATGATACAACAAAAAAATATGTCCTGTCATTATAGTCCATTAGAACCACAGATATGTCAAAAGCATCAAAATATTCTATGCAATCTCAAACACAATTTTAGTAATTCTTTATCCTTTCATTCTTTGTCTAATATAAATTTCTTACCTGAAAAATAACCAATTCAACATTACCTTGAGAATGAAGATTCTTAATTCCTTTCCTTTGTGTAAAATTTGTTCCTAACAATAAGGCCTCATATTCAATAGTATTGTTAGTGTTGTCAAATTTCAACTTGAAAGAAAAGGGGAAGATCTTTCCTTCTAGGGATATGAGAACTATCCCTACTCTAGATCTGGTGGAAGAACAACTACCATCAAACTCTAAAGTCCAAATATCATTTGAACCTCATATAATGACAGTTTAAAAAATGGAATCTCTTCACTAGAAGAGGATGGGTCATTAGTTACTTGATCTTCACTCAAATCATTGTTTGAAGACTCAGAAACTTCATCAATCATAAAGAAATAGGTTCCCATTCTAGAGGACTAAAAAAGAATCTAAGCTTTCGTATCCTTGGATTTGGTCACAATGTACTTAGCTTCCCTTTCTAGGATAAGCTTTTGCATAACACCTCTAACAGGTATTCTAGCATCAGACCAATCCATGTTGATCTCACCACTAATATCCTTGCAAAAATTTTGTCCCAACAATATTCTATTTGAAGCTAGGACATCAACTACAAGAACCGTCATCTTTATCTTCTTATCAAGAAAAAGCAACAAATGCAAACTAAGCATCTTTGATTTTCCCTATGAGGGGAAATTGCTTGGTTTCCATAGAAAAAAATGGCCAAAATTCTTTGTCAAATTTAATCCCAAAGAATTAGCTACTTTGGTTGGTATCACATTATTAGAAGCATCTAAATCAATGACATAGTTACTAAGTTTATGACCATTGACTAATAAGGAAATGCATAAAGTTTCTATTTTCCCATGAATAGATGAAGGAGTTGTGCAACGAGATTACTTTGTGTAGGCTTTAGTTTAGGAGAAACAAATATGTTTTGGGAAGATTCTTAACTAGGATGAGCTCCTTTGTTTTTGACAAACTTAGCCATTCTATTAGATTGGTCAGGGTTACCTTGGAGATACTCAACATCAAATATTTGGATTTTTGTCTTCTTAGTGTGGTCTATAGTATCAAAAGCTTGGTAAGGATTCACCAAAGAAGGCAAAGGATTTTCACTTTGGGGTTTTGGATTTGGTGCATTGTTTCTAGGTATAGAAGATGAAGCAAGAGGATTTGGCATACTTGTTTGTTTCCCGCTATGTCCTTTGGTTGAATTGGAAAAGGGGTCCCCCTCTTAGCAATTGTGATTTCTGGACATGGATTATCCTTTGACTTAGTTCCATCAACTTCCTATTGATGATTGACTTGATTTTGAGAATGAGTAAAATGATGTAAGCCTCACCACATTTCTCTTCTTCTTGTTCTTCTTCATAATTCAAAAACCTGATGTTAGATTTGCCAGCTATCTTTGCTTCCTCCTCTTTGAAGAGATTAGCACCATCTTCTGAGATATATTCTAATTATGCAAGATTGTCTTATTTAGATTCATAATAACCCACTATTGCATTTACTAGTGGTGCCTCAAGTGCAATCCTTCCTTGCAGTGGGGAAGTTTGTTCTAGTTTTGATTCCTTCCAACATTGTTAGGATAGTTAGAAGCATTTGGGTATGCTCTTAGAATGTCTTTGTAGGAAGGAATATACAAACCTTGAGAAATCCACTTCTTGAGAGCCAACAATTCATTAGCTAGCTTTTGCACCATAGGGTCTATGGTGTTAGTGGAAGGTGAGGCTAAAGAGGACTGTCCTTTAGACCTATTTGGACCATTTCTTATTTTATCTACAATAATTAGATCATCCTCTATTTTGGTAGCTAAACTTTGAGCAACTACAAGATTAGCTAGGACTGCTCTCGATATAAGAAAGCTCACCTCAGGCAATTGAGTGTTGATGAAGAAACACTTCAAGTTTTTAGA
Source organism: Sequoia sempervirens (assembly GCA_007258455.2). Lineage (NCBI taxonomy): Eukaryota > Viridiplantae > Streptophyta > Pinopsida > Cupressales > Cupressaceae > Sequoia > Sequoia sempervirens. The sequence continues at coordinate 4,339 of VDFB02256678.1, read as the reverse complement.
TGTAGGTTGAGCAATACCTAGAATTCTATTTTTTAACTAATTGAACTTAGCCATGAACTCATGCATGGGCTTGTGTGGTTCCCTCTTAATTTGAGTGAGTTGGGACAACAATGCATGAGCATCTTCTGTTGGTTTAAACCTCTCTCTAAGTTTGGTTCAAAGAGTATCCCAACTAGTAATACTTTTAGTTGAAAGATGATAAAACCAATCAACAACCACTCTTTGGAGTGTTTCAATAAATAACCTTATAGACACGTCTTCATGCTCTACTCCAAGAACTTTTTATGTAATGTAGAATGCGACAATATGCTCATTTGGATGTTGTTTACCATCTCGATAAAACTTGGGAAAGTTCTTTTATGAACCATGAGGAAGTTAATGTGACGGTGGTGCAAAATTCAATGGGTCAAAAGCATTTCCCTAAGGACCTTGAGCAACCTTCTTCCTAGGTTGAATGGAGGAATAACAAACCTTTGAAGTGGTAAGATATGCAATGCTTTGTGAGCATTGGAAGCTTCACTTGGTATAGGAGATCTTATGTTGATAGGAGGAAAACTCCTCGTACACTGAAGAGGTGATCTCATTCATGCAGGAAAAAGATCAAAGTTATGTTTTTGCAACAATTCAAATGTAGGATCAATATGTCCTTGAGCCCTTCTACCACATGTATAACTTTATTCTATTGGGTGAATATTTTGTTATCAACTAACTGATAACAAAATGGTTATATCAACCACAGTATAGTGAGATTAAATCTCTCCTCTCAGAAAGGGGAGGCTCCCTTCTTATTGCTAATTATAAACAACTAGTAATTAACTAAAATTATTTACACTAAGATTAACCATGGGGTGTTTCCATATCATCCTACTTTCTTTTTTCATAATAGATGTTTTATTCTACAAAGTTAAAATGATAATATCGTGATGTTTATAACATGTAATAAAACCACAAAATACTAGTTGGAGCAATAATATCCAATATCGAATTTAGTTAGATGAAAGAATAACTAGAATGATACCAAAAAGTGTTAATGGCAAGAAAACCCACAAAATCATAAAGTATTTTGTTTTTTTATTATGATGATGAAAGTAAAAAGGTGTGATATATCTTGCAAGACAAAGTCTCCAACGTATGCCACAATAGGATCAAATAAATGAAGATGATAACTTGCATCCCAAAGTCTTCAAATTATCTCCAAATTACAAACATAAAAACAATTTCCAAATATAATATTGCAGCTTAAAGACTATAAAATCATATTTGGATTACCTCTTAGAATATATGAATCCACACTATGATTCAATCATGTAGAAGAGAATGTAATAGGAAATACATAAGAACAATCCCTATACACAACAAACTTTATCCAAGGTAAATATTGGATGCCAACACTCTTCTTATATATAATTATCATATTATAAAAGACATGTAAAATATACAAATTACAAACTACATATTTAAAGAAAACTTGAGAAATAAACCAAGTATCAACAAGCACATTCTTTTATTCTTCTCCAAAAAACTTCATATTTCTTCAATGTGGCCTGAACTTTAGAGTCATTTGGCCCAGTTGTATACCTGAAGATGACGAGCACTCATGTGATGGAGTCCTTGATACTGATATGCACTTTTCTATGCTTATCCAATATCACTTTTAAGTCATCTAGAATCACTTGAAAATCAACTAATTTATCAATGGAAGCTAATGAAAAGGCTTCAAACTCAATATTGGCATGAATTAGTGAAGTGAATTATTTGATAATTGCATCCACATGAAGAAACTTTTGATTGTCATCAAGTATTTGGTAGGAAGTTCCCCAGTCTTGACGGTGATATCTGATCCTCTGACATTGCTTATCTCTTGAGCTTCTTGCAAATATTTGATTAATTCATTGATGACATCTCTCTTATGTTTCATTGCTTCTTGAAATCCAATGAACATCTTTCTGGTGGGGATCGCCCCCTTTTTCCACCAACACATCTAGCTTGAAATCTCTCAACTTGATCCAAGCTTCAAGATCTTTCCCTATCAATTGCAAATTCTAAGATAATTTATCAAGTGTTTGGTTTAATTATGACTTAAAATTTTCCATATTGTTGATCAACTAAATGGAAGACTTCAATAGTTGAGTGCCTTGTGCCATTATCTTATCTGTCTATGTATTGAAAGTCTTTCCTTGTGCACCAATCCTTTCAACCTTTTGGATGGAAACATCATCCACACTTGTTGTAATAGGTTTGATGGACTCAAAAGATTGAGTTATTCCGCCTTGATCTACGTACGAAAGTAAGTTGTTCCAACCTTGATCTTTAGTTGATCCTTGATAATTGTATCTCTATCATATTTCTCAATCAAAGAAGTCATTATTGCTCACAAGTCCTCCTTAGTGCTTTCATGTGATCAAAGTACGAAAGTGAGTTGTTCCACCTTGATCTTTAGTTGATCCTTGATAATTATATCTCTATCATATTTCTCAATCAAAGAAGCCATTATTGCTCACTAGTCCTCCTTAGTGCTTCCATGTGTTTGCTTTCCTAGCTCAATCCTTGTAATTGCATAGTCAACACCTTCAACTTCTTCAATAGTGTTTTCTAAGGGAGGTTGTGCAACTTTGACATACTTATTACTTGACTTGTCAACCATCACCCTTGAAAGAGTTTTAGCCTTCTTTGAATTCTTGGTCTTTGTCAGAACAAGTTGGCCAAAATCAAAGTTGTTTGGGGAGACATCTTGTTTCTTCCTTCTTGGTGTCTGTGATGTCAACTAATTAAGGAGGAAGAGTGGAAGAACCTCCTTCTATTCCTACTACCAAATTTTGTGTGGATGGGGGGGTTGATTTTATAACAGTGGTAGTCAAAATAGGTGGAGTTTGGGTCAGCACTGCAGTAGGGATCTCCACACTTGACACTTGAAGTGCAGATGTATCCATGAACTTATCAAATTCAACCTGGGTGAATGTGTCAAGAATTAATGAGGTCACATCAGATAAACTAGGAATAGAAGAATGAGAGCCAAAAACATTCTCAATATTGCCTCAAGGACTTTTAAAAATGGACCCACTAGTGGGTGATGAATGACTAGACTATACAAACATGGTAGGACTAGTAAGAATAGTGGAAATAGCAGGTAAAGGTTATACACTTGAAACAATAGGAGTAGGACTTTGCATTGCCTAAACTATTGGGGAAGAGGAAATACTTTATAACATAGAAGCTATAAGAGAGGAGGAAGGAGATTCTTCATGAGGTGACTCTAGTTGAGAATTAACAAGAGATTCATGTGATTATTCAACTACATTCTCTTCCTCTTTTTCTTCTACTTGAGTTGATGCTTCCTCTTTATCCTTATCTTTATTCCTCTTGATTTTGAAGATAAATTTAGAAGTCTTGCTACTACTAGGAGCATCATCCTTATTCCTTGTCCTTATTTCTCCCTTTTTACCAGAAGGCCTTTTAGTACCCTCCTCCTTTGATCCTATGTTGAAGAATTTCAACTTTATCCTCTATCTTGTAGCCAAACATTGGTATTCGCAAGAGTAGGTCAAAACCTCTCTCTTATTGAAATCATTTCCTTTTGGGACCATTGTATCAACAAAAAAGGAGTGTCAACAATCTTGTTCTCCTCATATGTGGGATCTACAATGTCATCTTCATCCTCCATATCCTTAGGAATATCAACCACTTCTAGGTTCCTGATTTTTTCCAAGGTAAGCCAATTGAATTCTATCTTCCTTATATCTTACTCACACTTAAATTCATCCCATATTTCATCAATTTTGTGAACATGGGTGTAGCTTTTCCTAAGCTTATCTTTCATTCCCATGTAGTCAAAGTCATTCCTCTTTTTGTATTTTTTCATTATTACCCATTGCATCTTAGTCTTCATGGCTTTGTCTTTGGGAGAAATAGTGATAAAATACCTACCAATGGTCAAAGGAAGCTTGAAATTGGCTTTATGTGATTCAACCTACTTGCTATGTACTACCATAATTTTCTTGCACATGAGTATAATTTTATCATTGGGATATCTGGGTAGCATATATGGATATTTGTCAAAGCACTCAACCCTGATGTATGTGAAGGTAGGAAACTGTAGGAACATACAACCAAATTTTTTGACAAGTTCATATGCTTCATCTAAAACTCGTTTCTTCTTAAGTTCCTTGTCAAACATGCACATGTAGGAATATAAAAATGTATCATTAACTCTCCTAAAATGTTTGATGGTCTGATTAAAATTTAATTTATATAATAATATTCATATACATGAACCTTTCTCCTTTCACCTTCTAAAGATATACTAGATACAAAGTCATGTAAAACTTCAATGAAGTAGATA
>VDFB02256677.1:0-72087 GCA_007258455.2 Sequoia sempervirens | reverse complement strand
AATCTAGGCATATTGGTATAAGACCATGCAAAGTTAATCTTACATTCTACAAAGAATTTTTTAAGTTTAGGCTTTTCTTCGTCTATCAAAGATGTTGCAAAGAGAATAATTTTGGGATCCACTATTGTGGCTAAATCAGATTCTATGGTGTTTTCAATGAGCAATGTTGATTTTTCCTGTGTAATGGGAAGAAAGTCCAATATTCCATCCTTGGGTGCCTCAAAGAGGTTTTCACCCTTGGATACATCCTTTATTTTTACTTTTGTATTGTCAGAAGGTGCCCTACAGTTTTCACCTAAAGATGTGCCTTTTTTTGTTTTATTTTTATTATTTTTGCGACTAGAGGATTGCACAGTCTCCCTGAACTATGTTGCAGAATCTAGGTCTATAGAAAATCCAACTTTGTGGTCCCCAATTGGTATGTCATCACAGAGTCCTATGAATTCTACAATAGCTTCGTCATTCTAAAAAATGTCCATAATGGGTGGGCATTGTTGATCCCAGTCAATAAACTATGGGTAGACAAGGGAGATACCATCATCAGTATTGGTGAAAGGTGGGGAGGATGTGGAAAGCATGCAAACTGATGTAGAAAGGGTAAAGACAAAATTGTCATCCTCAAAGTCCTAGCCACATTCCATCCAGTCTTCATCTTCATTAGATTCAAGGAAATTAGTCTCATTGGAAAAATAGGGGACCAATGGATTGGAATCATGGTCAATGGTGTCAAAAGGCCAGTCAAGCAAGTTAGAATGATAGTCAATAGGGTCAGATGGTTGGACAGATGAATCAAGATGGTGGTCGATAGGATTAGATGATGGTTTAGGTTTGTCATCATCACGAGGCCAAAAGTATCTTACCCATTCTTCTCTTTTCAATGGGACTTTAGGGGGGTCTTTATGAAGTTCAACTTTAAATATTTGTCTAAATATTTCATCAAAAGAAGGCTCACCAGGTTCCAAAAACATTTTTTCAAGGGAATAATCACTCAAAGATCTTTCAAAACCAAATTCCCACTCATGTGAGTCAGTTTTGGTAAAGGGGTCTTTGATTGTCTTGACACTTTTGGAAACATTCACACTCTCACCTGAAAGTACATTGGTACGTGGATCATCAATTTCAATTAGCCCAAACCCTAACCCCAGTTACTTTGGTCTTATAGAAGGCATTATAGGTTCTCTTCTTCCAATCTTTTCTTTACCAAGGCCACTAGTTCCATCATAGCCTTTGCCATATTGTTGTACTAGTAGCGAGGGTAGGTCTTCCATCTCTTTGTAAATCCAACTTGATATATCCTCAATATCTTCTTTATTCAATTCCCCCCTTTTGTGAATGTCATTATAAGAGGAACCTTAAAAATATCTTTGGGTTCCAGTCTAAAACAAGGTCTACCATATGCTTTTGGAGACTTGGGTATTTTAGTGATATAATAGGTCATGTTCAATTCGTATTCCCTGCAACCTTGGTCCTAGATCTCGATATTAGGGTCAGTGCTTGAAATTATGGAAGTGGATGGAGTGGTCGAGGTCAAAAAAGTGGGCGTGGATGGTTTGGCGAGTGTGGAAAAATCAATGTATTTGGAAGAAGTGGATGTTGAAGCTTCATTGTTAATTGGCACCAAGTGCTCAAAAATACCTCTCAAATTGGTGCAATACTGGAAAGGATTAGGATCTCCAGGTATGGTAATTTTAGTTCCATCAAAAGGAAACTTCAAGCATTGGTGGTAAGTGGACAGTAAGCCCTTTAGGGCATGGATCCAAGGTCAACCAAGTAAGATTTTATAAGCTAGTTCAAGATCTAGGACTTGACATGTTGTATCCACAATGACCGACCTCACACGAATAAGAAGTGTGATGATGCCTTTAGATGAGCATTCTTCATCATTGTATGCCTTTATGACAATGATTTTAGTAGCATCTACACAAGCATCAGAGAAGCCTAGTGCTTTGACCAATTTTAGAGCATATATTCAATCCTGCTCCACCATCTACTAAGACTCATCTAACCTTATGTTTATGGATGAAGACTTTGATATGCAGTGCACCATTGTGAGATGGTTTAGGGGAAGAATAGTCTTGGTTTGAAAAGGTAATGTGATGGGAAGTAGTTAGGTATCGAACCATGGCTTCAAATTGGTTAACATCAATTTCGTTAAGGAAAATAGACTCCTGTAAGGTTTTATCAAGTATGTCTTTGTGTGCCAGAGAGATGCTTAGCAGCTTGAGTATGGAGATTTGAGTAGGTGTCTTACCCAATTGGTCAATAAGATTAAATTATCCTTTGAGTTTTGACTATTTTGTGGATGGACCAAGTATCATGATCTTTGGTTGTCTAGTATGAGGATTGGCTATTGTGACCTTACCTCTATGGGTGGTGACATTGCACTTTAAAGTTTTCTTGACGGTGAATGTATTGACGGGTTCATCAGCAACTCAAAGGTGATTAATGATAGGTCCACTGGAATAATCAAAATTAGTGCAAGTGTAATTGACTTGATTGTTATTAGTCTTTGGGCTTGACATAGAGAGATTCCCTTAACAATGATCCTGCAGTGGGTTTTTAAGAATTTTATGGTCTGAATTTGAAGAAAATTGTTGACTGTCTAGTTCAATGGTACGATTTTCAATAATAACATGTACAAGATTTCTTAATTATCTACAAGAAGAAGTAGTATTCCCTTTTTATCGATGGTAGTCACAAAATGCATTATCATCCCACCACGATGGATTGAACCACCTTGGGTCATATGGTTTAGATTTAGGTAGTGTGATGACATTGTTTTGGAGGAGCTTCTTGAGGAAAACTTCAATTGGTTCACCCAAGGGGGTGTATGTGCATCTTTTAGAAATTGTCTGGTTTGATGTGGTTGCCCTTGGTTTTGATTGTTTTGAATGGCATTGGTTGTGGGTGTCGGTGTGGTCAATGGTGTGTTTTGGGGTTGAGTTCCTCTTAGTGTAATTGTAAGACCTATCGCATTTAATACTTTTGCATCAACAACGCCATCATTAGTGATATGTTTTTTTTTTACCCAATATTTTTTTTGTCATTAGGTGGGTTTGGGTTTGTGTTATTGTTCTCATATTTGATTTCTTTTGCAATTAGAGCTTTTTCAAGTTTGACTCATTTTTTGACAAGGTCTATGAAAGTGGTGCAACAATGAACTTGCAAATTATATCTCAATGGGCCAACAAGGTTTTAGACAAACATGTTTACCTTCTCTTTTTTTGGTATCTTGATAGGGCATCAACTTGCCAAACACCATCATCTTTGGAAAAATGGAATGAATGTCTCACCAGTGTCTTCTTGAGTAGTTGTACATAAATTGGTGATGGTAATGTCAGTGTCGATGTTATAGGCATAATTTTCTACAAACTTATCAGAAAGTTCTTCCCATGACTTTACTCCTTTGGGAAAGGTAGCAAACCATTCAAGTGCAGGACCCGCAAGACTTCTGGGGAAGAGTCTCATCATATAGGTATGTTCATATGCAACGTCCATGCAATTGGTTGTAAATTCTCTTATGTGATTAAGGGGATTAGTCTTTCATTTATATTTGGAGAAGTTGGGTACCACATATCTAGGAGGGAATGGTGGCATGTGTAAACTCATGTCAAATGGGTAGGGACATAAGTCATAGGATGTGTGTCTTTTTGTTGGCCAATTGCATGTTTTCCATTTGTTTTTGCAAACAACGAATTCATTCATGAGTGCATCGATTATAGGGTTGTTTGTGGCGTCAGACATGCTAATAATGGGTATTCCATGAGTTCCCATTTGTTGTGATGGTACGTTCTAATTTGGGATGCCTTGTTATGGAATGTATGATGTATTTCAGTTTGGAATTTGTTGGTATTGAGTGTTATGAGTGGGAACATATGTATGGACATGAGATGCATATGTAGGAATGTGTGTACTAGCATTGTTGTTTGTATTTGTGGAATATGTTGTCCTGGAATGTTTTTATGTCCAAATGAAGTCATATGCTATGTTATTTGGTTGTATTGTCCAAATTGGTAAATGTGGCCATGTGGGATGTTTTATTTTTATCTTTGGGTGACATTAGTGTTGATATTGATCTGTGATGAAGTATTAACATTTGGTTGAGGTCTTGGAATAGTAATTCATCTTTTATTCCTCCCAAAGGGGTTCAATAAGTTTGTTCCCATGACATTAGTTGAGGACCCAAGTATAAGATGTGACGTTGTCATCCCCATAGCACTAGATGAAGATCTAAATAAAATGTTTGATAAATTTTTCCCCATTATATTGGTTGAAGACCCAAAGGTAGCCCCAATAGTTTGTGATGGAGTTGTTGAAATTTGTGGGATAGATTGTGATATGACTTGTGATATAGTTGATGTTCCCACAATAGATGTTGTGTTGACCATGTTAGATGTGTTTAAGTGGTGGTGCCATTGGAAGTAGCATTAATGGTGGTTGTGGTATTATGTCATGGTACCAATGAAAGTATTATTTGCATTATGTTTTGGTGTTGATTGGGGTTGATTGGTGTTAGAGGTATTGTTTGCATTATGATCGAGAGATGATGCTCTGAAGGTGTTAATGTTGAACCCTCGTGGAAATTTAGTCCCTTGGTGTAAAATCATGGCTAGGTATCTCTCTAAATCTTGTAAGAGTAACTCCTCAACAAAGGAAGCCACATCATGGTTTTGGGCGGTAGCTTCTACATCTTCCATGAATATTTGTCCATTTTCATCTTCGCATATAAATTGTTCAAAGGGGTTGCATGAGGAAGATGCCATGTTCGTGTCACTAAAGGGGTTGATGAAAGATGCCCCCATATTTGTATTGTTGTTCATGTCATTAGAAAAGTTATAGGGGTTGTCTTGTCCAAAAGGGTCCATTTGTATTCTCTTTCTTTGCAACCTAGTCTCAACCATATAAGGATTTGCTCAAATGAGAGAGGATGAATGACAACCAAATGAATGGAAATGACATGACACTATGTTTTTGGATTTTTGAAATAAGGAATGCAAATTGATAATGAGGACTAAAATGAATGGTGGAAGGCTAAAGTGTTTTAAGGTATGACAATGCAAATGCAATGGTCTAAGGTGCGATCAATTTTGGTAGAATTTTAAGAAAGGTTTACTAACCACTCAAAGCTTGGTCAATGTCTCAATTTGGATTATCAAAGGACCTTTTGAAGGAATAAATGAAAATGACAAGATGATAGGGTGAGGTTTCCTAACTAGACTTATGAGTTGGAAAGGTCTCACAAAATGACAATGACTAAAGGAATTGATTTTGATTAGTCCAGTGATAACCTACTTTTGAAGGAAAAGATTTTGCAAATTATGGAAAGTTTCCTATTCTAAAGTCTACAAAAATGAGGGCCTAAAAGCTTGTTTATGCTAGAAATGATGATGGATTCTAAGATGCAACTAAAAATTTGCAAAGGTGGACCTATGGTAAAATGCAAGCTAAAAGATGCAAAGATTGGAAGATTTAAGCAATTCCTTTTCTAGTTTTGAACAAAGGCTACTGGAAAAAGATGTTTGGCCACAAATTGAAAATGTTTGGTCTCATATTTTGGATAGTGATAGTGATTTTGCTAAATGACAGGCAAATGTATTGTTTCAAATCAAATGCATTGCAGAGTCTCAAATGCGTCGCATTATTTTCAAATGCATTGTTTCAGGCCACATATGTGGTTCAACAGGTCAAATGCATTTTTCTGTAAAGAAAATGTGTTGCAGGACAGGCAAATGCATGGTTTTAGATTGTAGATGTGGTTCAGAAAATCAAGTGTGTTTTGGTTTCAACATATGTGTTGTTTTAGATCTCAGATGTGGTTCAATAGGGAAATTATGTTGTGCAAGGAGGAAAATGCGGTGCACTATAGTCATGCATTTTTTTGCTTGTCAAATATGGTCTAGCAATTCAAATGCATTGCATAAAGTCTAAAGTCTTGTTTCCTTGCAATTTTTGGCAGATTTTTGGGATTGTTTCAGTTTGAATGTGTTGTTCTAGATTTGTAAATGATGTTTATGGGTTCATTGTTTCAAAAAACACTTGGAAAACACATGGTTTTGAATGTTGAAACAAACACAATGAATACAAGCACAACCCTAGAGATGGAAAGGAATATATCCACTAGATTCCCTCTTGGATTTCTCTAGCTACACTTATTCTTAGCGGGTGACTTAGAAGCTTGGCCACACTGGATCCCCTCCATGACACTCACTTCTTTAGGTCAACAAAGCTTCGAGCCCTCATAAATCTCCCATGACAGGCTCTTCACCTCTACTAAGAATTGTGAGAACATGGGATAACTTGACAAGATTGTTGTTGCACCAACGAATAGAAGGTATTTTGGCAAACTACACAAAAGGGTTTTAGTGAATACTCGGGGACATGGCACCTCACGAGCATCCAACAAGCCACTTAAGGATTTAATCACTCTACTAGGGGCTCTTATACCTTTAAAAGAAAAGGTAGGTACCTATTTTCGAATGACACTACATGGCTAAGGCCTACATACAATGAGGACTTGATGGTTTAGTCTTACCCTTTTATATATCGGCCTGAGCAAAAACTGATTGGAGGCATTCCCTCTTTCAAGGAAGACCCCTCTAAGGTTAAACAAAAAGCGAATTGAAAGCTTTATTTTTGTTCATCCAAGATCGCACTAAGGTGTGAGGAGATTGCATACACAAAGATTTCAACCCCCACTCACAAGTTTGTTCATTTTTAAAGCCCAAATTGAATTGTGGGGGTTGTAAAGTAACAACTTCTAAGTGTTTTTTTGTTTCTCAGGATCACACAAGGCCTAAGAGAATTACATACACACTTAAAAAGCTATCACTACACCACAATACACTTGTTCATTTTAAACCCAATTTAGTGTGAGACAAACAATGTTCATTTTAAGCCAATGCCATGAAAAATGCATGTAATTTTTAGCCTTGATGAGTTTCAATGCAACTTGTGTTCATTTTAAGCCCATGAGTGAATATGCATGTTCATTTTAAACCCATGAAATGTGAATGCAAGTTGTAGATTGTTTGTTTGTTTGATTTAGGATTGTAAAAGAGTTATAAAAAAAATCAACAAACAAAGGTTAGACTCCTCTTCCAGCTTGCCACATGTTGTAAATAATAGATTAGTAACCCCAAAAATCTCTAACCTACTAAACAAAAAAGAGAAATCTATTTTTTTTGTCAAAACCCGAAAGAAAAATTTTACTAGATAGATGCGTCATTCTGCAAAGCAAATGTGTTGTAACACCAAAAGTAAGAATTTACCAGGCAGATGCGTCGTTCTACACAGCAGATGCATTGCAATAGAGCAAATGCATCATTTGCATTAGCAAATGCATCATTTGCATTAGCAAATGCATCTCAGAGATTTGAATGCATTGTTCTAGAAATCAGATGTGTTGCAATGCATCAAATGCGGCTCAAAAAGTTATACTTGCGGCATTTTGTACCTATACCTACAAAAAAGACAAAAAATATGTATGAAAAATCTACAAAAAATGATTTTTTGGAAAAATCTTAGGTTCACCAATGTAACTAAGGAAAAATGTAAGGTTAGAATGAAACAATATGCATAATCAAAACCCTAGCTAAACAATGAAGTACGAAAATCTGCAAAAATGATTTTTTGGCAAAATGTTAGGTTCGCCAATGTAACTAAGGCAAAATGTTAGGTTAGCATGAAACAATATGCATAATCAAAATCCTAGCTAAACAATGAAGTACAATGGAGTAAAATAACATAAAACAAAGAATAATCTCACCAAAAGTCTTCAAATCCTCCATGATTGACCTTCATTGCCCTTCTCCATTTGTTGTAATATTATGTTTTCCCTCAAATTTTGATGAGCAACCTATGACTATGACAAAGCCCTAAGCAAATATTGAAGGATTATATTCAAAAGCTACAAATGCAAATATGTAAGTGTAAAATAAGCCTAAATTATGCAAAAAATGGTCAAGCCTAAAGTGTGTGAAGTGTGAAGTCAAGAGCATAAAGTGTCTCAAATGAGGCTAAAATTGCCTTTTTATAGAAAAGTCAATTTTAGATGAATGGCCGAGATTAATTGTTGAGAGATGCCCTAAGATCAAGGGTTGAAATTAAATGTGACAAACAACAATTAGGGTTAGGGAAAAAAATGAAATGAAGGGTTGAGATTTGATTTTAAAATCAAATCAATTGACAAGAATGCATGTAACAAGAGGATATTGGGCACGAAAAATGAAGTTACTAAAAAATCGAATAATAATTTAAATTATTTGATTTTAAAGGTTGAGTTGACCTTTTGAATTAAAAATTAATTTAATTCAAAAGTGGTGGGGTCATGTGACAGTAAATAATTATTTAAATTATTTATTTGGTGGGAGAAAATAGAAAGTGGGACAATTTTAAATAAATGATTTTATTTAAAATTAGAAAAAGTCAAGGTGGACAATAATTAAATAAATTATAAAAGACATAGTGGGCAAATTAAATAAATTTAGGAATTTATTTAATTATGGGAGGAAATAGGAAATTAGTGACGTAATTAATTAAATAATTGAGAATTATTTAATTAATAGTCGAATTTGGACTATAGGACATAATTTAATATTTTAATTATGTTGAGAAAAAAATGGAGAAAATAAAGCTTGCAGGCCTAGGTCAATTTTATGTGTTTACATTTTTCCCCTCTTCGTCATAATGCAATTTATCGCATTGTGACAAAGAAAATAAGTCAAAAACATGCCCCAGCAAAGGTACTGAGTATCTATGCCCTTGCGGGAAAGTTTTCAAATTTTGGCCCAGTGTCGGAAAAATTTGGAAAGTGTCCCAATAAGTCAATTTGATGACCAAAAAAATAATGGTGTGATCAATTTTGAATTTTGAGGTGTTTAATGAAGTTAATGGGCTGGTCAAACATGGTCAAATGCACCTCCAGTAATAAACCCTTCAAGAAAACCCTAATTTCACCCTATAAACAAGTTTGATTTAGGTGAAAAGGTAATTCATTTTCACTTTTTCCTTTTGAAATTTCAGAGCCCAAAGAGAGATGAGATTGCACAAAGATGGTGATTCCAGTGACTTGCCCCTTGATAAAAGAATTCAGCAAGGGTCATCCCCCACTTTACCATGCAACCGATGAGAGTAGATTTTGATAACAAGTACTTAAGTGGATCCACCTTGGAGGTGAGTTTAATCTGATGTGAGAGTATGCAGTTTCTAAGCTTTTGAGAAGTGAACACAACTACTATACAATCCTTTTCAATGGATGTATAATTAAGTTCATATCCTACCAATGTTTTGTTGATATAGTATATGGCCCTCTCTTTTCATGTTTCATCATGTTGAGATAAGAGAGCCCCTAGGGCTATTGAGGTTGTTAAAATGTATAATATCAACGACTTCTCTACTATTGGTGGCATTAAGATAGGTGGTGATGCTAGATAATCCTTTAGTTTCTATAACACTTGCTCACAATTCTGATCCCATTTGTAGGCCACACCCTTGTGAAGGAGATGGATAAACAAGTGACTCTTATATGCTTGTTGTGCTATGAACCTTCTGATGGATTAAATTATCCCTTGTAGGCTATGGAGTTGCTTGACAGTGTAACAACCCCAGTGTTCTACACAGTAAAATTTCCAATGTTCACCTCAAGTGAATAAACCATGATGCCATAACATAGAAAATAAAAAAATTGTTTTCCATAATTTAAATTACATGCACATTTGAAACGATACTATTTCCAAACTTCCACTGCATTTCTATGCGATTTCACAAATCTTTCCATAACATAGATGTCATATTGAATGAACTCAAGTTTATCATTCATGATTACAACCTTCCATAAAAATGGGTACATGATACAAGCATAGCTCCTCTAATCTTCATAGCAATAGATATAGATGGTCAGGATCCACCTTTCAAATCTTGGTCTTTGTTGCCTAATGAGGAGGAGAAGCATCACTCAAGCACATTTCTGCCAACCACAAACTCATATGTGGTCCCCCACACATCTATCAATAATAGATGGCCCTACCCTTTGACGAAGAGACTGGTGGAATAACCTCATGTGACAACCACTCTAAGCTTAGTGTTGTTTCCTACAAACTAGAACCTAATCATACATTCATCTTCCCTATGGGTATGAAATCCCAAACTAGTATTCACTACAGGGAAGCAGTGAATTGACAGTGGAGCCAAAGACAATCACACTACTCTAGCCAAAGTATTCTCATTCGGTACTTCAATTGATAGTCGTAATAATCACTTACACTACTTAGCTTGATTTGACTTAAGGAAACTATAATCTATGCATAGGTATTTCCTCCAATGGGTAACCTTTAATCCTAGAAATAGCCTATCACCTTTCTTACAAACTCTAGGGTATTTCAACTCACAAGTATATGTACAAGTTCCCTCCCTTCAATGGAAAAATAATTCTAAGAGTAACACACTAGTTGTCTAGGATAATAAAATTACTTTAGCTATGAGTAACCCTTAAGCTACCTTTATTCAATCAGATCTAGTATAATAATACCTATGACAAACAATTCCTCCTATTATGGAGTAATTACAACACTTCACAAAAAATTATAACCAACTTCTATTTTCCTTTCAAAGAAAATGCTATAATCCCCTAATGCAAGTAATCTCAATAGAACAAATAAAGTACTCAAAAAATCAATCTTTCATAAATAAAGATAAATAAAGGAAGATTTATCCTCATGCCTGTAAAATGCTTACCCAATTGACCAAATTGATGCACAACTTTCCAACAACAACTTACTAGCTTCACTTTGACCTCACAGGTAGTACCTCAACAAAATTGCTCTCACAAGTTGATAATATGCTCTCTCAAGTATAACTCAAACAATATAGATCCTCACAAAGAACTCAAGGCTCTCTCAAAATATAGAAGAATGCAATTGTAGAATAATGCAGATTAGAAGTTCATAATAGAATGCATCCAAATGAGAGAACATGCCTCTCCATTTATACAACAAAAAGAGATATGGCAACCTACAAAAAAGGCATGCAAAATGACAACAACATCCATGCTAGTCAACTCACTTCACTTGGCAAAAAGGTGGCAGCAATCAAAGAGTTTACTCAACACAAGAAGCTATAGGTCAACCTCTATGTTTTGACAATAACTTATGAATATTTTAATCTGCACATGATCAAACGGTGAATAGACTTCTACAACATTTAGAACTTCATAAACTTGGTGCCACGTATGTAACCTACTCTCCTGTTGTTTGACATGACTTTACTCATTGAATCAGTCTACATTCAAAATGCAACACATGCACAAGGTCAACTAAGTCCAAGCTTTGCAAAAAATAGAGGAGTAAAGAGTCGCTTGGCTCATAAATGATATTTTGACCAATTTCTTGTATTGTTGTATGTGTTTCCTATTCACATGCATTTCACTTTTCAATTGGTATCTATTTCATTGCTTTATATAAAAGCATTCAACGTGGAGTAATTTCTATTTAATATTTCCAAAATGCATTTCCATAGTATCGACTATGGTTCACTCTTCATATCGACTATATTGCTATGCAATACATAGCTTGTAATTCACCCTTTATTCAATGCCAATATATATTATAATCAGCCTTTAAATGCTTTGCTTAACTCATAAACAAATCAGCCTATGTTTATATATATAAATCACCAATGTTCATATATAAATCGACCTATCAAGCATCTCATATAGTTATAAATATATATTTATAAACATACATATACATATATGCATGCATCACATATATGTATATATGTATATTTATACTAATATATATACACCATGTTAAACAAGTATGTATACATTTTATATATATAAATGAATATGAACAAGTCAAAGGTCACATAATATTAATAGTATTATATATATATATATACACACTCCTTTGTATAAGTATTAATGCTTGTGTGTGTATATGTGTATATATATATATATATATGTCTAGACATATATATACATATAGCTCAAAGCAATAAAGTAATATCCACTTGATAATCGAATGATTATGACTAAGTGATATATTCATAATAATACCATATTCAAAATGATACTTAGATGTATATATCACACCCTATATCGTGCACATTTATAATAATCGGTCTTAATTTATTAAATGAACTAGCCTTATATATAAGAGCACACACAGACACACTATATATATAGTGTAAATATGTATATGTATATGTATATATATACACAAAATCACACATATATATAAATTCCATAGGAACACGATGATCAAATAGTCCATTTGACACTTGAATGACTATGACCATATGGTTATGTCCTCATATTACATCATATTAACATTTATATACATATATCCATATCTATACATATGTTGTCATACTCGTACGGACATCCCATTATATCCAACATACGTGTATGCCAAAATATGCATATATCCCAAATACTCATTCAACCATACAATCAAGCATAGTAATATACAGAAGGAATCATAAGCTCCAAACATATAAACATCATGCAAGTGTGCATTCAAAAATAGTCACAACCCTTACTAATGCAACACATCATACTAAGGATGAATTACCATTCCCCAACACTATGTCTAGACTCAACCCTTCTACTATGAGTGTTTGTAAGCTCAGATAGGTTTCATTTAGGGTTATCTGACCAATCACTTCTCTAGAGTGATACTTCCCCTCCCTTTCAAAGGATTGAACCTGACCCTGCAACTAGCTCATCACATTTGCAACGGTAGTTAGACATTCACAATAAATCCATATGCATCATAAACTTTAGCATATTCATATAGCAATAAATGTAAACATATTTAATCTTTCAAGCCATATTAAGCATTTATCAATACTTTCACATAATACCTATTTCAGTATTCCATTCTTTTAGAAAGCATATCAAACTCATGATTGCATTTACCATCCTATTTACCCGTGAAGGTAAAAGTAAATCAGTAACAACAAGACAAAGTGTGATAAAGAGTCTATGGTGGTTGCATATCCATGATTCCTTGACTTTGGTAGGGTCCACTTCGATTCCCCTTCGTGATACAATGTATCCCAAAATTTTATATGTAGTGACTCCAAAAATGCACTTCTTTATAGGGTTCAACAATGCGATCCACCACCTTGATGTGTTATTCCTCCAATTCAGAAAGAAACACAACATGCTTGTCAATGGAACTGTCAAAAGTCTCATCTTTAATGGCCTTATCCAACTTTAGAACATGCAACTCTAATGTGATAGGTATATCTACATTCAAACCATACAAGAGTTGAAATGAAGACATGCAATTGCTCGTTTAGGGGTAATATGATCCACCCACAATGCATTGTACAATGCCTTATGTCAGGATCTCTAATTTTCATCCACCAACTTTCTAATTATGGTAAGCAGATTCTCGTTGCTTGACTCAACTTGACCATTCCCTTGGGGGTAATAGTCAAAACAATGAGCAAGAGTGATTCCATACCAAAAAAAAACTTTGTTATTTCATTGGATGAAAAACAAGTAGCATTATTTGCTACTATCTTATTTGGAATGTCAAACCTTGAGATAATATTTTATTTAAGGAAGTTGCAAACCACTTATGAAGTAGCATGCTTTACTATAATGGCTTTCACCTAGTTGGTGAAATAATCAACAATTGTGAGAACATAACTATGTCCTACACTTGATGGTGGATTCATTGTGTCAATGAAATCAATACCACATTGCTGAAAGGGTTCTTCAATCACCACCAGCTTGAGGGGTAGAGCTGCTAACTTGGGTTTCCCCATGAACTGCTAACATAATTCACACGTATGCACCCAATTGTATGCATCTTGAAAGAGTGTGGTCTAGTATTACTTTGCTCTCAAAATCTTGTGAGTAGTAACTGGAGTTGAGAAATGTCCCCCACATGCCAAACTATGAAAAAATTCCAGCAACTTGGCCTTTTGTGCTTTGTTCACACATCGTAGAAAAGTTTTGTTAATGCTCCTCTTGTACAAACCATTATCCCAAAGAAAAATGTTTTTCGCTTTGAGCTTGATTTTCCTTTTCTCCTTATATGATAAATTCTCAGGACACTCTCCATATGTGAGGAAGCGTGCAATGTTAGAATACCACTCATTCATCGTGCTTATGAACAAGACTAACAAATTCTTCAATATTTGCTTCAAGTCATTATCACATATGTCTTCTAGTTTATTATCAATGATTAACTAACATAAACCCTTCCCACAAACTAGTTTGGTGGGCTTAATCCCCATATCATATTCTTGTCTTTTGGCAATCCAATTACCTCTCTTAGTCCCAAATTCCTATTAATTCAAGATGGACTTTAACGTTGTATCAAGCACTAGTGCAATGATATGGAAGATGAGGAGGTAAAACCTAAAGTGCTTAACTATTTTTACCATAGCTGAAGCATGCTTCTCTATTAGTGAGTACTTGAGTTCATGAATCTTCAAAGGATAACTCATGAAAGCTATTGGGGATTCAATCCCTTCATTGTTTTGTTGCACCGAGATGGAAGATAGAGTATGCTCTAAGGCATACTTGTACATGGTGAAGTCTTTTGTATAGTTTGGGAAGACTAAGACTGGAGCATGAGAAATTTCCTCTTTTATATCATTGAAAGTAGCTTTACCTTCTATACTCCACTAAAATATTGACTTTCATTTCATCATATCCACAATATGATGAGTCTTATATGCAAATTCTAGAACAAATCTTCACAAGAAGTTCACCTTCCCAAAGAAGGAATGTACTACTATCTTACTTGAAGGTAGGGTAAGATTCTGGATGGACTTGAACCGCTCAGGACCAATCTCAATTCCTTCCTTAGACACTATGTGTCTAACGAGCTTACCTTCGATAACCCCAAAAATGGATTTCTTGGAATTAAGGGAAATACCATGCTATCGACACCTTTCTAGCACTTGTTGTAAATGATGATAATGATCTCAACAATCTTTAGAAAATATCGTCAAAGCATCAAGGTAAACTACAATAAACTTACCCATCACATCATGAAAAGCTAGGTTCATTGCCCTTTGAAAAGTGGAACCGACATTGATCAACCCAAAAGGCATTTTGTGATATGAAAAAGTGACCCATGGAGTAGTGAAAGCACTCTTGTGTTGATCTTCTTCACTTACTTCTACTTGGTTGTATCCTAAAAAATTATCTAACATAGAACACATTTTTTAATTTGTCACTATTTGTAGAACTTGATCCATACTGGCAGTGGGTAATTATCTTTTAATGACAATTGATTTAGATTACAAAGATCCACACAAATGCGGATTTCTCCATTCTTCTTTCGTAATGGAACAATGTTAGCTATTAATGTTGAATGATGAATAGGAAAAATAATTCTAGCATTAAGCATTTTCTAAATCTCAACAGGAATGGTACTTGAGATTTTTGGGTTGTACTACCTCTGTTTCTACTTATGAGGCATTGAACCTAATTTTAGAGGAATCTCCTGTTGAACTTCTTTTGGATGTAAATACTTCAAGTCATCATATGATTAGGCAAGTACATCCATGTACTTCAAAAAAAGTGTTACAAACTTTTTCTTTTTGTCCAACATGTAACATTTCCTAATATTCACCATTTTGGGATCCTCTTATATTTCCAAATTAATTTGTTCAACTTCTATTAACAAATCAAATCCAAATTGTTGCTACTTCTTGACATAGTGATCGTGCTTATCAAATTTTTTTCAAGATATACAAATCCTTTGGGAATTTTATTCCCTTTTAGTTGTAGGATTTCCTTGCTAGTTTCCTGATGTACTTTAGAGATTGGTTCTTGAGAAGTAAAGTCACTTCCTTCAAAAAATAGATTGCTTAATTTTTTCGCCTTCTCCAGAATGGCGATAATTTGATTATCATCATTGAAGATTTTCCAATGGTTGGAATTTTTAGGGACACTGGGTTAGAAAGCCAACTCAATGGTATACTTAGTTCCTTGGAAATATTTATGAGGAACCATGATAGTGGATGATACAACAAAAAAATATGTCCTGTCATTATAGTCCATTAGAACCACAGATATGTCAAAAGCATCAAAATATTCTATGCAATCTCAAACACAATTTTAGTAATTCTTTATCCTTTCATTCTTTGTCTAATATAAATTTCTTACCTGAAAAATAACCAATTCAACATTACCTTGAGAATGAAGATTCTTAATTCCTTTCCTTTGTGTAAAATTTGTTCCTAACAATAAGGCCTCATATTCAATAGTATTGTTAGTGTTGTCAAATTTCAACTTGAAACAAAAGGGGAAGATCTTTCCTTCTAGGGATATGAGAACTATCCCTACTCTAGATCTGGTGGAAGAACAACTACCATCAAACTCTAAAGTCCAAATATCATTTGAACCTCGTATAATGACAGTTTAAAAAATGGAATCTCTTCACTAGAAGAGGATGGGTCACTAGTTACTTGATCTTCACTCAAATCATTGTTTAAAGACTCAGAAACTTCATCAATCATAAAGAAATAGGTTCCCATTCTAGAGGACTAAAAAAGAATCTAAGCTTTCGTATCCTTGGATTTGGTCACAATGTACTTAGCTTCCCTTTCTAGGATAAGCTTTTGCATAACACCTCTAACAGGTATTCTAGCATCAGACCAATCCATGTTGATCTCACCACTAATATCCTTGCAAAAATTTTGTCCCAACAATATTCTATTTGAAGCTAGGACATCAACTACAAGAACCGTCATCTTTATCTTCTTATCAAGAAAAAGCAACAAATGCAAACTAAGCATCTTTGATTTTCCCTATGAGGGGAAATTGCTTGGTTTCCATAGAAAAAAAATGGCCAAAATTCTTTGTCAAATTTAATCCCAAAGAATTAGCTACTTTGGTTGGTATCACATTATTAGAAGCATCTAAATCAATGACATAGTTACTAAGTTTATGACCATTGACTAATAAGGAAATGCATAAAGTTTCTATTTTCCCATGAATAGATGAAGGAGTTGTGCAACGAGATTACTTTGTGTAGGCTTTAGATTAGGAGAAACAGATATGTTTTGGGAAGATTCTTAACTAAGATGAGCTCCTTTGTTTTTGACAAACTTAGCCATTCTATTAGATTGGTCAGGGTTACCTTGGAGATACTCAACATCAAATATTTGGATTTTTGTCTTCTTAGTGTGGTCTATAGTATCAAAAGCTTGGTAAGGATTCACCAAAGAAGGCAAAGGATTTTCACTTTGGGGTTTTGGATTTGGTGCATTGTTTCTAGGTATAGAAGATGAAGCAAGAGGATTTGGCATACTTGTTTGTTTCCCGCTATGTCCTTTGGTTGAATTGGAAAAGGGGTCCCCCTCTTAGCAATTGTGATTTCTGGACATGGATTATCCTTTGACTTAGTTCCATCAACTTCCTATTGATGATTGACTTGATTTTGAGAATGAGTAAAATGATGTAAGCCTCACCACATTTCTCTTCTTCTTGTTCTTCTTCATAATTCAAAAACCTGATGTTAGATTTGCCAGCTATCTTTGCTTCCTCCTCTTTGAAGAGATTAGCACCATCTTCTGAGATATATTCTAATTATGCAAGATTGTCTTATTTAGATTCATAATAACCCACTATTGCATTTACTAGTGGTGCCTCAAGTGCAATCCTTCCTTGCAGTGGGGAAGTTTGTTCTAGTTTTGATTCCTTCCAACATTGTTAGGATAGTTAGAAGCATTTGGGTATGCTCTTAGAATGTCTTTGTAGGAAGGAATATACAAACCTTGAGAAATCCACTTCTTGAGAGCCAACAATTCATTAGCTAGCTTTTGCACCATAGGGTCTATGGTGTTAGTGGAAGGTGAGGCTAAAGAGGACTGTCCTTTAGACCTATTTGGACCATTTCTTATTTTATCTACAATAATTAGATCATCCTCTATTTTGGTAGCTAAACTTTGAGCAACTACAAGATTAGCTAGGACTGCTCTCGATATAAGAAAGCTCACCTCAGGCAATTGAGTGTTGATGAAGAAACACTTCAAGTTTTTAGATGTAGGTTGAGCAATACCTAGAATTCTATTTTTTAACTAATTGAACTTAGCCATGAACTCATACATGGGCTTGTGTGGTTCCCTCTTAATTTGAGTGAGTTGGGACAACAATGCATGAGCATCTTCTGTTGGTTTAAACCTCTCTCTAAGTTTGGTTCAAAGAGTATCCCAACTAGTAATACTTTTAGTTGAAAGATGATAAAACCAATCAACAACCACTCTTTGGAGTGTTTCAATAAATAACCTTATAGACACGTCTTCATGCTCTACTCCAAGAACTTTTTATGTAATGTAGAATGCGACAATATGCTCATTTGGATGTTGTTTACCATCTCGATAAAACTTGGGAAAGTTCTTTTATGAACCATGAGGAAGTTAATGTGACGGTGGTGCAAAATTCAATGGGTCAAAAGCATTTCCCTAAGGACCTTGAGCAACCTTCTTCCTAGGTTGAATGGAGGAATAACAAACCTTTGAAGTGGTAAGATATGCAATGCTTTGTGAGCATTGGAAGCTTCACTTGGTATAGGAGATCTTATGTTGATAGGAGGAAAACTCCTCGTACACTGAAGAGGTGATCTCATTCATGCAGGAAAAAGATCAAAGTTATGTTTTTGCAACAATTCAAATGTAGGATCAATATGTCCTTGAGCCCTTCTACCACATGTATAACTTTATTCTATTGGGTGAATATTTTGTTATCAACTAACTGATAACAAAATGGTTATATCAACCACAGTATAGTGAGATTAAATCTCTCCTCTCAGAAAGGGGAGGCTCCCTTCTTATTGCTAATTATAAACAACTAGTAATTAACTAAAATTATTTACACTAAGATTAACCATGGGGTGTTTCCATATCATCCTACTTTCTTTTTTCATAATAGATGTTTTATTCTACAAAGTTAAAATGATAATATCGTGATGTTTATAACATGTAATAAAACCACAAAATACTAGTTGGAGCAATAATATCCAATATCGAATTTAGTTAGATGAAAGAATAACTAGAATGATACCAAAAAGTGTTAATGGCAAGAAAACCCACAAAATCATAAAGTATTTTGTTTTTTTATTATGATGATGAAAGTAAAAAGGTGTGATATATCTTGCAAGACAAAGTCTCCAACGTATGCCACAATAGGATCAAATAAATGAAGATGATAACTTGCATCCCAAAGTCTTCAAATTATCTCCAAATTACAAACATAAAAACAATTTCCAAATATAATATTGCAGCTTAAAGACTATAAAATCATATTTGGATTACCTCTTAGAATATATGAATCCACACTATGATTCAATCATGTAGAAGAGAATGTAATAGGAAATACATAAGAACAATCCCTATACACAACAAACTTTATCCAAGGTAAATATTGGATGCCAACACTCTTCTTATATATAATTATCATATTATAAAAGACATGTAAAATATACAAATTACAAACTACATATTTAAAGAAAACTTGAGAAATAAACCAAGTATCAACAAGCACATTCTTTTATTCTTCTCCAAAAAACTTCATATTTCTTCAATGTGGCCTGAACTTTAGAGTCATTTGGCCCAGTTGTATACCTGAAGATGACGAGCACTCATGTGATGGAGTCCTTGATACTGATATGCACTTTTCTATGCTTATCCAATATCACTTTTAAGTCATCTAGAATCACTTGAAAATCAACTAATTTATCAATGGAAGCTAATGAAAAGGCTTCAAACTCAATATTGGCATGAATTAGTGAAGTGAATTATTTGATAATTGCATCCACATGAAGAAACTTTTGATTGTCATCAAGTATTTGGTAGGAAGTTCCCCAGTCTTGACGGTGATATCTGATCCTCTGACATTGCTTATCTCTTGAGCTTCTTGCAAATATTTGATTAATTCATTGATGACATCTCTCTTATGTTTCATTGCTTCTTGAAATCCAATGAACATCTTTCTGGTGGGGATCGCCCCCTTTTTCCACCAACACATCTAGCTTGAAATCTCTCAACTTGATCCAAGCTTCAAGATCTTTCCCTATCAATTGCAAATTCTAAGATAATTTATCAAGTGTTTGGTTTAATTATGACTTAAAATTTTCCATATTGTTGATCAACTAAATGGAAGACTTCAATAGTTGAGTGCCTTGTGCCATTATCTTATCTGTCTATGTATTGAAAGTCTTTCCTTGTGCACCAATCCTTTCAACCTTTTGGATGGAAACATCATCCACACTTGTTGTAATAGGTTTGATGGACTCAAAAGATTGAGTTATTCCGCCTTGATCTACGTACGAAAGTAAGTTGTTCCAACCTTGATCTTTAGTTGATCCTTGATAATTGTATCTCTATCATATTTCTCAATCAAAGAAGTCATTATTGCTCACAAGTCCTCCTTAGTGCTTTCATGTGATCAAAGTACGAAAGTGAGTTGTTCCACCTTGATCTTTAGTTGATCCTTGATAATTATATCTCTATCATATTTCTCAATCAAAGAAGCCATTATTGCTCACTAGTCCTCCTTAGTGCTTCCATGTGTTTGCTTTCCTAGCTCAATCCTTGTAATCGCATAGTCAACACCTTCAACTTCTTCAATAGTGTTTTCTAAGGGAGGTTGTGCAACTTTGACATACTTATTACTTGACTTGTCAACCATCACCCTTGAAAGAGTTTTAGCCTTCTTTGAATTCTTGGTCTTTGTCAGAACAAGTTGGCCAAAATCAAAGTTGTTTGGGGAGACATCTTGTTTCTTCCTTCTTGGTGTCTGTGATGTCAACTAATTAAGGAGGAAGAGTGGAAGAACCTCCTTCTATTCCTACTACCAAATTTTGTGTGGATGGGGGGGTTGATTTTATAACAGTGGTAGTCAAAATAGGTGGAGTTTGGGTCAGCACTGCAGTAGGGATCTCCACACTTGACACTTGAAGTGCAGATGTATCCATGAACTTATCAAATTCAACCTGGGTGAATGTGTCAAGAATTAATGAGGTCACATCAGATAAACTAGGAATAGAAGAATGAGAGCCAAAAACATTCTCAATATTGCCTCAAGGACTTTTAAAAATGGACCCACTAGTGGGTGATGAATGACTAGACTATACAAACATGGTAGGACTAGTAAGAATAGTGGAAATAGCAGGTAAAGGTTATACACTTGAAACAATAGGAGTAGGACTTTGCATTGCCTAAACTATTGGGGAAGAGGAAATACTTTGTAACATAGAAGCTATAAGAGAGGAGGAAGGATATTCTTCATGAGGTGACTCTAGTTGAGAATTAACAAGAGATTCATGTGATTGTTCAACTACATTCTCTTCCTCTTTTTCTTCTACTTGAGTTGATGCTTCCTCTTTATCCTTATCTTTATTCCTCTTGATTTTGAAGATAAATTTAGAAGTCTTGCTACTACTAGGAGCATCATCCTTATTCCTTGTCCTTATTTCTCCCTTTTTACCAGAAGGCCTTTTAGTACCCTCCTCCTTTGATCCTATGTTGAAGAATTTCAACTTTATCCTCTATCTTGTAGCCAAACATTGGTATTCGCAAGAGTAGGTCAAAACCTCTCTCTTATTGAAATCATTTCCTTTTGGGACCATTGTATCAACAAAAAAGGAGTGTCAACAATCTTGTTCTCCTCATATGTGGGATCTACAATGTCATCTTCATCCTCCATATCCTTAGGAATATCAACCACTTCTAGGTTCCTGATTTTTTCCAAGGTAAGCCAATTGAATTCTATCTTCCTTATATCTTACTCACACTTAAATTCATCCCATATTTCATCAATTTTGTGAACATGGGTGTAGCTTTTCCTAAGCTTATCTTTCATTCCCATGTAGTCAAAGTCATTCCTCTTTTTGTATTTTTTCATTATTACCCATTGCATCTTAGTCTTCATGGCTTTGTCTTTGGGAGAAATAGTGATAAAATACCTACCAATGGTCAAAGGAAGCTTGAAATTGGCTTTATGTGATTCAACCTACTTGCTATGTACTACCATAATTTTCTTGCACATGAGTATAATTTTATCATTGGGATATCTGGGTAGCATATATGGATATTTGTCAAAGCACTCAACCCTGATGTATGTGAAGGTAGGAAACTGTAGGAACATACAACCAAATTTTTTGACAAGTTCATATGCTTCATCTAAAACTCGTTTCTTCTTAAGTTCCTTGTCAAACATGCACATGTAGGAATATAAAAATGTATCATTAACTCTCCTAAAATGTTTGATGGTCTGATTAAAATTTAATTTATAATAATATTCATATACATGAACCTTTCTCCTTTCACCTTCTAAAGATATACTAGATACAAAGTCATGTAAAACTTCAATGAAGTAGATACCTTAGAAAGTTGTTCACAAATAGCATCACTATTATGCTTTCCCCAAAATATTTTATGTTGACCTTTCCTTATGACATAGATATAGTGGTACATCCATTGTTGGAAGTGTTGGATGTTGGGAGCCCTTTAGCTTGACTAAGAATACTTATTAGGTCATTCACCTCCTCAAAGAACTCAGTGCAGTGGAGGTTCTTAGGCCACCTTGTAATGGTAGGCCTATAATTCTTGAGCCATTAAGTGTTGATGTTCTTTTTACACTTATCAAAATTGTTTTCATAAAAGGATTGTGATGCCTCCATGATGAGGTCATCATTGTAAAGAAAGTAGAGGTGCGGAAACACTTTCCTAACGTTAAATCCACAGGGAAGAATGCAATGCAGGACTTTTAATTTTCAAATTACAATCTAATTAAGACACACATGAAAGATTAACGAAAATAGAACAAATACACAAAGGCAAATTGAACACTAGATTTACGTGGGAAAACACTATCGGGAAAAAACCCACCACACCAAGCTGAATCTCTTTGTATTTCAATAATAACAAATTACATACAATCAGAAAGACAACTCTCTGGTATTTCATAGTAGCTTCACTGTTCAATCCAGTTACAGAAAAAATCTCTCTCTCAACCATTCGACTCATCATCATACTCAAATCATAATCAATTTTCTTTTATTTTATCACATTCTAATTTTTCCTTCTGTGCATCCTTATCTGCCAGATCTCCATCAAGGAAAGTTTCCATGCTGTTTCAAATTTTTCCCTACAAGTTGTTTTACCAGTGCTGCAACAGTTACAAAAAACCAACTGTCATCAGTTTGAAAACCGCTTCCTCTGATTGGTCCAGCAGGATGCCACACAGGATGGTCACATGGTCAATGTCATTCAACTTTGTTGGCATATCAATGAGACACTAACAGTGTCTCCCCAATGCCACAAAGTAATCACTTCGATATCAGCTTAAGTCTCCAATAGTCGGCAAGAGATTTCAATGAACGCCATGAGTCATACTGAAACCATCGATGTTCATTTTGTTCCTATCGACAAGGGTTTCTCTTATCAGCGAGACTCGTATCAAATTCCATAAGTCATATCAAACTTAGAGAAACCATCAACAAGATTTCCATATATCGCCAAGACCTTATGTCGAAATCTTCAAGTTATGTCATCGAGTGATTTCCATTCAGCATGACAATTGCATTTCGGTGTGACTCACAACCAACCCCAACACCCCTACCTTTGTGTAACCCCATTTTAGCTAGTCCACTTTTTTTTCCTTCACAAATCAAAGTCAGAAGTCACAACGATGAGTTACACTATTGGCAAGACATACCGATCTCACCAAGACTTCCCATCGACCACAGCATGTCACACCGAAGCCTTACTTTTATCGGTAAGACCCCACGGTTTCAGTGAGACTTCATATCGAAAGACATAGCTTCCACCGAATGTCACATATTGTTGGAAAGACTCATGTCTTTCACCATGACCTTTATCCGAGCGGCTCAAGTCTTACTGAAGACCATCGGCGTGACTTACCCAAGTCGCCAAGACTTCTCAACGAAGTCTTTTGTCACCGCAAAGACATACTCCAGTCGGCGTGACCTAGCTACATTGCAGAGACATCTCCTCGTGACCTTTATGTTAGCCCAACGTCGGCATGACTTACTTTGGTCGCCAAGACTTCATGCCGATGTCTTTGAAGTCACCACGAGATTCTATGTGGACACCTATTCGATGAGACATTCTACTGATCGCCAAGACTTTATCCCAAGAGCCTTGTGTTTCCCCGATGACCAAATGTCATCGGTGAGACTTTCACCATTCGCTGGGACTTCTCCCTGACACCCATGAGTTAACCCGATAAGATCAAACTGTCATCCAAGGATCTTCATTCGCCAAAAGGTCACAGCGAACACACAAGGTCACAACAATAGACTTGTTGGCAAGACATCGACCCTGTCACAGCGACATGAACATTTCAAGAGCTTCAGAACAGTTAGTTGGCCAGACATCCATGATGTCACACCAACTTTTCCTTCAAGGGGTTTCATGTCAGTAAGGATTGAGGCACATATTTCAACAAGCTCCCACTTGACGAAGACCTTACTGACACCTCCAGAACATGATAAAACTATTGAAATTCATGGGCCAAGAGGCCCATCAAACTGGCACACCTCCTGAACTTGTTTGTGCTCACAGGCTTTGTCAATGCATTTGCAATATTCTCTAGAGTATCCACTTTCTCCAAAAAGACCTTCCCATCCTTGACCATATCTCGTATAAAGTGATACTATACATCTATATGTTTCATCTTGGCATGGAAAGTAGGATTCTTTGCCAAACATATAACACTCTGACTGTCACAGTAAATTGTAATTCTTCTAGCATCAAAGCCAATGTTAGAACACATACATTTTAACTAGATTGCTTCTTTACAGGCATGTGTTGCTACCATGTATTCTGCCTCTATTGTGGATAAAGTGACTATAGCTTGCCGCTTGCTCATCCAACTCACTGCACCACCATTCATTGTGAAAATATATCCACTGGTGGATCTTCTGCTGTCAATGTCCCCTACCCAATCAGAGTCCACATAACCTTGAATACTAAGAGTCCTCTATGATTCAACCAAGTTGCCATGGTAACACAGAGCATAGTTTGAAGTGCCCTTCAGATACCTAAACACTCTCTTCACATCATCCCAATGTGTTTTTCTAAGGTTTTCCATGAACCTGCTAAGAACTCCCACTGCTTGGGCAATGTCTAGCCTTGTACAGACCATTGCATACATGAGACTGCCAACTGCACTTGCATAAGGTACATTGGTCATGTCCTCCATCTCAGTAGGAGATTTTGGACAATCCTCAACAGATAGCTTCATTCCCTGTGTAATTGGAACAACTAGCTGCTTGCACTCAGTCATACAAAATCTCTCTAGAACAGTCATGATATACTTACTCTAACTGAGCCAAAGTTTTCTATTCTTCCTATCCTTGGTTATTTCCATTCCCAGAATATACCCTTCTGCACCAAAATCTTTTATCTCGAACTTTGTAGATAGTTGAGACTTAAGATCAGAAATCATTAGCTTACTATTGCCTATGAACAACATATCATCAACATAGAGAGCAATAATAAGTATTTGATCACTTTCAACTTTGTAATACACACAGTGATCAAATTTTGATCTTACAAATCCCAATGACAAAACAAATGTGTCAAACTTTTGGTACCACATTCTAGGGGACTGTTTTAAACCATACATATATTTCTTCAACTTGCAAACCAGTCTTTCTTTACCTTTTTCCACAAAGTGCTCTGGCTGGGACATATAAATTTCTTCTTCAAGATCACCATGAAGAAATGTTATCTTCACATCCATCTACTCAATTTCTAAGTCATACACAACTGCAAGTGACAAAAGAAATCTAATGGATGTCAGCTTAGCTATAGGAGAAAAGATTTCTCCATAATCAATTCCCTCTACCTGGGAATACCCTTTTGCAACCAGCCTTGCTTTATATTTCTCCACACTACTATCCAGACCTATTTTCTTTTTAAAAACCCATTTGCAGCCCATAACTTTTCTACCTTTAGGCAATGGCACCAAACTCCAGGTATCATTCTTTTCTAATGATGCCATCTCTTCATTCATGGCTTCCAACCAAGAGTTTGAATTAGACATTTTAAATGCCTCTTTCACAGTCCTAGGTTCATCAGTGCTAGAAATTAAAGCATAGGCACAAGTAGACTCAATTAAAGAAAACCCATACCTATCAGGTTGCTTTATTTCACGAGTTGACCTCCTCACAGACTGAGGCTAAGGTGGTTCTTCATCTTCATCAGAACTTTCAGAACTACTTGAGCTCTCCTCAGTATCAGGTACATTTTGATTTTTCAATTCCTCTTTATTTGGTGTCGGAGGAATTGCTACTACATCCTTTTCATTTTTTGATTTTTTCTCTGACTACAGATCCAATGTTGAAAGCTTCAGCTCAAGAAAGATAACACTTTTGTTGTACAAAACCTTCTCTGTCTTAGGATTCCAAAGCTTGTATTGTTTTATACCAGCACTATACCCAATAAAGATACACTTTACAACTTTATTTTCTAATTTAGATCTTTTTTCAAATGGCACATATGCATATGCCTCATAGCCAAAGACACAAATATGTCTCAAAGAGGGCTTCTTTCCAGACCATGCTTCCAAGGGTGTCTTCTCAACAAGAGCAGAGTTAGGAGAGCGATTTACCAAGTAACATGTTATAGAGACTGCTTCAGCCCAAAACTTCTCTTCCAAGCTAGCACTGCTCAGCATACTTCGTGCTCTTTCCATAATTGTCCTGTTGAACCTTTCAGCAACTCCATTTTGTTGTGGAGTGTAAGGTGTAGTCTTATGCCTTTTAATCCCATGGTCCTTACAACACCTTTTGAAATCATCTAAACAAAACTCACCGCCATTGTCAGTCCTTAGACATTTTATTTTTCTACCAATTTGATTTTCTACAAGGTTTTTAAATTCCTTAAACTGACCGAATAATTCTGATTTGCTTTTCAAAAAATATACAAATGCTCTTCTTGAATCATCATCAATAAATGACACATAGTATCTTGATTTAGACAAAGAAGAAACATTCACTGGACTAAACACATCAGAATGAATATAATCAAGCAAACTAGAAGATTTGTAAGGACTAGAATAAAATGAAACACAGTGTTGCTTTCCATATATGCAATGTTCGCAAAAATCAAACTCAAGGTTACAATCCTCAAGCCCTTCTACCAAGCTTTTAAACCTTTCTCACTAATTTGGCCTAGCCTATGATGCCAAAGCATGGTCTTCTCTGATGGAATTTTAACCTCCATTGAGTTTACTTCATTAGGAACATTTTCTTTCTTTTCTTCATGAGTAGCCTTAAGTGACCTTTCAGAGACACTGTTGCATTGGACAACCAATGCATCCAACTTGTACAGAGTACCGATTCGAGCACCCCTATCCAACACCATAGAGCCTCTAGTCATCTTACAGCCATTTCCAGAGAACGTGACTTGCACTCCAATATCATTCAGCTTACTTACAAAAAGTAAATTACGAGCCAGACCTGGTATGTGCATTACATCATTGATTCCCTTCACTCTTCCATCAGGGAATTTAATTCTGACTCTTCCACGACCCACAATTTCCAAAGATGAATCACTTGCTGGGTACACCTTTCCACCATTGTGTTCTTCATACTTCGTGAACCAATCTCTGTGAGATGTCATGTGGAAAGATGCTCCAAAATCAATCAGCCAGACATCATCTGATGCCCGTGTAGCCAAAGCTACAATGAAAGCATCTACATCACTTTGAGAAGAATCATTTCCAGAAGAGTTCTTCTTCTTTTTCTTCTCCTTGCGATCCTTTCGGACATGACCAGGTTGCCCACAATTCCAACATTTCACTTTGGACTTCTTGCCAGGAGACTTTGATCTCCCTTTCGATTTTGATCTGGACTTCTTGTCCTTCTTCTTGCCTTTCTCCTTTGGTCTACCTCTGACAGCCATAGCCTCCTTTGCCATCTTAGAAGACTTTCTTCTCATTTCTTCTGATAATAGAGAAGCAACAACATCTTCCATCTTGAATGTGGATGTTGTACTCCCTATATCCATCACCAAATGATCCCAAGAATTAGGTAGAGAACATAGCAACGACATGCAACAATCTTCATCTTCAATCTTCACACCAACAAATGTCAACTGAGCAATCAACATGTTAAAAGCATTCAAGTGATCAGCAACATATCCTCCTTCTTGCATTCTCAAAGAGTACAACTTCTTCCTCAAAAATAACTTGTTCACCAAGGACTTGCCCTGATAAATGGATGCTAGTCTTTTCCACAAGGAAGAGGCTGTCTTTTCTTCATGTACATTCAGAAGAACAGAATTTGCTAAACAAAGCCTTACCATCCCTTTTGATTTTCTATCTTTGAAGTCCCAATCCTCTTGCTTCATGCCTTGAGGCATTGTTCCAGACACATCAGTCTAAAGATCACGATCCACTAACAGATCTTCCATCTTGAGTTTCCACAACTCGAAGTTGCTATCATTGAATTTCTCTATCTCCATCTTTTCGGATGTGCTTGCCATCTTAATCTATAATTAAATTGTTAGACCTCTACCTAACTCCCACTGAAAAAGATTTAACACAAAAAACCCAACCCATTCACAAGGATAACACAACTGGCCAGGCTCTGATACCACTTGTAAGGAAGGTAGAGGTGCGGAAACACTTTCCTAACATTAAATCCACAAGGAAGAATGCAATGCAAGACTTTTAATTTTCAAATTACAATCTAATTAAGACATACATGAAAGATTAACAGAAACATAACAAATACACAAAGGCAAATTGAACACCAGATTTACGTGGGAAAACCCTATAGGGAAAAAACCCACCACACCAAGTTGAATCTCTTGGTATTTTAGTAATAACAAATTACATACAATTAGAATTTAGACAACTCTCTGGTATTTCATAGTAGCTTCACTATTCAATCAGTTATAGAAAAAATGCTCTCTCAACCATTTGATTCACTCATCATCATAGTCAAATCATAATCGATCTTCTTTTATTTTATCACATTTTGTTTTGCCTTCTATGCATCCTTATCCGCCAGATCTCCATCGAGGAAAGTTTCCATGCCGTTTTAGATTTTTCCTTGCAAGTTGTTTTACCAGTGCTGCAACAGTTACAAAAAACCAACCGTCATCAGTTTGAAAACCGCTTCCTCTGATTGGTCCAGCAGGATGCCACATAGGATGGTCACATGGTCAATGTCGTTCAACTTTGTTGGCATATCGACAAGACACTAATAGTGTCTCCCCGATGCCACAAAGTAATCACTTCGATATCGGCTTAAGTCTTCAACAGTCGGCAAGAGATTTCAATGAATGCCATGAGTCATACCGAAACCATCGATGTTCATTTTATTCCTATCGGTAAGAGTTTCTCTTATCAACGAGACTCATATCGAATTCCATAAGTCATATCAAACTTAGAGAAACCATCGACAAGATTTCCATATATCGCCAAGACCTTATGTCAAAATCTTCAAGTTATGTCATCGAGTGATTTCCATTCGGCGTGACAATCGCATTTCAGTGTGACTCATATCGAAGTCAGAAGTCACAACGATGAGTTACACTATCGGCAAGACATATCGATCTCGCCAAGACTTCCCATCTACCACTGCATGATACACTGAAGCCTTACTTCTATTGACAAGACCCCACGGTTTCGGTGAGACTTCATACCGAAAGACATAGCTTCCACTGAATGTCACATATTGTCAGCAAGAATCATGTCTTTCACCGTGACCTTTCTCTGAGTGGCTCAAGTCTTACCGAAGACCGTTTGCATGACTTACCCAAGTTGCCAAGACTTCTCAACGAAGTCTTTTGTCACTGCGAAGACATACTCCCATCGGCGTGACCTAGCTGCATCGCTGAGACATCTCCCCATGACCTTTATGTTAGCTCGACATTAGCGTGACTTACTTCAGTCGCCAAGACTTCATGCCGAAGTCTTTGAAGTCGTTGCAAAGATTCTACGTGGACACCTATTCAGTGAGACATTTTGCTGATCGCCAAGACTTTATCCTGAGAGCCTTGTGTTTCCCCGATGACCAAATGCCGTCGGTGAGACTTTCACCATTCGCTGGGACTTCTCCCCGACACCCGTGAGTTAACCTGATAAGATCAAACTGTCGCCCAAGGATCTTTATTTGCCAAAAGGTCACAACGAACACACAAGGTCACAGCGATATACTTGTCAGCAAGACATCAACCCTGTCACAGCGACATGAACATTTCAAGAGCTTCAGAATAGTTAGTCGGCCAGACATCCATGATGTCACACCGACTTTTCCTTCAAGGGGTTTCATGTCAGTAAGGATTGAGGCACATATTTCAATCATAATTATCAATGCTCAGGCACCTGAAATTTTGTCAAAGAACTCTTCATCTAGCCTTATTATCACTTTCTCATTTGCATCTATGATGTTCTTAGTTTCCTTGATGAAATGGGTGATTGTTGCTAATCAAAATTTAGGATTATGGGCCAACACCATAAATGAGGAAGCCAAGTGGATGTTGCTATCAAGAACACACTTCGTGCTTGAATCAATAGGTCGCTTGTTTACCCTTTCTAGGAATTCAAATATATCCACATGACCTATCTTAATATTTGTGATGTTGTCTACATTAGATTCCATTGAAGTCACTAGAATCACACCTTGATACTTATACTTCATATTCTTTTTCTTAGAGAAGGATCAAACATTAGTGAAGCAACTACAAAAAGGAATTTCAGAATCCTCTAATGTTGGAGAAATTTCAAGTTACCGTGCAGTTGCAAAAAAATTGTACTTATACATTTTTGATTTGTTGGTGTGTAGTTTAGAGAAAATTCTCTGAACTACATGGGAAATTTAGTACTAGATGTAAGGTCGAAGAAATTCTCTGCCTTTGCATGAGGGTAGTTATACTAGTGTAGTTCAAAGAATTTTCTCGAACTACATACAATGCAGTTCAAATGGACAAGTGTAGGTCAAAGAAAATTCTCTGAATTGTATTTGTTTGGGTAAAGACTTGGTGTAGGTCGGGAAAAATTCTCTAACCTTCACTTGTGTAGTGCAATTATTATGCAGATCAAGGAATTCCTTGAAGAGCATGGGGTAAACCATGTATGGAGTAGTGTAGGAAAAAATCTATGCACTAAAGTTGTGAAGCGATGTTGTGTTGTTTGAGGAATTTTCCCTAAACTACACGTATGTTTTAGATACGTAAAGATGTTATTTAGGGAAAATTCCCCAAGTGACACAAGTTAGGTGCCTAGGTAAAGGGATGTAGCACATGAAAAATTCCTTGTGTAGCATGAGGATAAACAATGATTTATTGTTGCACATGGATGTTAATCAAGATAAAAACCCTAAACAACACATGTTAATGATGTGTAGGTTCATGGTGGGAGTTGGTGTTATGTAGTATAAATTTCTTGCATGACATAGAGACTATGAGTAGGGTTTGTTAATGCATGAGAATGAATTGGCGAAGAAACCATACTTGAATTAGAGTGTTACCTAGGGAAAAATCCTCAAACACCACATAAAAGAAGTGTGCAACTTGATTAAAACACAAAAGATAAATGAAAAACACGAGCAAAAACAAAAACCTAACATTTTAACCTAAACCTAAATTGCATAAACAAACAACACAATGTTAAAAACTATGGTCAATAATGGAAAAAAACAACATACCTCAAAAACCAAATAATGGCAAGAAATCAATTAAATCTCCATGGGATTTCAATACAAGAGTAGCATTGGGTAAGAAGATAGAGGAGACATTGAAATGGTGAAGAAACTAGGTGGAAAGAAAAGATAAACATGAAATAAAATGTGTTAAAAATGCATTTAAAATGACATTGAAAATACATTATTGCCAATATGTGCGAGTTCAAGAGTGTAGTCATAGAGAAAGTCTCAACAACTACATCTTGAGATGCAGTAAAAAAAACATGCAGGTTTGCTAAAATTCAGCGATAGTACATGTCAAGAAAAAACACTCTTGAAAATCTAACTTTTACATATTTTCAAAAGGTAGAAAACTGACCCGATCAAAATAACTTTTCAAGGGGTTTGACTATGCACAAGAGTAATCAAAATTTTCCTCAATGTGCATGCTTAGAAGACATAGGCTAAAAAATAGACAAGATTCATAGGGGTTATCCCATGAATTGAACAAGCGAAATTCGAGGATAACATTTCCATTTTCCTTTTTCTCTTGTGTTGTGACCATAAAATTTGTATCAACCTTAGGAGATGTTTCATGTGAATAATTTTGATGAAATTCCTTGGTTGCTTCAAATTTTGCTAACAAAGACCTTTTAATGGGTTTAGGACCAATGATGGATGATTTTGTGAATAGGTGTAAGATATGAAACTCTCAATTTTTGACAAGAATCTAGACTCATGTTTTAGATGCATTTAATGTTGATGATGACGAACTTGCAAACCTTGGGAGTAGACTTGTGAATCTAAGGTGAGTTTTTCCAAAATATGTTTACTAATTCAACTAAATGCTTATAAATAGATTATTTCCAAACATGAAGCTAAACTAGCTGATAGGGTGAAAAACTTAGGCCTAAGAGATTTTTTTCAAAATTTCAAGTTACCATGTTTGATAGTTGATGTTTTGATGACTATATATTGATTGTTTGATGTTTGATCCTAATTAAAAACCTAAAAGGTGTTTTTGACAAGATCAAGATGTTAAAGGACATGCAATTTGTTTGATGTTTTGAGTGTTATTAGTGAGACAAGATTCTTTTTTCATTAATTTGGACCAATTGAATGCTTGTGAACCAAAAGACAAAATCAGATGATGTTTTGAAGGTTATTGTTTTCAAATTTTGGAAAAGGTGTTGCTCTATTTTTCTATGAAGGTACCAATATTTGAAAAGGCACCTCTATTTGGCAAAAGCATTAGACTATCCAAAAAAAGGCGTCACTATACAAATTTTTGTTATCCCTAGCAAAATGCACTACGATGTGCAAAGGCATTGATGTGAAATAGAAGACTTGATTTGGAAAAAATAGAAGTGTCAGTTTGTGCAAAGGCATCACACTATTTAGGTAAATGCATCAATTTGGCTAGGGGATCTTCAAAATGTGAGTAACTGACCTAATTTTTTTGATGTAACTTGACTTTTGAAAAACATAGTATACAACATGTAAACTGACTCCATTAGGTTTTTGGATGCTTTTCACATGTTCTTCTTCCACAAGAACACACTAATTGGTGTCACAAGGCCATCACATGAAAATATTCCATGAAGCACAACCTATTTAGTAGTTTAGTTTGGGTTTATCTTACTAAAATGGGCCTGCTAATTAAATACCACTCATAAAATGGGTAACTGGAGTATGTGCACATACACTACACACCTCTTACCTTGGAAGGAAAAGTTCCTTGCAAGGGGTTTTGTCACCTCAACTAGGATTGGTACATAGAAATTAACTTCATGGGATGATGTTATCCAATTGCACCACTAATAAAAGACATTCAAAAGTCTTAGGCCTCTAAAAATAATGGTTAATAGTGGGTAGATCATTGGTGAATACCGTTAGCTACATAGACATCTCCTCAAGGAACCAAAAAGTTGTAATCCTCTAATGAAAGTATAGTATGCTACATGCATAGATCAAACTACAACTTTTGTTCTCATCCAATTTATATAGAGCACCCGAAAACACCGCTTGAGGTCTAACCATTGAGTTCTCCATTAGGATGTATCTCAAGGCATGCCTCCTACTTGATAAAAAGGGAAGGATTCTTGTTACTATTTCTCTTCACCCAAGATCACACTAGGCATGAGGGGAGAGGATATGTAACAAATTCCTTTGGCTAAAAATGAACATGAAATGCAAATTCAAGATGTTTCTCTTCACCTAAGATCACACTAGGTGTAAGGGGAGGGGATACACATCCAACTTACCAAGCAAGAAAGATAATGAATACACTTGTTTATTTTAGTTGCACCAAAGTAGATGTGTCAGTTAATTTTATGCACCAAAGTTAAGACATGAAATTTGTATGTTCATTTTAACCCCATATAAAGATGCAATTTAATTGTCCAATTTTTAACACTAAATCCAAAACTAAGAGTTGTAGGGTTCAATTTTAAGCACCAAATCTAAATGTGAATCTACTCTAATGTATTACACTAAAATGGCTCTAAGATCATTCCTTTAAACAAGTGTTAATAAGCACTTTGGGATTTGATTCATGCTTCATGTTTTCCCTTCAACAAGTGTTAATAAATTCTTTTCACTTTTTATCCATGCTTCATGATTCTCCAAGCTTCTTGCAAATGTTAGTTTGTAAAGGCATCACTTGTTTCAGTAAAGGCATCACTCTATCAAACAAAAGCATCACTCTATTAGACAAAATCATCGGATCTGGCTATCTGTAGAAGTATCACTATTTGGTAGATGCATCACTGTTTGCAGAAGCACAAACCCATAACCTACAAGAAAAAATTGAAAAGATGTTAGGAAAAGGCATCACCATTTGTAAAAGTGTCAGTTTGGTTAGCTGTAAATATGTCACTTTGCCTCTTGAAGTTGCAATGTCCAAAAAACTCAAACAAAAATTAGTTAGTTAGGGATGTGGGTCCCATTAGGCATGTCAAAATGTGTACATGGTTAGTCTAATTGATCAAATACTAAAGAATTAAAACAATAACAAGATGAAATGATCAACCAAAAGCCATATTCAATGAGATTTAACATATGACATAAGAAAGATTCAATCTAAAATAATTAAACATGAAATGAAGCTAAATGAAACTATCTAAGATGCAAACCAATGCAATCCACAATGCAATCCCATTGTGGATTTAGTGCAATTGAGTGAAGGTATGGTGTGGATTGCTCAAATTGCCTTCTCCATAGTTGATTTGATGCAAAATCTTGATGAATTAATGATAATGGTGGATGTTGATTCATAAATGCTCACTAGCTCAAGTATGAAATTGGGCAGAGCTTGGTTGCTCAAATGGTTGTTGTGAATGAATTTTCATGTAAAATGAGAAGTATGTATAGATTTTTGGAATGAATTAATGGTTGGGATCAAATTGTCTAATCAGAGAATGAAATTGAAGGAGAGAAGATGACATGGATCATAGATCAAATCAAGGGTTAACAATGCACAATAACATGGATCAAAGATTTTAATCAAATGTCCAAATTGCTTGAGACAATAACAAATCCCTTAATTTTAGGAGCATGTGGGAGATATTTCCATTTGTAGGGAAATATTTGAATTTGGAAAAAAGAATATTCCATGAGAATATTCTTTGAATGATTGGAGGAAATATTAGTCATTTAAACAATTTAATAAATTATATAATTGTGCAAGTGGAGGAAATTATAAGCTTTAATTAAACAATTAGAAATTATTTAATCAAAGTGAGGATTATGACATTTAATTAAACAATTTGCATTATTTAATCAAAAGGAAAAAAAAAGTGTGAAGGATGAATTAATCATTTGATTAATAGGAGAAAATAGTGAATTTAATTAAACAATTGATATTATTTAATTAAATAGATGAAAATTAGTGAATTAGAAGAGAAATGACGTTAATAATTGAAATCTTGGTGTGTGATACAATCAAGACATTTTCAAGTGTCTACACATACATACATATATAATCTACTATACATGTATATATGTGTATAGATATACATATATCTTCAATTAGATGTATACATGTTTTCACATCTCTTTATATATATTCCTTTAACTTCTCTTATATATTCATAGTTTCAATTTCTTCTTGTCCTTATCTTACATACTTTCTTTCTTACACCTATATATTTTTAAATTCCATCTTTGTCCTTATTCTCTTAAACCTTTCTTAGATTGATCATATTTAATTTTATCATTTCCTTATTTTCTAGCATTGTTTCTTTTTTAAGAAATTAAATTACTTTCTATTTTTCTATCTTATTATTTTCCTTTTTTATGTATGTTTATATCTCATCAATTTTTCTTTCACATCTTTCCAATTAATTTTAATTTTTCTCTCATATTACTTTGTACTCCCCCCTTTTTAAGTCTACACTTCAATCCCTCATATTCCTCTTCTTGATGATGGAATCACTAAGTGAGATTTGAAACATTGAAAAAATATACATAGTTTAATTAGGAAGTTTGCGTCATTCTTCTTTATAAATTTTTAAATTTCCTTAGCTCTCAATGAGAGAAAAGCTCCTTGAATATAGGAAAAGAGGTGACAATCTACCTAATTTGTATTAGTTACACTTATTCAAAATTACCATTTATAAACAATTAATTAGATTATTAATTATTTAAATGATACGTGCTTTATAAAGCATATAATATACATAAGATTTTATAATTTTATATTAGAATAACATATAGATGTTATAAGGGTATCACCCCTAAAAACATTATGTTCTAATAAATACTCTCATAAATGTTTTACCAATAAAACTTAACATATTCTTAGATGATATTTCTCCATTATTTTAAATGACAAGAAATGTCTTTAAATATAACAACCAAGTATATGGATAAATATGAAATGCTCTAAGCTAGCTCATAATGACCAGTGAAGTGGTTGCAAGACATGAATTTGAATTTTGAATTTTCAAAGTTTGGGGATCAAGTTCACAATCATAGAAGTGACCTAGGCCAAGGTTGCCCCCACACCTATAATCTAAATTAATGAATAATGTGTCTAAGGATTAGGATCAAATCTACAAGATCAAGATGTGTGTTGCCATGAATTAAAATTACACAAAAATATGCCACTTGTAAGTTAAGTATCACACTTAGGTCATTCTAACCAAAGTAGGTCTAAAACATAAGGGAAACAAACATGGTATGTAATTTTTATCAATACAAAAATAAAGAGGATATGCGACTATACAAGAATAGATTTTATTTAACATCAATGACTAACTTTACAATAAAAGGAAGATAAAATTTTATTTAATTTTCTATATAAAAATAATCCTTGCATCTAAACAAAGACTTTTCTAATAGGAATAACAATTACGATAGTTTCTAGGCTATATAAAAGAAATAGAGAATAAGGAAGAGGATAGATGGCCTAAGGTAGCAACCAGAGAAGAGTTGAACAAAAGAAAGAGGAAAGAGAACACAAATGAAACAAAATAAATTATGAATAAATAAGTGGGGTATCAAACAATAAGCAAGCTTAGTCACCGAGCCAAAGATAAAAAAATATGAGGGAAAAGCTTAAACTAAGTATGTGGACAAAACAATTTGGATGGAAAAAACAATGATAAAGCTTAGTAATGATCCAAAAATTTATGTAGGGGTAAAAATTAAATGAAAGATAAAGATGTTCATAACTCTAAGGATTAAATCACACCAATTCAAATATGAGATGAGTAGGTGGAATATTCTAGAAGAAAAGATAGAAGAGAGGACATTTCTTTTCTACACATAAACACAATAGAGGCGAAATGACATTATATCATGAACAATCTACATGAGTTTTCTATGTATACTATATTCAAAGAATAAAATGTCGAAAAAAAAAATTCTAATCAAAATTCATAATAAAAGAATAAACCTTTAGAAACAAAAAATAACGATAAAGATTCAATCTAAAACTAAACTATACTAATCTCTTTTTTTTTTTAACAATGTGCTATTTCTTTACTATACTTTTTACTCTAAGAATCCGATCTATAATT
This sequence comes from Sequoia sempervirens, assembly GCA_007258455.2. Taxonomy (NCBI): domain Eukaryota; kingdom Viridiplantae; phylum Streptophyta; class Pinopsida; order Cupressales; family Cupressaceae; genus Sequoia; species Sequoia sempervirens. The sequence goes on along the minus strand of VDFB02256677.1, from coordinate 34,430 downwards.
TTTGGTCTCGTATTCAAAAAAATCTTTTTTTTCTTGAAATAAGACAATTCTAATGACTAATACTTTTTAAAATAAAATTAATTTTCTAACACTTTTTAAACATGAAAATATAAACTACCATTTATACTCCAAAAAAAAATAAAAATTTACTAATAAAAAATGTCCAATTAAAAACATTATTATTATTTTTACAAATCTACAGCTGATGTATAAATACGAGAAATGAAGAAGGAATAAGAGTATAGGGCATGCAAATTTAGCACGACAGTAACAAATCAATCACCCATCCCGTTACAAAATTATAAAGCAGTCGGTCTCTTAACCTCAAACATTCCTCGGAATGAATGTAAGAGTTGGCAGAGGAAGACATTAGAATCTGAAATTTCAGGCCTGTGTGACCAAGCCTTGATCGAAAGGAATTCCTGTGGAGGGCAACCAAGCAGATCCAGAAATGAAGTTATTAACTGAGAAAAAATTGGCCTCCTCCGCTGTTTGAATAACTCTGTAACCGCCACATCCTACTCGCCCGTCCACTTTTATGCCAGGTCCGGTGTTCATATATTCTCCATAATACACGCTTTCCAGCCCATAATCTACCATCCAGCGGGCGGGGTGGATGACGTCGCCTAAGAAGCTTCGAATGACGACTGTCCGCGAGAACAATTTCCACGGCCTTCCGAGATAAGTCGGGAAAGAAGATCTGACTGGAGCGAGCTCTCTGGAGGCCACAATTCTGCAGTTTTCAATTGAAAATCCGGTGTTCTGGAATGGATCATTTCTTCCCTGAGCAGTAATGCTGTTGGTCTGAAATCTAAATGAACTACCTTGCAATTCCGAGATGGAAGCAAAGGATCTTTTGCTGCGTAATGCAAAGGATCGCTATAATGAATGATGTGCCCTAATGTGTAATGCAAGCTCGAGGTCAATTATTCAGAAACCCATTTTTACGGAGGGAATTTCAAACCGTCTGAGTTTATCACAGCATATCATTTAATCTTGATCTTTATTGCTTTAAATATCCGAATTATTATGCAGTTTGACAGGATTAAATTACGGCTTTCGGATTCCAATTTTACGATCTTTATTTTGATGAAGAGGTGTCGGAGTGAGGGGTTGCTGCTAAAATTTTAAGCTAATAATAACAATTTAGAGATGGCAGCCGCACGGGAAAAAATATTCTATGAGATTTGCCACCATGCTCAGAAGTCTCCTCAAGCTCTTGACGTTGATATTCAACAGGTTTGCTTGTTTTAATTCCCTGCCTTAGTTTATTTAGCTAATTTAAGTAATTATGCTGTGTGGATTTCTTTCGCATCGAAATAAATTAGTTGAAACGTCAAAAAGTTCTGTGAGTACATAAAATTAGGGAAAAACTGTGTCGAAGCAGATTTCCTTGCATCCATATAAATTTTTAGAAACATCATAAATTTGACGAGTACAAAACCTTAGTGAAAAGTAATGTATTAAGCAGATCCCTTTTGCATCAAATAAATATGTAGAAACATCATAAAGTCTGATGAGTACAAAGCTATAGGGAAAACCAAACTAGAAGGAGATTTCTTTTGCATCAAAATAAATCTCTAGAAACATAAATTGTGATGAGTGGAAAACTTTAGGAAAAAACAATCATTTGTATCCAAATAAATTTCTGGAATCATCATAAAGTTTGATGAGTACAAAGCTTTAGGAAAAACAATGTAGAAGCAGATTTGTTTTGCATTGATGAATTTCTATAAACATCATTAAGTTTGATGAGTACAAAGTTTTAGAGAAAAACAATGCAGACGCAGGTCTCTTTTGAATCGATATAAATTTGTAGAAACATCATAAAGTTTGATAAGTACAAAGCTCTAGGGAAAAACAATGTAGAAGTAGATTTCTTCTGCATAAAATTAATTTTCTAGACAACGCTTTAGAGGAAAACTGTGTGGAAGCAGATTTCTTTTGTATAAAATTAAAAATTTCTAGAAGCATCCTAAAATTTGATGAGTACAAAGTTTTGGGTAAAATCTGTGTAAAATATTTTTGCTTTAACAATTTGGATCTCGGTGATCCATCTTCCTTGTACTCATTGTTTCATAGTCTGAAAATCTTATTTTCTTAATAATCATAAAGTTTGTTACTTTGACTAGGACTTTCTGTTAGCATTCTGTGGTGCTCTACCACTGAGCTTCGGTCCATTTCTGGTCTGTAGTGTGGATTGTTGTTCTAAAAATGTTTTGTATGTTCTCTTTTAACTTAGAATTTACTTGGATTTGCAGAGACAGGATGAAGTAATTAGGCGCAATTGGACGAGTGGATTTTCTTGGTTTTCAATTAGGAGTAAGTTCTATCTTCAAATTTTCATTGAATTGAGTACGTAATTTTGGTTAGCAGTTGTTGTATCAATTACATTTTTTCCCCAGTTTGCTATTTGATTTTACATGATTATTGAAAAGTTGTTATCTATGTCATAATATTGAGATTTGGACTTGTGAGGTCCATTTTGGTCTCCGAGTCAGACTCAGCCAAAAGAAATGGCAAGAGTTGGAAAATTAAAGCAAAATATAACCCACAAATTGACCAAGATCACTTAAAATTGCTGAAAATCAGTCCTCTATACTGTAAAGTTTAAATTATGCCCTTTCTTATTCTCAGTGCTGTAGAACACAAATGTAGATGTTAGAATGAGCAAGGGAGGGAGTTAGGACTATTTTACAGCTATTAAGATTTTCCCCTCCTTTATTTTCTTGTGTTTTTTATTGAGTGCCGAGTTTCAATGGTTGAATCAGCTGGGCTTGTTTGGGCTGACTTGGCAAGTTATCTTGAGACTTATGGAGTCTAACAATCACACTTAAGCTTCATGTGTTTTTATGGAAATTAGATTTCAAAATAGTACGTTGTTCAAGATTTTTGTTAGGAAATTTTAATTATGGTAGGTTCTTGGTTTGCTAAATCCATGCTTTAGTATGCCATCTAGATGATTTTATGTTTTATTGTACATTTCAATGGGTAAGATTTTTAGATTTTATTTTTTTTGATCTGTACACTAATTAAGTTTTAAACTTTTGGAGATGTTCCTGTTTTACTATCTTTGAAATTTTCTCAGTTTCTTTCTAACTAGCTGCTCTCTAGAATCTTAGTTACAAAATGTTGCCATTCAAGAATACCTTGGATCTACAATTGGTCCACAAAAACTTCTACTTAAGATATTATATGCCCTGGCTAGTGTATTTTCTTCTGATAAAACTGATATTTGCTCAATTTAACACATAGCTGATTTTTTCACAACTCTTGAAGTGCTTACCTTAGGTTCTTCATGTTCCTCTTATGCATTATCATGTACCTGGTACATGACCAAACTTTTTTGAACACGTTATTAATCAGACTTGTAAGTGCAGTTGAGGAATTGGTGTGTTCAAAGGGGACCACTAGAAATTCATAGGGCTCATATTTTGTTTGAGGCATTGTCTTATGGATATCATGATGAATGGATCTGATAAAGCCAAACCTCAAATTAGCCTCTGAATTATCTTGTTTGCTCCCAGCTGGTTGGAGAGATCATTGTCCTTGTGAAAGAATATCAATTCTTTATCTTAGCTTCATTCAGTCTAATATAGTTGTTGATGCACCATTTGAGTGTGCAAACTTGCTTCTTTACAAACAATAGTTGTGCAACCAAATATGAGGAACTTGGACAAACATAGCCCATCCTTAGTAACTCTTGAAACTGAATCAAGTCCTGAGAGTTAAGAAGATACCTTACATGCTGGTTAGTTGTAGGTACTATGTTTCTTGAAAAATCTACACCCCTTTTGGAAGGAAGTCCATCTAATTTCTTTGGAAATATGTGAATACATTCTTGAGGGATTACATAGTCTTCTGGCCTGGGGACCTTATGATTATGAACTTTCATCTTATTGTCTCCTTCACTTTTTAATCTGTATGTTTAAAATTTACCTTAAGAAATATGAGTCTCCTTATTCCTTGTACTATCCTTATGTTGCTCTTTTCATCCTTGGAATCAAAATTCTTTTCATAGTAGTCTGTTTTGGCTGTATGTGTTTCCAACAAGTCCATTACTAAGATGGCAGTGGAAATTTTCCCAGGAATTTGTGTTAGATTCATTACAATTTGGCAGCCATAATTGACAATTGCCTTGGCCAAAAACTTAGTTCCTGTCAGCCAATCAGCAACACCTTTCATGAAGCTGTCTCCTGGGAAAAAACCAGATCTGTAAAGAGGAAGTGAAATCTTTCATATCCCAGTATGCATAGTGCTCTTTCCCTAATCAAACATTTCATTTCTCAAAGAAAATGTTTTCTATCTTTAAAGAAGACCCCACAAAATGTCTCCTTAATGGAGCCAAGGGGGCAAAGAATATGTCTACTTAAAGAAGGCGCCCTGCTATGCATATTCATGGCTTTCCGGTACCAAAGGCACTAAGATACTGGGTTCAAGAAAAATGGAATTGCACAGGATCTGTAGATGTACTAATGATGGTCAAAGGATACTTTCCTGTGGACTTTGCCTCAAAGAATGAGAGATCACATATTTCAAGGGGGGTATTAAAATCAGGTCTATTTATGAAGCGCTGGGCTTTGGTTTTCAACCCCATGTAATATCTTCCTAGCATGGTCCCTATATTGGTAAGATTCCCTCTCCTACCTAGTGAATAATGGTAGGAATCTTCCTTGGCAAAAATGGGGAATGCCATATGATAATACATTGTTTCTTCTGAGCTCACTAAGAATCCTGGCATTCTGAACTTTGCTATGATCTTTGTCAGCCTAAACTTAGAGCAACCATTTTCAGATTGAGGTGTTTTCGATAAAGGAGGCATAGAATGGGAACAGCTGCTGGAATGTGAAAACACCCTTTTTAGATGTAGGCTATGCCATGAGCTCAGACACTTAACAAGTGTATGACTGAACCACAAAACCACGAGGAGAATGTCATAGCAGAACAAAATAGAGGAAACCGCGAGAAGATATAGGATGCCGGTATCCAATCATCAGAACTGCTTAAAATACATGAAGCCAACAGTAGGTTAACAAATTTCAGAAGGCTTACAGTAGAATAGGAAAACACTAGAACAAGACATGGGATTCCATTTCAATCAATAATCCATTTGAACTTGTAATGGAAGAGAACAGGGACAAGGCTAAGCTAACACCAGCCCCAAATAGGGGTTCAGATCCAAATGACACCAACAGAAAAAAAACTCCCAAGTTAGCTCAGCCTCTGAAACAAGTCAATCCTAATACTTGAGGCTAGGTGCAGTGTGTAAACAAAGACTTGTAAGACAACTTTATTGCTAAGAACTCACAGTTCTAAATTCCCACAACATTAGAAGACAAAAACAAGAAAATAACATCATCTAACAAGTTCCATATGAGAACTTTCATAGAAAGCCTAGGCATGTAAATCAATATAAAATTATTTAGATGTGGACACTCAAAGAGCATTATATAACACATCTGCATTGCTCAAAATGGAACCTACGCATTGAGAGTTGCTAATATGCAGATACACTCATGGAATATATGGGGAGTCAGAGTCTCCAACAAATTCCAAATGCTCAAAATAGCAGTTTGGCACAATTAGATTGGCTTTTGTCCTTCTACAAGAAACAACATAGTCGAAGCATTAAGACATTGGTATATTGAGGGCCTTTGAGGTGGCAAACATCTCTTCTTCTGTCAGAATATGAAGATAATGATCCAATTGAATCCATCTAGTCATGCTCTTGGAACAAATTCTTACACCTTTGGGAAACTATTTTAACATTCTTTTTTCTTTTCAGTCGCAAATAACTTTTGATTGGTTATATTCCACCTTTGAGCACTCACTGCATAGAATGTATCCCCAAAATGCTCACCTGTCTTCTTTAGAATAAAGGCAGCCAGGTAATCCTAATGGGGAATTTCAATGGTATAAAATCAGCAGAAGAAAAACAGGAAATCCTACAATTGAACTATATAGTAACAGATTCACTTGTTCCTAATTTATAAGGCAGTTTTGATAGCTCTGGACTTTCGGAATGGGGAGTATACTTGGATAAATAGGCATTAAGTCAAGGAAATGTTTCTCAGAATTGGACAGAATTTTGTTATCCAACCATTGATTTGACCCCACTAAACAAATCAGTGCTGAAACCCATTATGCCATAATCTCAGATTGTTGGCTGATTTTGCTGAAGATAACAGCTTTCATCTAGAGGAAACATTCAATCTTATTTAGCTGACACACCTAGAATGTAGTGACAAGATCAAATGGTGGTGGAAGGAATAGAGGTATAACATGTACATATTCCACAAAAATCTGATATCTATTAAAAACTGCATCTGCTTGTGGAGTACAAAATCCTTTGGAAATATATTTACACAAACTGGGGAAATTAAGTCAGCCCTTGTGGATCTTCAAAAACAAATAAGGGAAGAGGGAAGATGAATTGTCTAATCATAATGTCATGGAATCAGAAGAGCAAGTTCTAATTTCAAAATTTCTATACTATTCTGGAGAGAAGATATATATTGGAGACAGCATCCATAAAATAAGTGGATTCATGTTGGTGACTCCAACATCTCTTTGTTCTATAAAATCTGTTCTAAATAAACATACAAAACTCAGTGCTCAATGGTTCGCTATCAAGGTCAACAATGGAGTGGAAATGTTTTCTGGGGAGGAGTTACTGGATTACTGGATTATGTGGCAGTGGCACAATACTTTGCAAAAGGTCTCACTGAAGTGAACGTTCGCTTAGAAAGAGTCAGAGCTCAAGAGGAATTTCTAAAGAAATGTGCTGATAGTAATTAAGGAGGAACTCCAACAGATAGACTTCTCCTTCAATAGCAATAAGGCTTTTGGGCCAGATGGTTTCTTGGCTGTGTATTTTCAAACTTTCTAGGATCTCATAAAAAAACTATTAGATGCGGGTGAGGAATCTAAAAGAAACAAGCAAATCTGGAGGCAAATAAATGCTACTAAACTAGATCTGATCCTAGAACAAGCATTGAATAGATTAGTTTAGATTGATTTCCTTGTGCAAGATGGTTTGTAAAATAATGGAAAAAATAATTTCCAGAAGGATTTGGTTATTGCTTCCCAAACTCATCTGATACCCAATCAGCTTATTTTCATGGAAGATAGATCATAGATAGCATATACTAATATTCAAGAACATTTCCACTTGCCAGAAGTCCAAAAAAGACCAGGTATTTTTATTAAACTTGACATGTTGCTTCTGACAGATGCAACTGTAGTTTCTTGATCAAGATTCTAAAATAGATGGATTTAACAAGGAGGTAATAAAATTGATTGATTATTGCATCATGTTGGCTAGTTTTAGAATCTCAATCACTGTGCACATAGGTCTCTTTTTTGTCTCCAAAAAAACCTCAAGCAAGGGGATCCTTTAGGTCCGTACCTTTTCATTCTTTTGCAAAGTCAATCCCAGCAGTCAAATTCATGGTTTACCTGCTTTTGGTAGAGGGGTATGGGGAAGATATACAGGTTATTAATTTTGCAGATTATACAACCCTTTTCTCTATGATTTTTGTTCTGTGAGATCAGACACATTACAGCTTTTCTTTGTAAATACCAACTGGCTTCAGGACAGCTAATAAATAAAGTCTCATATAATCTTCATCAACATAAGTTGAACCAAGGTCAGGATTCGTAGAATTTTTGAATTCTGATAGGGCATCTCCTAGAACAATGTCTCAGCTTTCCCGTGCACAACAACTTTACTGAGCTTTGGGAAATTGTAAAACATAAGATCCCAGATTACGCTACTGGATTAACAAGTGGTTGACAAGTTATTATAGTTGTCCTATAATTGATGACAATTTATCTGATATCAATCTTGCCTCTCCCAAAAGGAAGTTGAGTCCATATAGTGAAGATTCTTATGGTAGAGCACATAACACTCCTTCAAATTCTCTCTTGTTGCTTGGAGCATCGTCAAAAAATTCATATACAATGGAGGCTAAATATGATAGGCATGATGCTATTCAATCAATCAATGGCAATGAAACTGGTATGGAGACTAAGGAAGGCCTTGACTTCTTATGGACCAAAATCATGTGAGAAAAATAACTGTAACACCAAATTAAGAACTTCCTGCTCAACGAAAAACCAACTCTTCTACAATAGCACATGTGCACAGAAGAGAATGGCTCTTCTTCACCAAGGAACAACCTGGCAGCTTGGATAGAGGAGAAAAATCAGATTCTCGTCTGATCCATGGAACTCCTAGAACCCTCTCCCAAGGCTAGATTTTGCAGCTCTATATGAGTAAATGGAATGAAATGGGATGTTTTGGATTGTTGATTAGATGAAAATTGTAATGTTCCAAAGTAATGGTACAGAATTTTCGCAAGCAACTAAACGACTTATGGTAGAACTTATCAGAAAACAGATCCTGTCAATAGCTAAAAAAGAGAAGCTTTGTCTGTCAAAAAAAGACTGGGAGAATGCATGGGTGCATCCGCTTACTCTGTCATAGCTCAACAGAACAATGCTCCAAGTAGAAAATGGAAGGCACTTTGGGAGATCCAAACATTGCCAAGTGTCGATCCTTTCTTATGGATTATTCTCCATTAGGTATTAAAATTCAGCACATGGTATGCAGATTCTGCATCCTCAGATTTGAATAAATTTGACTGTCTTAACCTTAAATCAAACCTGCAACTGTAGTGCCCTAACCTGCATATACAGAAAATTGGAAGTACAGAAAAAACAAACAATAAATGGAGTATGAAAAGTAATTTGATTATACTAGAAAATAATTCTGAGTATAAAAATATGGACACCAAGGGTAATAATTTAATAAATAACTCTGTAAACTTGGCAAAATAAACAAGGTCTTATTTTTAATTTTGCTTATCCCCAAAAAAATTGTTCTGAAACTATCTCAGAATGTCCCAACAATAAATAAATTAAAAATAAAATAAAATCTTATTTTAGGTAGTGTAGTAGCAGATACTATAGCCGCCTAAAATTAAAAAAAACATCTTATTTTAGACATGCTTATCACAAGGAAAGATGCATAAAATAATCCTTAAGTTGTCTGAAAAAAAACCCTACAAATAGATCTAAAAGCTGCACCCAAAATACCCTAATCCCAGTGCCTAAAGATAAATTGATCTCGCATTTATCATTAAGACAAAAACAAAGACTCAATGCTATTTCAGATGCCTGGAAAAGCCTGCCAAAAGAGAGTTGAAACACTTAATTTTCTAACTTTGCATTTGTGCCCAGAACAACTGCTGAGTGATCATCAGAAATTATAACGCTCCCTCTTTGGGAGGAAGGTGTTCTCCATTAATCCTGACTCTCTTAGTAGTTCAAACTTCCCTTTTGACAGGGGTTTTATGATTTATCAAAATGTCTGCAACCTGATCATCTGAAGCAAAAACCTCAACAAAATCAACTCACTCTTTCTTAGAGACTCCTTTGGCAACTGGAGTAAGAGTGTCATTAAGGTCAGCTCCCTCTATCTGAGAGAATCCTTAAGCAATAAATTTGCCCTAGTACTCTTCAATACTCATCAAGCTCAGTGCATCTTGCTATAACTGCTTTATTGGATCAGCAAGTGGCTTGTGAAGGTCACCATCTCAACTTCCTTTGGCCAAAAATCTGATTAGGTTCAATGCTGCATTTTTTAATAATCACTTGTTGACTATCAAACTCAGCAATACACTGTAGATTTATCATGCAAGAAACTGAAAGTCTTGATGCCCTGCTGTCCACATACCACCCTATACTAGAAATAATGTTGGTTTATAGGTACAACATTACGGAGAAAGCTTCAAGTCTGGATGCTAACTCATCCTCTTCAGCTGGAGTTTCTGCACTACCTGCAAACTGTTGTTGTTGCTGCTTGGTTTTTCTCTTCTAAGACACTGAGATGCAGGGTGGCCCATCTTGTGGCACTTGAAACTTTTCATGCGATTCAAGTCTTTCTTGAATTCTTCCCTTGGTCCAAATCTCCTTATTCTTCATCATTTCCCTTTAGACCTTTCTTGGGTCCTCCTTTCTTACCGATTTTCCTCATCTTTCCATTGAGGGATAGGTTTTGACTCTCTGCTGCTTTTGCTGAATTAGACTACAGTTTGGTCTCCTCCTGGATCAAATCATACCAAAGCTTCTCAAAGGTGGGAAGCTTCTCACAAGCACAAACACTCAAAACAAACAGTTGAGAAGATGCAATCACGAGCACAAACACCCTAAACAAATGGTATCAACTCATCTTCCACCTTAAACCCAATTACTGTTTTGTGGTCTTCAATAGGAAGGTGGCTATTGTGTTTGTGTCACTCGTGTGTGGCATTGAGTTTGTTATTCAATAGCATCTTCAAGGAGATGTTCACACTCTGATAAAGAGTGTTCAGGGCATCAAACATCTATTTTGCTGATTTCTTTTTCAGCAATGTGAGATATCAAATGATCCTTCATAGAATCCATGATGATACATTTTGCCTTTGCCATCTTCTTGTTAGGATCAGCCAACTGAGCAAGATCAGTTTGAGGTGTCAACAAGGTTTCCACAAAGGCTCAAAGATCTAGTTCTTCTAGCAACATTTGCAACCTACATTTCCAAGGAGTAAAATTTTAATCTCTCTCTAGGCAGTCACATTCTCTGAGATCGAGAGTAGTTATCTTTGTTGTCACTGAAATGTGCTAAAACTGAACAAATCAATTGAAGTTAAATCAGGTCAGCAACCTATCACAGGTGCAGATCAACACTCCTATCACTGGAGCAACTACGACATCACACCCTACAGTGTTTTGCAGGTCTTGGATTTCAATCACTGAAGTAAGGTGCTGAAATCTTCCTGCAACTCCCTATTACAGGCATCAGCAAATTCCATTCACGAAGCTGGAAAATCTTAGCAATATTCTTTGATACCACGTTAAAATTCAACACATGGTATGTAGATTCTGCACCCTAGGGTTTGAATAAAATTTGATTGTCGTAATTGTCAATCAAACCCGGAACTGCAGTGCCAAACCTACATACACACAAAAAAAAAAAAGCAACAGACATTGAAATCAAAATATCCTTGCAGTTTGAAAAAAATAATTCTATTATTCTGGAAAGTAATTTTAAAATATGAAAATCCAGACAATGATCTGGATAAGGATTGATGCCAGTAGTGATGAAATTTACATTTTGTACATCCCCCACCAACCAAATTGCCACATTGGACAAGAATGTTTCTCTAAATTTAACACAAATCAGAAGTAACTCTTGCTAAGGTGGAAAGAATTAGAAGCTAGATGACATCACTTTCAATGATTTTTTATAGCAAATCATAGGTCACCAGAAAAGAGTAGGCCATCTTCTCTGGCCAAAGAGAGCTTTCCACTGATCTGAGATTCCCCTCCTAAACTTCTACTCAAAATGAGTCCTATTTGCTTTTTACCTGCTGAAGTTTCTTGGTTAAATAATTCTTAGTTCTTATGTTAGACATTTTTTGGAAGGCTGGAAGGCCCCTTTTACTCCTTTGTTTCAATCTGATTGGCATATGACTATGTCCTTGTTAGTCTTGTTTATGTCTATGTATGTGTATTGCATATGCCTATGTTCTTGTTTTAGTCATGGTGCTCTTCCAAACATTATGGCGTAACCTTGGTTTTAATCTTTTGTACAACTCTAATTTATCAATATGATGCATGGCTCCTTTTCAAAAAGGAAAAGAAAAATCTGTCCATATATTCCTTGAAAGCTCTTCATTTGATGAACCAAGTGAACTATTTTGGCTCATTGCCACTCATAAACTTGTTGGAGCATGCTTTTTGTTGTGGCAATCGAGACGACTTTTGCTTTTGCTTTTCTTGCAATTTTAGCATCTTAGAGCATGCTTTTTGTTGCAGAGGCAAAGGTAATTTTTGCTTTCGCCTTTCCATAAAAATGTCATTCATCTTATCCTTAGCTTATCTTGTATCTCTTTTGAATCTTTTGCTTGCTCAAAACTCAGGTCTTGCACATAGAACACTTTGAGAATTTGCAAATGGGTTTCGATATGGCATTTAAGTTATTAGTCTTAAAGGTCTTTAGATTCAAATGATTTTGATGTAGTGTTTTTGAGCAAAAGGTGTCAGCCTAGGATGAAGCATTTCAGGTGTTCTAAAAATGCAAGAAGCTTCAATTTTTTAAATAAAAGCAGGAGCACCAGTAAGTTGGATTGATGTCCAGGTCAATAACCATAGAAGCATTTTGGGGGCTTTCTAAAGAGATAAAAGCCTTTAAATCTTGTTGGATCAAAAATAAGTTTGTGTCATTAGATTTTGATTCCAATCAATTGTGTAAACAACTTTGTGTCCATTGCTGGATAATCTTTTGTGGACGTGCTTTAACAGAAGTGCAAAACATTTCACCCCATCAAATATAGATCTGATGAATAGGACAACATGCTTTTTAGGAAGAGATTAGTGCTTGAATCTCTTATGGAAGCACAAAAGCTTTTTAGCTGTTTGATAGCTAGCAGGTAAAACATTTTAAAAATATTTTCAGGAGCTAAAGGAAAGCTTTCATATAAATTACAAGTGGAAGAGCAAAAGTTGTTCAGCCATTAGATATAAATCTTAGATCAAAACTACGGCAAGCTTATGGGGAAACTTTAGGTGCACATTTATACAGTTGAATAAAAAAAATGTTTATCAAGATTGATTGGCAGTGAGGGAAAGCTCTTGACTTTAATATAACGATTATTGTTGGGGTCCATTTTGAGAGCAAAAGAACAATGCGGCTGTTGGATATCAGGCTCGATTAATGCTATACAATATTTCAAAAGAGATCGCTAATTCTTTTAAAAACAAAGGCGATTACTCAAAATATACCAGCTCAACCTCCACAAAGAAGAAATGGACCAAGTTGATTGTTACACAGGCCAAGAATATTATGAAAGAGTTAACATCATTGGCAAAAGGTCCAGAAGATGAACACACCCTACTAAAGTATAAAATGCTAGCAACAGATAAACATGAAAACAGAGAGAACTCTTGAGAATAAAAAAAAAAAGAACAAGAAACTGATTAAGAAAAACTGATGGAGCAATATATAAGGAAATATACACTTTGCACAGATTCAGGAGTGTCCCCAAACTATGAATTTGGGTGTGTAGGTAACAATAGGTTCATTATGACGAAACAACTAAACATAAAGTTTCTTATGAGCAAAACATGAGGGCCAAAATATAATGAAATTCATCACGAATCGGACTAAACAAGGATTATAAACACAATCATAAAACACATTACATTCATTCATATAAGAAAAAGGTAGGAGAACTCTTGGGCCCTTTGCAAGCTTCACCTCAAAGGCAGAGTTCCCTTGGAATGTTCTCTCTCTTACTAAGTTTAGGACATGACAAATAATGGAAGGATGATGATAGTGATTGTGAATACTAGTTTAAATAATAATATTTTGTAACAATCCTTGCTGCTTAACAATGAATAAACTTTCTCATACACTAGCCCATTTAAATACGGTCGCAGTCAAGCTGCCTGAAAACCAAACTAATCTTCTCTCTCCCTTGTCCAGGCGTATTTCTCCTAGCTATTTGTCGTTTTTGTTAATGTTTTGATTTGTTTTGTGGGACAAAATGGAAAACATGCAGTATGCAGCCTAGAAGCATCATTTAGGATTAGAATATCACATAACATCATATAAACAACAAAACCACCATGAACTTGAATGTCATTTAAAACATGCATGATAAATATTCATTTTTCAAACTTCAAGTTCAATAGTACAACACTTTAAAGTTTTAATCATCAAATGGATTATTTAAATCATCAATATCAATGTCAACATTGACATTAGATGTAGGAAGACTAGATGAATCACAAGCAGTGCTAGTGGCACTGTCATTAGCACTACTATTGTGCTCATGCTGCTGCTGGCTATCAGTCTCCTCGTATGCAATATGGTGGGAATTGGAAGCATCCAAGTCATTATGCTCTGGCTCTATATCCCACAACTTCATCTCCCCTTCCTTATAGTCATGTTGATTGTGTGAAAGGAGACACAAGTTGGAATGTACATATACTCAGTTCTCTGCTCTTTTTGAGAGCAATTTATTGTGTTTTACTGGGTGGATGAAAGAATATGTGCTCCAATTCCTCTCAGATGTAGGCGAACTAGCAACCTATGAAGACAAAGTAAACAATTAAAGTTATACATTATAACAAAAATAAAAATTTATAAATGAAACTTTAAAAACTAAAATATGAAAATTTATTGAACGAACTTGTGATAAAATTTTGATTGCGAGGGGCTGCAAATGTTGGGAGGATTGGCCATGGAAGTACCACCAACTATGAGCATCCTTTAAGAACCTATCACGAAGAGCATCTACACCTTGACCATTTGAGTGCACAAAATCAATGAACTCATTTGTGACTATACTTTGCAATTTAGGATCAGGGAAGAGTCTCATGAATGCTGCCTTATACCTTTCAACCACTTCAAAATCTCTATATGGAAGAAGCCTTCCTGGCACAGAAAGAATTTGACTACTTTAGTATTTTGGAGACAATGCAAAAGCAAGAAGATGTAATGGAGTTGTCATTTTGTTCCATCTTTCTTCAACAATTGCTTGCACTTGTTTGAAGAAAGTTTCCTTAGGGTCTTGCTCTTTCGCATTAATGGTGCACTTCATTTTCTCAAGCATTGAGTCAATGCCATCATATATCTCTCCAATGCATGGCTTGTCAATGTCATTGTAGCGAATCATACTCAAAATGGGCTCGGTGAAACATAGGAGATAACCCACACGATCCCACCATGAGTCATTTAATATCATCTTCTTAATTTTTGTTGCCCTTTTAGTGTTGTTTTGCTGCTATATAGACTAATTGTTGGTAATCACCATGCTAGAAAGTGCCTCTCTAACTTTCACAAGTCGTCTCAAGATGATTGTGTTAGAGGCAAAGTAAGTCTTTGTAACCTATTGCAAATTAAAAAACAATTAAAATTTAAAAATAAACTTTAAAGAAGAACTAGAATACACAATTAATTTATCAAATAATGTAAATGTAAATATTACTTCACTTACCTTCAATAGCTTCAATTTTGAAAATGATCTAAAGATCCCTTGAGACATGTGGTGGTTGGTGATAAACATCTAGATGTCCTCTACCTCTGCATACAATACTTTGATCCAACCAATTTTATTCCCAATGTTTTGTAGCATAACATTGAGTGAGTGGACCGCACAAGGTGTCCGAAAGATATGTGAATAGTGTTCCTCAACCAACAACCCTGCAACTCTACAATTCTTGGCGTCTTTGTTACAACTTGAACAACGTTGCGGGGTCCCACTTCCTCAATGGCTGCAATGAGAATATTAGCAATAAATTGTCCATCTTTTACTTGCCCCTCACAATCCACGACTTTCAAAAACATTGCCCCTTTAGGGGACACGACTATGACATTGATCAAGGGCCGATTTTTTGAATCCTTCCAACCATCCAAAACAATGGACACAACTATCTCAATCCATGAATCCCTTATGGGCTTCAATGAATCTTCAACCAACATGACCTCTTTTTCTAATAAGGTGCCACACCCCTTCTCATAACCCGGGCCCTTGTACCCTTTTGGAGCTTCATTAACTATTCTCAACATCTCTTTCCAATATGGAAAACGAACAACATTAAAAGCTATTCCATTTGCATATATACATCTTGCTACATTTTGTTCCACAATGGCTCTACTCTCATTTTGAAATGCAAGTCCAAAGGTCCCTTTGTGCTTTTGTTTGCAATGGGTTGTACACTTTGAGCTTGAGGATCTGGAGTGGCCAAAAATGGGTGGTCTTCTACCACAATATTGGAATTAGATGGGTGCATCATTCCCTTTGATTTTTTTTAATAAGGGGTGATTGGATTTATGGGCTTCTCGGTTCATCTGCTGCTTCTTGCTCCATAATGTATCCTGTGACTAACTCAGATGGAATAGGTACATTGTCTTTTCGAAGGCCAACTTTGATGCCTTTTCCAGGTATTCCACACAAATGTGCTTTCACCCTAAAATATGAACTAGAATATTGAACATCACATCCATTGCATTTCCAACTGTAACCACCACCACCTGAAACCGACAACATACTTCCATAGAGGAGAATTCAGATCTGTTTTGAACTTTGACTTAGTTGCAGAGGTAGAAGTAGTTGACAATGTGATTCCTGTAACAATTTTTTTGCAAATAACACATTCAAAACAAAAACAAAAAATTTGAAAACAAAATATTGATTTATAAAACCTAGCTCTTTTGAATCGGCAGCCAATGAACAGATGCAAATGTGTAGGAATGGCAATGCAATCGTTTGTAAAAGTTTCAATGGTCAATCTTCAACTCCTTTTGTCAATCCAACAAGCAAAAATGAATAGGAATGAGGTAGTTTAGGTGTTTAGAGTGGTTTAGAGGTCACTTGGAGGGTTCCCTTGGGCGTGGGTCAAAGTCAAACCCCAAAAAAATTAAAAAATTGCAAAAAAGTCACTTTTTGGCCGGCTGGGCGTGTTGGGTGAAAATTATGTAATCAGCTTTTCGATAGATTACACAACTTGAACTTCAGCCACAGCTATGTGAGATGTGAATCACTCCTCTCGGAAAGGGGAGGCGCCCTTCTTACTGCTAACAGAAGTGATAGTAAAACAAACAAGTAATTACAAAATGTACACAAAACTTACGAAGTGGGGGGGGGTGTGTTACATTCATCCTTCTCTCTTTTTTCAGAGAAGATGTTTTCAATGCTTCACTATTGGAAGTTCACAATTCTTAACAACTTGAAACGATCAACTAGCAGTAATACCAATACCTCTATCTTGTCAAAGCAAAGCGTAGAGATACCAGAAGTAATTAACAATAAACAGATAAAGTAAAAGGGAAAGCTCACGAAGGCACAAAGTTGTTCCATAGCTTTTTCAATGTTGGATCTGTGGAAATGTATCGTTTGTCACGTTAGAAGCACAAAGTCTTCTTAGACGCAGCAATTCCTCGAACAGCATGAACAATTACAAGCGCAAAGTCTTGTAGATCATTCAACAAAAGTATCCAAGAGCATGAACGATTACAAGCACAAAGTCTTGTAGATCATTCAACCGAAAGATAAACGAAAACACAAATGCAAATCTAAATAATAGATGTAACACAAAGTTTACATAAATCACTTAGAGTCCTTCAGATTTCATCACCTAATTACCACCAATGAGATCAATTCACAAAAGTATCGAATCCAACGCAAAGTTTGGTTTGCAATCCTCTTCTTTATTGATCAAATTCCATTCACAAAGCATGAACGCAAAGTTTCACAAATTTGCTTCAAAAAGGGCAGCACTTCGTTGCAAAATACTAAAGGACGAATTTACAATGAAAATCCCTCACATTATATAGAAAGAGGGATGAGCAAAATTAGGAAACTGATTGAGGAAATTAAGGAAAGTTAGGTGAGCGATTTTAGGAGATCTCACCTAATTTTGACCAAAGTCAAAGTGTAATTTGTTTTCAAAATATTACATCTTCGAGCTTGGTGTAATTACAATTTACAAAAAGACATTCGAAAATGTCAAGAAATATTTACAAGATGCATAAAGGGATGCACCGGAAATGTCTAACACTGGAGAATAGGAGGCCGCTTCATGTTTCTTTGCTTTGGGCGCGGAAGTCTTCATATTTCCTCCTAGTCTCCTGCACGAACTTCTCATTTGGACCAACGGTGTAATCCACAAAGGTGTGAATTCTCGTGATCAATCTCATGGCAGATGAGTGAACCTTCTTGCACCTGTCAAGATGTGTTTTCAGGTTATCCAATGTGAGCCTTGTCACATATTCCTGAAAAGTCTGAACTGTCAATCAATTTCATGATGGCTTCCTTGTAGATCTGAGATATTTCTGTGGCCGGCAGGAAGATACGATTCTCTTCAAGAAGTTGACCAGGCAACTCTTTGATACCTTTCTCAAGAATAGCGCGATGCCCTTCGACATCTTCCTGTACTTGGTGGAGATCCTCCGTAAGAGATTGAATTACTTGAATTCTATGTTTCAATGATTCTCTTACCTCAACGAACTTTTCTTTGTCAGGAATTACCCCAACCTCCACCAACTTACTGAGCTTTACCTGTTTCATTTCCGACCACGACAACAGGCATTTTTCCATGTCTCTACGCTCCTGGGAAATGCACTTTTCTCTTTATCAAGCTCTGTGGTGAGCTTTGCCAACAAGGTAGTTTTCTCGTCTGCAGCAATTCTAATCTGAGATCCGTGTTCAATGATCTTTTCAACAAAATCATACAACACTCTTCCTTTGGAGGCGAACTTCTCAGCTTTCTTGACAGCTGGGTCTTCAATACTTACCACTGTCAGCGGTTGTGCATTACTTGGAGAACCGGCAAGCCTCTTTACAACAGTGGCATAATGCTCTGCCCTCTGTTTGTACATATTGCGAGCTTGCTCTACTTTATCCAGCCTTCCAACCAAGATATCCAAAGTGACTTGCGCATCGGCCTTTGCACTTTCATTGGTAACCTTGCCAAGTTGGACCTTTGTCACCATGTAGTCTTCCATATTGACATCACCTTCTTCATGCGGTGGTATGCCAATCTCTGCATACTTGTGGCCAGATTTATCAACATTCAGCCTTGAGTATACTGTTGCCTTTTTCTTCCCTTTAGCCTTTGGAAGAACTATCTCTTCGAGGTCGAGCTCCTCCGGAGAAATCATTTGCTTTTTACACTTCGACACTTGAGATATTAGCCAAGGGGGAAGAAAAGAAGTGTGAGCTTCTGGATTTACTGTCAATTCAGCCGTCATTGCTACTTCTGAAGTTATTGTCACGTCTGAAGTTACCATGGGTATCGTGACAATAGGAGAAGTGTCTGTCATCATTGCTCCTGTAGTTGGCACATTGAGCTGATCATGCATTGACTCATTCATGAAACGATTGAATTCATTTTCAGAAGTGATATCATACGTTGGCGAAGACAGGCTAGGAATGGACGACGGAGGGCTCGACAGTATATCAACCGTATGAATGCTTGTCACTGAGGGAGTATTAAGCGAGGTTGATGCTGCAGGGATAGTGGATATCTCGACTGCAGGAATGCATGTGGTAGGAATAGGTGACGAGGGAACAGGAGGTGGAGGAGTTCTTGAATTTGGAGGGGTATGAGGAACATTGGAAGTCACAGGCGATGATGTTCTGAGAATTTCCTCAACTACATTCTCAGGAGGAGAAGTAGTTCTTTCTTGATCATGCCCGGGTTCCTGTTGATCACCCTCCTGTCTCTCCGACTCTGGTTCACCTTCAAAATCACCTTCAGATCCTTCTTCAGAATCTTCTTCAAACTCTTGCCCGCTTTCAGAAACCTCTTCTGCATTGGAGTCTACTTCTTCTGAATTTTCATCTTCTGCGGATTGATCACTTGAAGTTTTTTCTTCATCGGAATCTACCTCCTCTGGAATAGACTTTTTACCCTTAGAGCGGGATGGATTAGATTCCGTAATTTCTGTATCTGGGACGGACTGGGTATCTTTCTTGCCAACAGTAAACTTGATCCTAGGACCTCTTCGTGAAGAAGTGGGAACAGCCGCTGATTTATTTTTGTTGCGGAGTTCTTGCTGTTGGCGAGCTTCTGCTTCGGATTCCTCTCCTTCTGAGTTTGTTCTGAAACTTTTTATTTCATAACCATGTTTATGTAACCATTTTGTAGTGTTGGCTAGGATTGGCCTCAACCTCTCTCTTATGCTGGTAACTTCTTTCCTAGACCATTGAATTGCAGGCAACGGCCTTTTGGCAATTTCTTGTTCATCATAGACAGCATTCATGATATCACCTGGATCTGCAAAATCCTCTGGTAGGTCAGCAATATCAAGATCTCTGACCTGTTGAACAGTCAACCTGCAATAGTCCATTTTGCGAATGGCTTCTTCATCTCTGCAATCAGCCCAGATGTCTTCAAAACGGTACTTGTGATGATGACCTTTTTGCAGTCTTTTTCTGACATCTCGGTAATCAAAATCAAACCTATACCTGTAGGTCTTGATTGTCATGATTTGCATTTCAGCATAAACAGACTTAGCCTTTTGTGCAGTAGGGATAGTATATCGGCCAATGGTTAGTGGGAACTTGAATCCACGCTTGTGGTTGCTTCTTCATTCTTTTTGTACTGACATCAACTGTCTGCAAGTTTCCATGAGAACCCACTTATCCGAAGGATAACGTGGTAGCATGTAGGGACAACCAGTGTAGCACCCTACTCTCAAGTAAGTAAACGTTGGGAATTGAAGAAATAGGCATCCAACTTTACTTACCACCTTATACGCCTCATCGGATACTCTCCTTCTTTCAAGAGCTAGATCAAAATTGAAAAGCAAAGGCGCAAAGAAAGCATCTGTGACCCGCCTGAAGTGATGAAAACTTTCCTTCACCTCCAATTAATAGAAAAATCTGTACACAGGTACCATTATCCGATTCCCTTTTGTAGATAGACCTGGGAATTGTCTCATTACAGCCGCTGCGTACACCAGGTAAGAAGTCATATAGAACTTCAATGTAGAAGGAGCATTGATCAACTGCTCATGTATCTCATCACTGATCTGTTTACCCCAATCAATATGCACCTTCTGTCTTCTTATGATCCTGATGTATTCATACATCCAATCATGAAAAGTGGATGATTCCGGCAAGCCTTTCACTCTGCTTAAAAATGTGATCATATCTTTGACGTCATCCTTGAAATCACTTCGCAGGAGTCCTTTCGGCCATCTGGAAACAGATGATCTAGGCTTCTTTAACCATTGAGTGTTTATTAAGTGTTTAGCTTTATTGGGATCAGCGTCAAAGACCTCTTGTGCTTTTGATATAGAAATATCAATGTATTTCTCCATATGAGGAACTTTGAAAACAATGTCAAAGAAATCAGGGTCAAGTCTTAGAATCTCGTGCCCGGAAGAATTGATCACACTTCTACTTTCTCTGATGTAGTGAGACGCCACCTGAAGAACAAACTCTGTATTATGTGCAGTTGTAGGGAACATTGCCACCAAATGAAGATTGCTGTGTACGATTGCTCTCATTGGATCAAGAAGAGGCTTTGTCTCTGTTTGCTTCGCAAAGTCAACCAAGTCCTGATGACCAACCTCCGTGTCTTTTATTTCTTCCACCTTGGAGGACACTACGGTCAGCGGATAGACACCTTGATATTTGTACTTCATTTTTCCTTTTGCTTTCGAAGAAGATGGAGGTTTACTGGCAGTCATTAGAAACCTCTGAAACTTTGATCACTCTGACTTTGAAGATTTTTGAAAAGAGACTGCAAGGTGCGGGGCCAGAACAAACATTAGTCGTTAGGAAACATGGGAATGCGCGAAACGAGCAACGATGATGGGAAAGCATGGAGTGGATGACAAGGCACGCAAAACGATGCACAAAAACGGAAGGAACAAGGTTCAGGAGTGAAATGGTCAGAAATGAAGCTCAACTGGAAAAGATTGTAAAAAGTGTAAGGGCGCTAAAATTCAGCGCCCTTACATTTTGGCAATCTCACTTTTGATGCAGGGGCGCTAAATTTTAGCGCCCTTACATTTTTCAGAGTTAGAAAATATTGACATGTTCAATATGTCAAGGCGCTAAAATTTGGCGCTTTAGCATCTTTGGCATATTTTGGTAAAACAGATGTAGAGGTGCATGAAAACGGCGCTCGGGGTTGGCAAGGTATTTGTTTCATGGAATCACAATTCAAGTTCGTCTCATCACCATTGTATAGGCATTCAAGAGCTAAAGAAACCCTCTTTCAAAACAATAGATTTCTTCAATGCGCTTGTGTTAATACGTGATTGCAAGGGCGACAAAGAAGGAAGCCAACACAAAAAACGTTGGAGAGAAACATATTCGCGCAAAGCTGAGATTGCAAATGAAATGTTAGGAAGAAGAAAGAAAGAGTGCGCTTTCAAAACAAAATGCGAGGGTTCCATCGCATGAGAGCAAACAGAAAAACGCAAATGGAGAAAAACGTGCATGACACACAAGCACTTTATGAAGAAGAAGCATGGAAAGGACATGAGAAACGAAAACGCGAATGGAGAAGAAGACTACGCGTGTGGGGAAGAAAAACGCTTGAAGAGGACGAAGGTAAGATAAAAACGTCTCATGAAAATCTCCAGATATGTACAAAAATGAAAGAAGAATAGAGATAAAGCAAAGATAACGACTTACCAAAATGAAACGCGAAGAGTGCTGGAGAGGAATGTCGAAAATCTCAGAAAAACGTGTTTGCAGTTTGAAGAAAACTTGCCCAGCATGAAGAGAGGAAGAACAAAAATCATAACAATGAAAATGGCGAATTAAAAGACTTTTAAGTGAAAGAGAAAATCGAAAACCTAACTCAAGTCGAGCAATAAATTTAGGCACGAAAAGTGGCACGATTGATGAAAAACACGAAAATCATGAAGAAATGTGCCAGGGCCAAAAAAGTTTAAGTCTCAAGAAAAAGTGTAATGGCGCTAAAATTCAACGCTATTACATTTTTGGAAAAAGTTCACTTTCATGCAGGGGCGCTAAAATTTAGCGCCCCTGCACTTTTAGCGCCCTTGCATTTTTCATACTTAGCCAAATTTTGGCTTCAGAGCAGGAGCGCACTTTTTCAGTGCCATTGCATTTTTCGCAATTTGCTAAGTACGAACAGTGAGACTTCGCGAAGGGGCTCGTTTCGAAGGTCTTCGCGAGGCGAACATAGGGGGATGCTCGAATTGACTATTTGAGGCTTTGAAATGCATTTCGAGGTAGCTTGAAAATCACTTCGTTATGCGTACTTGAACTTCACGAATCCTAGGAAACGGACAAGTTTCGTAGGGGGGTTATCCGTGGAACGAGCGCTGCTAGATTCCGTGATAACAGGGCGTGCAGGTTTTGTCTTCGTTCACCTTGGTTTGCTTGGGTTTTGCCTGGGTTTGTCCTTGGGTGAACCTGACTTCCTTTTGCAAGATCCTGACTGAACCCATTGGCAAGCTAGCCCAGGATCCGCACCAGAACCGAACTGAACCCGAACTAGGGGCTGGTAGGGGCGAAATCGGTAACATAGGATAATCATAATGATATAATATGATTTTCAAATTTTAATTGTATCAATGAAAGCTATATGGTACAAATGAGTTGAGAATCACAAATGCAAGTAGCAAATAATAAATAGAATTTTTTGTTTTGTTTTAGGCATCGTTAAAATGTCCTCGAATGAGGGGCCATCTTATTAATCTCAAGGACTTGTCCATATGGTAAATTGTTTTGTTCAAGCAATCCTAGAAGAGTAAGGCATGTTGTTGAAAAACTTCACTAGAGGCTATATTAGGGCATAATTTTTTTAGGGGATGACACTTATTTATCAATGGTCTTAATAACATTAATAAGGCTCTATTATCCTTATAATATAGAATACAACATTGGTCATATTAAGTTAGGGGTAATTTATAAAGTGTTGCTTTATAAATGTTAATTAATTAATTTATTAACTTAAATGACCTTAACTGGTTATTTGGTGAAAAGTCACCAACTTCTACATGAAAGATTGAGAAATATATCAACCAACTTGTTTTGAGTTTACCTTAAATAGGGGAGAGTACATTGAAAATATATTGAATGATTTGCATATATCATTGAATGTGTGTGAAAGAATTTACATAACTGCAAGAGGTATTGAAGCATTGGTAAAAATGAGAGGAGAGATTGTGAAAGCTAGGTTCTCGAGTCTAGTTGATAGACATTGTAAAGTTTTCTTGAGGAATGATGCTTTGTGGGGTTTTTTACTGAAAGGTTTTTCCCACATATCTTTTTATAATGTGTTGATCTCTGTGTATTTCGCAATTTATGTTCAAAGTTCCTTATTTCTGCAATCGTTTATGTTTCAAGTTTAATGATTGGCTACCTATAGATACCAATCCTTGACAAGCTAGAGAAGAGGGATGATTTGGAAAAATGCACTAGTTTGTATTAGAGTCAAGAGTTGAGGAAGGGCCAACATCCTAGTTGATCGCCACAAAAGTGCCAATCATAGTTTGATTAGTATGCCAGAAGATTGGATTGGGTTAAGAGGACTTGGCCAAACTACCTTATGGGGCCAAGCACTATTGGTGGCTCTCTATTTCCGAGGTTGACAAACTTCCAAATGTAGTGAGAAAGATGGTAATGCATATCTCCCTCTCTTGTTTGTGAGTTTGAATTGGGGTGGGTGCTGGCTCTCTATCTTGAGCATGAGAATTAGAAGTTTGGGTACCTCATCTTTAAGATTTGTCATTATTTGTTATAATAATTGCAATAAACAATGGGTGTTTGAGACCCACAATAGCTGAAATGAGTATTCAGTTTGGTGGTCATTCGATGTTCCCTAATGAGAACTTGACATCTGACATTAATTGCTTCTCAAAGGGCCTAAACACATCTGATTTGGGTAATGTAAAAGCTAGTGATGGACATTGATGTTTCCTTGTGACCAATGATGTCTCCTTCAGATTTCATAATAGAAAACACTTGGAGATGATATGTTCTCTTACATCTCTACCTTCAGTCACCAATAAGTTCCAAACCTAGATAGGGGTTTGGTGCAGTTGTGAAGAAGCAGATTCATCTTTGATTGGCATCTACAGGATCCAAGGAGAGCAATCATTAGGGTGCCATTTGAAAGAACTGCTGTGAAAGATGTTGCATAACCCATTTTTTGTCCCCTCCAAAGATAACAAACCAATTAGAAAGGATAAATCATTTCTTGCTTGCTAGTTCTACAAATGAGAAACTGGTCCTAAATGAAGGAGCTTTGTAATGTCCCCTTTTCCTAGGCAATGGTCATACGTAGTGGTTAGTCTACCAACTGGTCCCTGTAGGCTAACAGGGTGATTAGGGGATCCCTTCAAGGGTGATTTTTGGTTCTTTAGCATGCCTTTTTGGTGCTTATTTCAATACTTTTCAACTCAGTGTCTCAGTTTATTTGCGGTGTGCCTTTCGGAGGTCATTCTTGACACTATTTTTAGTAAGTCACTCGGATGTGTTGCTCATACTGACAAATTATAGTAAGTCATTGGTATGGTCAATTGACAGAGTTTCTATATTTGGCATGGTGGCATAATTATATCCTGGAGTTGTATTGGTCCTATGCATTTAACATTAATAATGTCAAATAATAAAGTTAAATTAAATAATTTAACTTTATGTGTTATTAAAATAAATTAAAATGGGACTTTATATTTAAAAGGATATAAGTGATATTTAAGTGCACTTTATAATATAAAGTTAAGTGCCAATTTAAAGGGAGACATAAGGACTTTTTTTTTTGTTCAGTAATATTGCTAAGGGGCAACACCTTACGCTTTTGATTGGAGATATGAACCAGTGACGCCACATATGGGGGACCTCATCCCCGATATCTCCATAACCACCATTGCCACCACCACTTTAACCACTGCTACTGTCACCATATCCACTGTTGTTGCCACCATATCCATCATCACTGCTGCCTTTGTTGACCCTGCGGTTGCTTTCTCCCTGTGGCAATCCCACTATCCACTGTGGGATTCGAACCTTAGATAGCCCAACTGCTGTCCTTGCAACTTAATTGTTTCATTGCGGGGTCAACCCCGAGAGACATAAGGACTTTATTAAAAAGGGATTTAAATGATTTAAAAGAATACTTTATTTTATAAATTATTGTGCCCAATTAAATAAAATATTAAAGGGAGTTATAAGGTGGGAAAAGTAAATGAAATGAAGTGTAATTCAAATGCAAATTGGGCATGGAAATATAAAAGGGCAATGAAAGCTCATTTTGGAATTCATTCATTCATTGTTGAAGAAGAAGATTATTTGATAAGGGTTTTGCTGAAGACTGGAGAGTTTGAAAATCTCAAGCTTTTTGAGGATGAAATCCCTCAAGAAGAATAGCTTGGTACAGGAGTGAGATCTCCTAAGTCAGCTTGTAGACAACTTCACTCAGAGGTTGTGCTTGTGCTTCAATGAATCTGTAGGAGAGTTTAATATTCAAGGGTATAAAGGATTTATCAGAATATTGCACATATATTGTTCATCATTGACAGGCAAGGGTTTGATGATTTAATTGCTGCCATATATTGGATGCCAAGTTTAGGGTTTGATGATATTCTTTCTGCTTTATGAGTGCTGCAAACTTTTTACTTCATTTTGGCATCCATTTTCAAAGGGTTTCAAGACATATCTTACCAGTTACTTGTGAGTTCATGAATTGTAACCCCCAGATTTTCTGGGTATTGTTGTTTTAGATAATAAGGGATACTTTATGAATTGTGTTGTCAATATTTTGTGAAAATACTGAGTATCTAAGCTGATATAAAAATCTGGAATTTTCAACTGTGTATTCTTTATGTAATGTTTAGTTTTTGAGTTGAAGATTATTATTGCAATATCATTTTATTTTGTTGCATTATATTGTTGTATCAAACATTGCAAATATATCACAAACCATAAAACCAAAAAAAAAAAAAACAAAGACAAGCAAAATCACAAAAATAAATATCCTATCAGGGGTGGGATATTACAATGGTATCAAAGCACAATTATTCTTGCTGTCTTGTTGGGTAAATCATAAAATTCAGTTGGTTCACATCTTTGCTTTGTTGAGTGACCAACACTCATAGATTTCAGTTTCAGATTTAAATTATGGATTCAGTCAGTGACAAAGAGTTGGTATCAGATGATGGAAAGTGGTTGGCAAGATTACTCTATGAAACAGGTAGTAAGCTCGGCAGTCAACCTCAACCTAGGGATGATCCTTTGGTCACACTGAAAAGAATAGAAGAATGTTTGAATCTTGTTGAGTAGTCGCATTTTGATTTGTTGTAGATAGCTATTACTCTAGCAGTGACTTCTTTGGGTGAGCATGAGTTATTGAGACTTGAAAACAAGGAGATAAGGCTCATTGTTACTTTTTGCCTCAGTGAAATTATAAGGATTATAACTCCTCAAGTTCCTTATAATGTTGGCAAAATGAGGGAGGTAGTGCAGTTGATTATTGGAAGCTTTGATAGGATAGGTGATGTCAGAAGTCCTTCTCTTGGGAAGAGGGTCAAGGTTCTAGAGTTGATGGCACAGGTGAGATCATGCGTTGTTATGATTGACTGTGATTGTAATGACCTTATTTTATAGATGTTTCTTCTTTTTGTGGATTCTATCAATGAGGAACATGATAAATCTATTCAGGACTACATGAGGATCATTATGGCTTCAATTATTAATGAAAGTGATGGAATTTCCTAGCATATCTTATCTATATTGTTGGCTATTCTAAAGCAAGTATAGGTGACGTCTATAGCTGCTTTTAACTTGATTCACAGTGTTTTCAAACGAGGTGAGGGTAAGTTGAGGCCCTACTTGTTTGATGAGAAGCAGGTGGAAGAAAAGGGGTTCAAATCTGAAGTGGTTGATGACGAGGATGCCTTACATCATGATAGTTGTTTGACAAAACCCTAGGATGGCATTTTCAACGCTCATGGAGTTGATATCAGCCTTGAAAACAAATCAGATTTTATGTTGCATAACACTGATCCTAAATCAAAAAATTTATCTGATATTGATGGGTCTTAGGAGTCCAATCAGTTGGCAAGACAACTGAAGGTGAATGAAGACCAGATTGATGCAGCCATTAGACATTTTGACGACACCCTCATGATGATGGCCAAATGTTGTTGGAGGCCTTCAGGAGAACATATGGACCCTTATGGAGAATTTTCTTTTTTAGATTCATAGGTGCTTAGAGAAGCGATAGTAGAGATGAAGACCAATTACATGCAGCTACTCTTAGATAGAGATCACCCACTCCAGGTTGATGAGATCTACTACAATGCACTTAAGGGGAAAGAAAGGGAAGTGGATAAGCTTACTGATGAGCTTATTGTAATGGAGGATTCCTTGAAGAGCACTCAAAAGGCCCTTCAAGAATCAGAGATTCAGATTGACGAGCTCTGTGAGGAGTTGAGCTTGCTCCAATCTTCATAAACCACAACAAATATCTAGTCTTCTAAGGTTGTTATGACACCTATGGATGGTAGTGGTACTCATGGTTTGAGGGGAGAACCCCTAACATGGTCGAGCACGAGGAGGTTTTAGGGTTGCATGAACTTGAGGATAGGAATGATTCTGACATTCCTAAGTTTTCACACAACTTGTACCATAGTGACCATGAGTCACCTTTGAGGGAGGGCCAATTGTTGGCTCAGGATTCATATCACCCATTGTGGGATGGAGTGCTTCCATCTCTGGAAGATGGAACTAGAGATTGTGGGTATCCGAATTTGTTACTTTTAGGTCGTTATTTACAGGGTTAAAGATTAGATTTTCATCATGTAGATATGTCCTTGGCAAAGTTTGCAACTTGCTTGTTACAAGAAGTTCAATTGGAGGCGTGGCTACAGGGAAGTTGTGGTTTCAATGAGCATGATGGCATTGCTAGTCCAGCCTACAGTGATGGAGTTTTGGTCCATGTTTTGGTAGGAGACGATTGTCCTACTCCATGGGACAAGGATTTTATTCATAATTTTTGGAGGACAACAATTGTATAGGAGTTTGAAGGAGAGTTGCATCATCTCCTCAACATGGAAGAGTGGCATAGGGATGATACTATATCACCCTATGGCCTTGGCGCAATCATTCGCATCTCCATAGGTCAGCCTTACATTCTTTAGGTTGCTGATTTTTTCTATATCAGCAACCTAAAAGGAGCTGCTACATGTTTTTTGGCACCTATGTGGGGTACTCATCACATCCTTGGGAGATTTGCAGAGGTTAGGAAGAGGTGTTGTGATGCTAGCACTTCGAGTTATTTCTATCTTCTCATATTTGATGGATGTGAGGTTCTGGTGTGTTGGCATCGAGGAGGTAACATGCTTGGCACACCAGTTCAGTTGGATCCCGATGCGTTGCTTCACTACTCTGAGTATGGTGAAGATTATATCATAGTAGTGCAATGAAAGTCAGCGGGTGATGTGTATGGCAAACTTCCATTCTGGTTATGGGATCCAGGGATTTCTATGTTTAGTAGATTGCTCTACATTGGGTTAGTTGTTTATAGTGATGTTGAGCATGGTTTTATTTGTACCCTATAGATGTAGAGGATATGTTGTTGGGCATTCTATAGACTGGTTTGGGATCCCAACATTCAGGTGGTAGGCCTGGGTACTCAGGTGAGGATTGCTTGGGGGCAAGCAATCTTGGGGAGGGTGGATTGTAATGTCCCCTTTTTCTAGGCAATTGTTAGATGCAATGGTTAGTCTACCAACTGGTCCTATAGGCTATCAGGGTGTTTAGGGGATCCCTTTGAGGGTGATCTTTGGTTCTTTAGCAAGCCTTTTTGGTGCTTATTTCAGTACTTTTCAGCTCAATGTCCCAGTTTATTTGTGGTGTGCTTTCCGGAGGCCATTCTTGACACTTTGACCCACACTTACTATTTTTAGTAAGTCACTTGGATGTGTTGCTCATACTTACTATTTATAGTAAGTCATTGGTATGGTTAGCTGGCAGAGTTTCTATATTTGGCATGGTGGCATAATCATATCCTGGAGTTATATTGGTTAATATTGGTCCTATGCATTTAATATTAATAACGTCAAATAATAAAGTTTAAATTAAATAATTTAACTTTATGCGTTATTAAAATATATTAAAAGGGACTTTATATTTAAAAGGATATAAGTGATATTTAAGTGCACTTTATAATATAAAGTTAAGTGCTAATTTAAAGGGAGACAAAAGGACTTTATTAAAAAGGGATTTAAATGATTAAAATAATACTTTATTTAATTAAGTATTGTGCCCAATTAAATAAAATATTAAAGGGAGTTACAAGGTGGGAAAAGTAAATGAAATGAAATGTAATTCAAATGCAAATTGGGCATGGAAATATAAAAGGACAATGAAAGCTCATTTTGGAATTCATTCATTCATTGTTGAAGAAGAAGATTATTTGATAAGGGTTTTTCTAAAGACTGGAGAGTCTGAAAACCTCAAGCTTTTTGAGGACGAAATCCCTCAGGAAGAACAACTGAGCACAGGAATGGGAGATCTCCCAAACTAGCTTGCAGACAACTTCACTCGGAGGTTTTGCTTGTGCTTCAACGAATCTGTAGGAGAGTTTAATATTCAAGGGTTTGAAGGATTTATCAAAATATTGCACATATATTGTTCATCATTGGCAGGCAAGGGTTTGATGATTTAATTGCTGCCATATATTGGATGCCAAGTTCAGGGTTTGATGATATTCTTTCTGCTTTATGACTGCTGCAAACTTTTTACTTCATTCTAACATCCATTTTCAAAGGGTTTCAAGGCATATCTTACCAGTTACTTGTGAGTTCATGAATTGTAACTCCTAGATTTTCTGGGTATTGTTGTTTTAGATAGTAGGGGATATTCTATGACTGGGTTGTCAATATTTTGTGAAAATCTGAGTATCTAGGCTGATATAAAAATCTGGAATTTTCTGCTATGTATTCTCTATGTAATGTTCAGTTTTTGAGTTGAAAATTATTATTGCAATATCTTCTATTTTGCTGCATTATATTGTTGTATCAAACATTGCAAATATATCACAAAACATAAAACCAAAAAAAAACAAAGACAAGCAAAATCAGAAAAATAATTATTCTATGAGGGGAGGGATATTACAAGCTCACACAACATGAAATCAGGTTAGATAGGCAGTTGAAACAAATAGAAGAGGTAAATGTAGAGTTAGGGTATAAATCAGATGCTGTGGCATATGTGACTACATCAAAGATGCCATGGCACATTTTAAAAGATTGTGTAGATAGATTCTTCCATCACTATCCTATCAATTCCTTAGATTCATTGTTGACCTATATTTGCCATATTGGGTTAGTACCGACTTGAATCAAATATGGGTTTCAAGGCTTACTAAGTTCTTGCTAACTGGACTGTTGAGAAATTAAATGTTAGTAGTCACATAGGTTAATAATGTGAGTTGTTATCTCAATTTACATAGCTATTACGGATGTGAGAATAGTTATTTGTTGAAATTTGTTTGTTTGTATTTGAAGTTGTTAAAACAACTCTTTGTAATTAGGAAATTCGTTTAGAGAGTTTCCTATAAAATAGGATATTAGAATCCTATAAATTTGTAATTTACATTGAACGAAGTAATATAGAATATGAAGATATTATTATTGTGTGCAAACTTTTCTATTCGCCTCTGCCCAAATTCCTAATATGGTATCAAAGAAAAATAGTTTCTATGCCTACTATTTGCATAACCCTTACACTATGGGTATCCAAGTTTGAAGGTGCACATATTAGAGCAAGCTTGATCTCATATCTTTAGCAATTTCCTTGTATGTTTTGACAACTTCCTTTGCGTGAAGAACTTCACGCATGTCTGGGCAAAGGATCCTCTATTCTTGCACATAATAATGACTTTGCAGTTAGCAAAGTATTTCCTGGTGTGAAGATCATATACAGTGTGTCTTCCTTCAGATGATTTACTCATATTTGTGTTGGCTGGCACTTTCACTTTTGCGGAAGTGTTGTGGAGAAGCGAGTCTACCACCATGATCTTAGGCCCAAAAATTTGTTAAATGATGAGAAAGCCCGATGTGTGTTGCTATTACGACGACTCTCTAAAAGGCTCTTCTTTCGCGATTTTGATGGCTTCAGTGGCGATCTTCACTCTAAAGGTGGCCGTGTGTAGGAGCTCGCACATTCATTGGGATTATATGTTCAAGTTTTTTTTTTTGTTGTCTAGTGATCTATTTTGGAAGCATTTTATTCCAACTTGATTGGAGGTTGGTCTTTGTGAGGGGAGTTGCGAGATCTTCGACAATACTTAAAGTGTATCCATCATAGTGGGGATTGCAGTATCATCCTTGATCCAAGACATCGACATGGAAAGTAGATGAATTCGAGTCTAATGCTCATTTGCAATAAAGTGGCATGCAGGCCATATAGGGGAATAGTATTGAAGGCAACCGATTCCTAAAGGAAGAGATCTCTAGTCACGTGTCCAATCTCAATTACATATTAACTCATGTTTTAGTAGCCAGCCAAATGTATTAGCTCTTTCACAAAGTCTCCTTTCATACTATATGTGGGTCCTCGATAAGATGGGTAATAGCTTTATATTATATTAGAAATTAAAGTTAATTGTGGTAGGTTGATAATGTTTAATGTTTCAAAATTCCTTATTCATTCATATAAAGATATTTTGTATCTTAGTTTAAAATTCGAGCTATATGATTTTGTTTATATTAGGGTCTATTTTCATGAGTTTTAACTGTCATATGTTTGAATGTAAAAATGTCAAAAATTATGAAAAATAAAAATTGCCTTCGTTGTGACTGGATGCATTATCGCTTGTATGCGACATCCAACTTGAGGAGGGGCTTTATAAAATTGAGCTTCAAAGTCAATTTTGTTAAGTAAGTAGCAAATCATTGGAGGATGGAGGCAGTGGAGGTTGGAGGTCAATCAACGACCTCTCGTTAGTCACCAACGACGGGGCCGCTTATCAACTTTGGTGGCATTTTATTTTCTATTGTGTAGTGTGTTTTTTTCAGCCTTTCAGTTTGGTGTGTGAATGTTGAAAAATGATTGTATTGAAGAGCAGATGACTATAGAGGTACTTTGACTGCATTGATCCTTTGATTGTCATACTTCGTTAGAAGATGATTAGTCAGTGAATACGTTCATTGGAAATGGTGATCATGCGCAGCAAGATCTAGGTAGTAACATGCACCCTGATATGATTCATTTTTCAATGTTCCTAGTTATGTGAATAAGTGGAAATTTCACATTGTGGAGGGGACGGGCGGCGGGGGGGGAGAGGGGGGGTTTGGAGAGTATTAACCAATGTTCCATTCCCATTTCGTGCCAAAATGACTAAAGTCAAGGGCAACTTCCGGTGGCAGTGGTGGTTGTCAAACTTATTCGAGATTGAGTGGTAGCGATCGGTAACAGTGACTACAATTTAGAACATCGTGTTCTTATGGAATGTGATGTGAAACGTTTTCTAGTATGGGTCTTTTAGATTTGTGTGGATTTCTTCCCTGATGTACAAGCATAGTGGCAAACAAAAGTACCAGTGTAATGTAGTTCATGGATCTTGAAAGGGTTTGTGGGGAGGATCTAGAAAACCGCATGAGGTGGACAGTTGATGGGTTCCTGTTCATGTCTAGGTTTGTGGTAAACCTGTGTGAAAACTATGAAAGGTTGATGGGAGGTTCCTTTCGTTTTGAATCAAGATCATGACTTACAAGAGTTGGGCTTACTGCAGATGTAGGGTGAGTTCTTACCATGGTCACACTAAGGGGGGGAATGTTGGGAAATTAAATGTTAGCGTTCACATAAGTTAATAATGTGAGTTGTTATCTATTACGGATGTGAGAATAGTTATTTTTTTAAGGAAGTTTGTTTGTATGTAGAGTTGTTAAAACAACTCTTTGTAATTAGAAAATTCGTTTAGAGAGTTTCCTATAAAATAGGATATTAGAATCCTATAAATTTGTAATTTGCATTGGATGAAGTAATATTGAATATGAAAATATTATTATTGTGTGCAAACTTTTCTATCTGCCTCTGCCCAAATTCCTAATATGGACTTAATGCACTGAAGATGTTTCCACAACATTGAAAAGTTTCTCTTGAGGATTTAATTGTTTATTTAAAGGTACAAGTTTCATTTGAGTTCTTGATATATTTGTAAGCTGAGTTCAGTTGAATCTTTCTAGAAATGATCTGTAGAATTTCGAATTTGCATTTTTCTTGATTTCCTTTGTTTATATTTATGTTTATATAACACCATGTGTGCCAGTAATGTCAATATTGTGAGGATTCAATAGGATAGTCTGTGACCTCTCTGACTTTCAAACAAGAATTTATAGCCTTTCTTATGCAGATGTGTACAATTTTTTTTGATTGATCACACACCCTGGTAATAATATGCAAGAGGTTGTAATAGAATTTTTTGAACTAAAGTTAATTACTCCTGAGGTATTTGTTTTCTTTTTTTAATCTTGTTTTTTTGAACAGGGCTGAAACAACTTAGAATCGGTTGGCCAGCTCGGAGGGAAGCAACTGTCAAGAAGGAGGGAAAATCAATAGTTTTCTCTGCCAGTAGTGAATATATTGCAATCTTATTCCAGAATCAAGTTACAATTTTGAGTAAAGATGATAACTTCACAGATACGTGTGGAACCTTTAGTGGTAATTTGTTTATAGCCATAACTTACGTTATTCTTGTATGCTAATTCTAATATATTAATATAAGCCATTTAAGTGAGTGCATATTGTTAGGGAAATATTTTTTAATTGAAAATGGGAATCTTTCATTGCAAGAAGGAAATGTTAACAGATAAAGTGGTGGAAAAATTCACACAGAAAAGATGTATTAAAAATTAAAATTGCATTTTTGGGCAGCTATTG
>VDFB02256676.1:0-47928 GCA_007258455.2 Sequoia sempervirens | reverse complement strand
ATTTGAGGCTTTGAAATGCATTTCGAGGTAGCTTGAAAATCACTTCGTTATGCATACTTGAACTTCACGAATCCTAGGAAACGGAAAAGTTTCGTAGGGGGGTTATCCGTGGAACGAGCGCTGCTAGATTCCGTGATAACAGGGCGTGCAGGTTTTGTCTTCGTTCACCTTGGTTTGCTTGGGTTCTGCCTGGGTTTGTCCTTGGGTGAACCTGACTTCCTTTTGCAAGATCCTGACTGAACCCATTGGCAAGCTAGCCCAGGATCCGCACCAGAACCGAACTGAACCCGAACTAGGGGCTGGTAGGGGCGAAGCCGGTAACATAGGATAATCATAATGATATAATATGATTTTCAAATTTTAATTGTATCAATGAAAGCTATATGGTACAAATGAGTTGAGAATCACAAATGCAAGTAGCAAATAATAAATAGAATTTTTTGTTTTGTTTTAGGCATCGTTAAAATGTCCTCGAATGAGGGGCCATCTTATTAATCTCAAGGACTTGTTCATATGGTAAATTGTTTTGTTCAAGCAATCCTAGAAGAGTAAGGCATGTTGTTGAAAAACTTCACTAGAGGCTATATTAGGGCATAATTTTTTTAGGGGATGACACTTATTTATCAATGGTCTTAATAACATTAATAAGGCTCTATTATCCTTATAATATAGAATACAACATTGGTCATATTAAGTTAGGGGTAATTTATAAAGTGTTGCTTTATAAATGTTAATTAATTAATTTATTAACTTAAATGACCTTAACTGGTTATTTGGTGAAAAGTCACCAACTTCTACATGAAAGATTGAGAAATATATCAACCAACTTGTTTTGAGTTTACCTTAAATAGGGGAGAGTACATTGAAAATATATTGAATGATTTGCATATATCATTGAATGTGTGTGAAAGAATTTACATAACTGCAAGAGGTATTGAAGCATTGGTAAAAATGAGAGGAGAGATTGTGAAAGCTAGGTTCTCGAGTCTAGTTGATAGACATTGTAAAGTTTTCTCGAGGAATGATGCTTTGTGGGGTTTTTTACTGAAAGGTTTTTCCCACATATATCTTTTTATAATGTGTTGATCTCTGTGTATTTCGCAATTTATGTTCAAAGTTCCTTATTTCTGCAATCGTTTATGTTTCAAGTTTAATGATTGGCTACCTATAGATACCAATCCTTGACAAGCTAGAGAAGAGGGATGATTTGGAAAAATGCACTAGTTTGTATTAGAGTCAAGAGTTGAGGAAGGGCCAACATCCTAGTTGATCGCCACAAAAGTGCCAATCATAGTTTGATTAGTATGCCAGAAGATTGGATTGGGTTAAGAGGACTTGGCCAAACTACCTTATGGGGCCAAGCACTATTGGTGGCTCTCTATTTCCGAGGTTGACAAACTTCCAAATGTAGTGAGAAAGATGGTAATGCATATCTCCCTCTCTTGTTTGTGAGTTTGAATTGGGGTGGGTGCTGGCTCTCTATCTTGAGCATGAGAATTAGAAGTTTGGGTACCTCATCTTTAAGATTTGTCATTATTTGTTATAATAATTGCAATAAACAATGGGTGTTTGAGACCCACAATAGCTGAAATGAGTATTCAGTTTGGTGGTCATTCGATGTTCCCTAATGAGAACTTGACATCTGACATTAATTGCTTCTCAAAGGGCCTAAACACATCTGATTTGGGTAATGTAAAAGCTAGTGATGGACATTGATGTTTCCTTGTGACCAATGATGTCTCCTTCAGATTTCATAATAGAAAACACTTGGAGATGATATGTTCTCTTACATCTCTACCTTCAGTCACCAATAAGTTCCAAGCCTAGATAGGGGTTTGGTGCAGTTGTGAAGAAGCAGATTCATCTTTGATTGGCATCTACAGGATCCAAGGAGAGCAATCATTAGGGTGCCATTTGAAAGAACTGCTGTGAAAGATGTTGCATAACCCATTTTTTGTCCCCTCCAAAGATAACAAACCAATTAGAAAGGATAAATCATTTCTTGCTTGCTAGTTCTACAAATGAGAAACTGGTCCTAAATGAAGGAGCTTTGTAATGTCCCCTTTTCCTAGGCAATGGTCATACGTAGTGGTTAGTCTACCAACTGGTCCCTATAGGCTAACAGGGTGATTAGGGGATCCCTTCAAGGGTGATTTTTGGTTCTTTAGCATGCCTTTTTGGTGCTTATTTCAATACTTTTCAACTCAGTGTCTCAGTTTATTTGCGGTGTGCCTTTCGGAGGTCATTCTTGACACTATTTTTAGTAAGTCACTCGGATGTGTTGCTCATACTGACAAATTATAGTAAGTCATTGGTATGGTCAATTGACAGAGTTTCTATATTTGGCATGGTGGCATAATTATATCCTGGAGTTGTATTGGTCCTATGCATTTAACATTAATAATGTCAAATAATAAAGTTAAATTAAATAATTTAACTTTATGTGTTATTAAAATAAATTAAAATGGGACTTTATATTTAAAAGGATATAAGTGATATTTAAGTGCACTTTATAATATAAAGTTAAGTGCCAATTTAAAGGGAGACATAAGGACTTTTTTTTTTGTTCAGTAATATTGCTAAGGGGCAACACCTTACGCTTTTGATTGGAGATATGAACCAGTGACGCCACATATGGGGGACCTCATCCCCGATATCTCCATAACCACCATTGCCACCACCACTTTAACCACTGCTACTGTCACCATATCCACTGTTGTTGCCACCATATCCATCATCACTGCTGCCTTTGTTGACCCTGCGGTTGCTTTCTCCCTGTGGCAATCCCACTATCCACTGTGGGATTCGAACCTTAGATAGCCCAACTGCTGTCCTTGCAACTTAATTGTTTCATTGCGGGGTCAACCCCGAGAGACATAAGGACTTTATTAAAAAGGGATTTAAATGATTTAAAAGAATACTTTATTTTATAAATTATTGTGCCCAATTAAATAAAATATTAAAGGGAGTTATAAGGTGGGAAAAGTAAATGAAATGAAGTGTAATTCAAATGCAAATTGGGCATGGAAATATAAAAGGGCAATGAAAGCTCATTTTGGAATTCATTCATTCATTGTTGAAGAAGAAGATTATTTGATAAGGGTTTTGCTGAAGACTGGAGAGTTTGAAAATCTCAAGCTTTTTGAGGATGAAATCCCTCAAGAAGAATAGCTTGGTACAGGAGTGAGATCTCCTAAGTCAGCTTGTAGACAACTTCACTCAGAGGTTGTGCTTGTGCTTCAATGAATCTGTAGGAGAGTTTAATATTCAAGGGTATAAAGGATTTATCAGAATATTGCACATATATTGTTCATCATTGACAGGCAAGGGTTTGATGATTTAATTGCTGCCATATATTGGATGCCAAGTTTAGGGTTTGATGATATTCTTTCTGCTTTATGAGTGCTGCAAACTTTTTACTTCATTTTGGCATCCATTTTCAAAGGGTTTCAAGACATATCTTACCAGTTACTTGTGAGTTCATGAATTGTAACCCCCAGATTTTCTGGGTATTGTTGTTTTAGATAATAAGGGATACTTTATGAATTGTGTTGTCAATATTTTGTGAAAATACTGAGTATCTAAGCTGATATAAAAATCTGGAATTTTCAACTGTGTATTCTTTATGTAATGTTTAGTTTTTGAGTTGAAGATTATTATTGCAATATCATTTTATTTTGTTGCATTATATTGTTGTATCAAACATTGCAAATATATCACAAACCATAAAACCAAAAAAAAAAAAAACAAAGACAAGCAAAATCACAAAAATAAATATCCTATCAGGGGTGGGATATTACAATGGTATCAAAGCACAATTATTCTTGCTGTCTTGTTGGGTAAATCATAAAATTCAGTTGGTTCACATCTTTGCTTTGTTGAGTGACCAACACTCATAGATTTCAGTTTCAGATTTAAATTATGGATTCAGTCAGTGACAAAGAGTTGGTATCAGATGATGGAAAGTGGTTGGCAAGATTACTCTATGAAACAGGTAGTAAGCTCGGCAGTCAACCTCAACCTAGGGATGATCCTTTGGTCACACTGAAAAGAATAGAAGAATGTTTGAATCTTGTTGAGTAGTCGCATTTTGATTTGTTGTAGATAGCTATTACTCTAGCAGTGACTTCTTTGGGTGAGCATGAGTTATTGAGACTTGAAAACAAGGAGATAAGGCTCATTGTTACTTTTTGCCTCAGTGAAATTATAAGGATTATAACTCCTCAAGTTCCTTATAATGTTGGCAAAATGAGGGAGGTAGTGCAGTTGATTATTGGAAGCTTTGATAGGATAGGTGATGTCAGAAGTCCTTCTCTTGGGAAGAGGGTCAAGGTTCTAGAGTTGATGGCACAGGTGAGATCATGCGTTGTTATGATTGACTGTGATTGTAATGACCTTATTTTATAGATGTTTCTTCTTTTTGTGGATTCTATCAATGAGGAACATGATAAATCTATTCAGGACTACATGAGGATCATTATGGCTTCAATTATTAATGAAAGTGATGGAATTTCCTAGCATATCTTATCTATATTGTTGGCTATTCTAAAGCAAGTATAGGTGACGTCTATAGCTGCTTTTAACTTGATTCACAGTGTTTTCAAACGAGGTGAGGGTAAGTTGAGGCCCTACTTGTTTGATGAGAAGCAGGTGGAAGAAAAGGGGTTCAAATCTGAAGTGGTTGATGACGAGGATGCCTTACATCATGATAGTTGTTTGACAAAACCCTAGGATGGCATTTTCAACGCTCATGGAGTTGATATCAGCCTTGAAAACAAATCAGATTTTATGTTGCATAACACTGATCCTAAATCAAAAAATTTATCTGATATTGATGGGTCTTAGGAGTCCAATCAGTTGGCAAGACAACTGAAGGTGAATGAAGACCAGATTGATGCAGCCATTAGACATTTTGACGACACCCTCATGATGATGGCCAAATGTTGTTGGAGGCCTTCAGGAGAACATATGGACCCTTATGGAGAATTTTCTTTTTTAGATTCATAGGTGCTTAGAGAAGCGATAGTAGAGATGAAGACCAATTACATGCAGCTACTCTTAGATAGAGATCACCCACTCCAGGTTGATGAGATCTACTACAATGCACTTAAGGGGAAAGAAAGGGAAGTGGATAAGCTTACTGATGAGCTTATTGTAATGGAGGATTCCTTGAAGAGCACTCAAAAGGCCCTTCAAGAATCAGAGATTCAGATTGACGAGCTCTGTGAGGAGTTGAGCTTGCTCCAATCTTCATAAACCACAACAAATATCTAGTCTTCTAAGGTTGTTATGACACCTACGGATGGTAGTGGTACTCATGGTTTGAGGGGAGAACCCCTAACATGGTCGAGCACGAGGAGGTTTTAGGGTTGCATGAACTTGAGGATAGGAATGATTCTGACATTCCTAAGTTTTCACACAACTTGTACCATAGTGACCATGAGTCACCTTTGAGGGAGGGCCGATTGTTGGCTCAGGATTCATATCACCCATTGTGGGATGGAGTGCTTCCATCTCTGGAAGATGGAACTAGAGATTGTGGGTATCCGAATTTGTTACTTTTAGGTCGTTATTTACAGGGTTAAAGATTAGATTTTCATCATGTAGATATGTCCTTGGCAAAGTTTGCAACTTGCTTGTTACAAGAAGTTCAATTGGAGGCGTGGCTACAGGGAAGTTGTGGTTTCAATGAGCATGATGGCATTGCTAGTCCAGCCTACAGTGATGGAGTTTTGGTCCATGTTTTGGTAGGAGACGATTGTCCTACTCCATGGGACAAGGATTTTATTCATAATTTTTGGAGGACAACAATTGTATAGGAGTTTGAAGGAGAGTTGCATCATCTCCTCAACATGGAAGAGTGGCATAGGGATGATACTATATCACCCTATGGCCTTGGCGCAATCATTCGCATCTCCATAGGTCAGCCTTACATTCTTTAGGTTGCTGATTTTTTCTATATCAGCAACCTAAAAGGAGCTGCTACATGTTTTTTGGCACCTATGTGGGGTACTCATCACATCCTTGGGAGATTTGCAGAGGTTAGGAAGAGGTGTTGTGATGCTAGCACTTCGAGTTATTTCTATCTTCTCATATTTGATGGATGTGAGGTTCTGGTGTGTTGGCTTCGAGGAGGTAACAGGCTTGGCACACCAGTTCAGTTGGATCCCGATGCGTTGCTTCACTACTCTGAGTATGGTGAAGATTATATCATAGTAGTGCAATGAAAGTCAGCGGGTGATGTGTATGGCAAACTTCCATTCTGGTTATGGGATCCAGGGATTTCTATGTTTAGTAGATTGCTCTACATTGGGTTAGTTGTTTATAGTGATGTTGAGCATGGTTTTATTTGTACCCTATAGATGTAGAGGATATGTTGTTGGGCATTCTATAGACTGGTTTGGGATCCCAACATTCAGGTGGTAGGCCTGGGTACTCAGGTGAGGATTGCTTGGGGGCAAGCAATCTTGGGGAGGGTGGATTGTAATGTCCCCTTTTTCTAGGCAATTGTTAGATGCAATGGTTAGTCTACCAACTGGTCCTATAGGCTATCAGGGTGTTTAGGGGATCCCTTTGAGGGTGATCTTTGGTTCTTTAGCAAGCCTTTTTGGTGCTTATTTCAGTACTTTTCAGCTCAATGTCCCAGTTTATTTGTGGTGTGCTTTCCGGAGGCCATTCTTGACACTTTGACCCACACTTACTATTTTTAGTAAGTCACTTGGATGTGTTGCTCATACTTACTATTTATAGTAAGTCATTGGTATGGTTAGCTGGCAGAGTTTCTATATTTGGCATGGTGGCATAATCATATCCTGGAGTTATATTGGTTAATATTGGTCCTATGCATTTAATATTAATAACGTCAAATAATAAAGTTTAAATTAAATAATTTAACTTTATGCGTTATTAAAATATATTAAAAGGGACTTTATATTTAAAAGGATATAAGTGATATTTAAGTGCACTTTATAATATAAAGTTAAGTGCTAATTTAAAGGGAGACAAAAGGACTTTATTAAAAAGGGATTTAAATGATTAAAATAATACTTTATTTAATTAAGTATTGTGCCCAATTAAATAAAATATTAAAGGGAGTTACAAGGTGGGAAAAGTAAATGAAATGAAATGTAATTCAAATGCAAATTGGGCATGGAAATATAAAAGGACAATGAAAGCTCATTTTGGAATTCATTCATTCATTGTTGAAGAAGAAGATTATTTGATAAGGGTTTTTCTAAAGACTGGAGAGTCTGAAAACCTCAAGCTTTTTGAGGACGAAATCCCTCAGGAAGAACAACTGAGCACAGGAATGGGAGATCTCCCAAACTAGCTTGCAGACAACTTCACTCGGAGGTTTTGCTTGTGCTTCAACGAATCTGTAGGAGAGTTTAATATTCAAGGGTTTGAAGGATTTATCAAAATATTGCACATATATTGTTCATCATTGGCAGGCAAGGGTTTGATGATTTAATTGCTGCCATATATTGGATGCCAAGTTCAGGGTTTGATGATATTCTTTCTGCTTTATGACTGCTGCAAACTTTTTACTTCATTCTAACATCCATTTTCAAAGGGTTTCAAGGCATATCTTACCAGTTACTTGTGAGTTCATGAATTGTAACTCCTAGATTTTCTGGGTATTGTTGTTTTAGATAGTAGGGGATATTCTATGACTGGGTTGTCAATATTTTGTGAAAATCTGAGTATCTAGGCTGATATAAAAATCTGGAATTTTCTGCTATGTATTCTCTATGTAATGTTCAGTTTTTGAGTTGAAAATTATTATTGCAATATCTTCTATTTTGCTGCATTATATTGTTGTATCAAACATTGCAAATATATCACAAAACATAAAACCAAAAAAAAACA
This sequence comes from Sequoia sempervirens, assembly GCA_007258455.2. Classification (NCBI taxonomy): domain Eukaryota; kingdom Viridiplantae; phylum Streptophyta; class Pinopsida; order Cupressales; family Cupressaceae; genus Sequoia; species Sequoia sempervirens. Next base: position 40,059 of record VDFB02256676.1, on the reverse strand, counting down.
AAGACAAGCAAAATCAGAAAAATAATTATTCTATGAGGGGAGGGATATTACAAGCTCACACAACATGAAATCAGGTTAGATAGGCAGTTGAAACAAATAGAAGAGGTAAATGTAGAGTTAGGGTATAAATCAGATGCTGTGGCATATGTGACTACATCAAAGATGCCATGGCACATTTTAAAAGATTGTGTAGATAGATTCTTCCATCACTATCCTATCAATTCCTTAGATTCATTGTTGACCTATATTTGCCATATTGGGTTAGTACCGACTTGAATCAAATATGGGTTTCAAGGCTTACTAAGTTCTTGCTAACTGGACTGTTGAGAAATTAAATGTTAGTAGTCACATAGGTTAATAATGTGAGTTGTTATCTCAATTTACATAGCTATTACGGATGTGAGAATAGTTATTTGTTGAAATTTGTTTGTTTGTATTTGAAGTTGTTAAAACAACTCTTTGTAATTAGGAAATTCGTTTAGAGAGTTTCCTATAAAATAGGATATTAGAATCCTATAAATTTGTAATTTACATTGAACGAAGTAATATAGAATATGAAGATATTATTATTGTGTGCAAACTTTTCTATTCGCCTCTGCCCAAATTCCTAATATGGTATCAAAGAAAAATAGTTTCTATGCCTACTATTTGCATAACCCTTACACTATGGGTATCCAAGTTTGAAGGTGCACATATTAGAGCAAGCTTGATCTCATATCTTTAGCAATTTCCTTGTATGTTTTGACAACTTCCTTTGCGTGAAGAACTTCACGCATGTCTGGGCAAAGGATCCTCTATTCTTGCACATAATAATGACTTTGCAGTTAGCAAAGTATTTCCTGGTGTGAAGATCATATACAGTGTGTCTTCCTTCAGATGATTTACTCATATTTGTGTTGGCTGGCACTTTCACTTTTGCGGAAGTGTTGTGGAGAAGCGAGTCTACCACCATGATCTTAGGCCCAAAAATTTGTTAAATGATGAGAAAGCCCGATGTGTGTTGCTATTACGACGACTCTCTAAAAGGCTCTTCTTTCGCGATTTTGATGGCTTCAGTGGCGATCTTCACTCTAAAGGTGGCCGTGTGTAGGAGCTCGCACATTCATTGGGATTATATGTTCAAGTTTTTTTTTTTGTTGTCTAGTGATCTATTTTGGAAGCATTTTATTCCAACTTGATTGGAGGTTGGTCTTTGTGAGGGGAGTTGCGAGATCTTCGACAATACTTAAAGTGTATCCATCATAGTGGGGATTGCAGTATCATCCTTGATCCAAGACATCGACATGGAAAGTAGATGAATTCGAGTCTAATGCTCATTTGCAATAAAGTGGCATGCAGGCCATATAGGGGAATAGTATTGAAGGCAACCGATTCCTAAAGGAAGAGATCTCTAGTCACGTGTCCAATCTCAATTACATATTAACTCATGTTTTAGTAGCCAGCCAAATGTATTAGCTCTTTCACAAAGTCTCCTTTCATACTATATGTGGGTCCTCGATAAGATGGGTAATAGCTTTATATTATATTAGAAATTAAAGTTAATTGTGGTAGGTTGATAATGTTTAATGTTTCAAAATTCCTTATTCATTCATATAAAGATATTTTGTATCTTAGTTTAAAATTCGAGCTATATGATTTTGTTTATATTAGGGTCTATTTTCATGAGTTTTAACTGTCATATGTTTGAATGTAAAAATGTCAAAAATTATGAAAAATAAAAATTGCCTTCGTTGTGACTGGATGCATTATCGCTTGTATGCGACATCCAACTTGAGGAGGGGCTTTATAAAATTGAGCTTCAAAGTCAATTTTGTTAAGTAAGTAGCAAATCATTGGAGGATGGAGGCAGTGGAGGTTGGAGGTCAATCAACGACCTCTCGTTAGTCACCAACGACGGGGCCGCTTATCAACTTTGGTGGCATTTTATTTTCTATTGTGTAGTGTGTTTTTTTCAGCCTTTCAGTTTGGTGTGTGAATGTTGAAAAATGATTGTATTGAAGAGCAGATGACTATAGAGGTACTTTGACTGCATTGATCCTTTGATTGTCATACTTCGTTAGAAGATGATTAGTCAGTGAATACGTTCATTGGAAATGGTGATCATGTGCAGCAAGATCTAGGTAGTAACATGCACCCTGATATGATTCATTTTTCAATGTTCCTAGTTATGTGAATAAGTGGAAATTTCACATTGTGGAGGGGACGGGCGGCGGGGGGGGAGAGGGGGGGTTTGGAGAGTATTAACCAATGTTCCATTCCCATTTCGTGCCAAAATGACTAAAGTCAAGGGCAACTTCCGGTGGCAGTGGTGGTTGTCAAACTTATTCGAGATTGAGTGGTAGCGATCGGTAACAGTGACTACAATTTAGAACATCGTGTTCTTATGGAATGTGATGTGAAACGTTTTCTAGTATGGGTCTTTTAGATTTGTGTGGATTTCTTCCCTGATGTACAAGCATAGTGGCAAACAAAAGTACCAGTGTAATGTAGTTCATGGATCTTGAAAGGGTTTGTGGGGAGGATCTAGAAAACCGCATGAGGTGGACAGTTGATGGGTTCCTGTTCATGTCTAGGTTTGTGGTAAACCTGTGTGAAAACTATGAAAGGTTGATGGGAGGTTCCTTTCGTTTTGAATCAAGATCATGACTTACAAGAGTTGGGCTTACTGCAGATGTAGGGTGAGTTCTTACCATGGTCACACTAAGGGGGGGAATGTTGGGAAATTAAATGTTAGCGTTCACATAAGTTAATAATGTGAGTTGTTATCTATTACGGATGTGAGAATAGTTATTTTTTTAAGGAAGTTTGTTTGTATGTAGAGTTGTTAAAACAACTCTTTGTAATTAGAAAATTCGTTTAGAGAGTTTCCTATAAAATAGGATATTAGAATCCTATAAATTTGTAATTTGCATTGGATGAAGTAATATTGAATATGAAAATATTATTATTGTGTGCAAACTTTTCTATCTGCCTCTGCCCAAATTCCTAATATGGACTTAATGCACTGAAGATGTTTCCACAACATTGAAAAGTTTCTCTTGAGGATTTAATTGTTTATTTAAAGGTACAAGTTTCATTTGAGTTCTTGATATATTTGTAAGCTGAGTTCAGTTGAATCTTTCTAGAAATGATCTGTAGAATTTCGAATTTGCATTTTTCTTGATTTCCTTTGTTTATATTTATGTTTATATAACACCATGTGTGCCAGTAATGTCAATATTGTGAGGATTCAATAGGATAGTCTGTGACCTCTCTGACTTTCAAACAAGAATTTATAGCCTTTCTTATGCAGATGTGTACGATTTTTTTTGATTGATCACACACCCTGGTAATAATATGCAAGAGGTTGTAATAGAATTTTTTGAACTAAAGTTAATTACTCCTGAGGTATTTGTTTTCTTTTTTTAATCTTGTTTTTTTGAACAGGGCTGAAACAACTTAGAATCGGTTGGCCAGCTCGGAGGGAAGCAACTGTCAAGAAGGAGGGAAAATCAATAGTTTTCTCTGCCAGTAGTGAATATATTGCAATCTTATTCCAGAATCAAGTTACAATTTTGAGTAAAGATGATAACTTCACAGATACGTGTGGAACCTTTAGTGGTAATTTGTTTATAGCCATAACTTACGTTATTCTTGTATGCTAATTCTAATATATTAATATAAGCCATTTAAGTGAGTGCATATTGTTAGGGAAATATTTTTTAATTGAAAATGGGAATCTTTCATTGCAAGAAGGAAATGTTAACAGATAAAGTGGTGGAAAAATTCACACAGAAAAGATGTATTAAAAATTAAAATTGCATTTTTGGGCAGCTATTGTAATGTTTGTATCTGTTGCAACATCTTGGAACCTTTAGTGCTATCAATGACACCAAACGGACATGTTTCCTGATTAAAAAAATGAATAGTCTCATAGCATGAAGAATGTATTTTATAATTGTTTAACAGAATTAATATTTGTGTATATCATGGACCCTCTGTAGACTCAATAATATGGTGCCTAACTTATATGCCAGCTATTTCTGTTCTGTTTGTTCTTGACTTATGTGGTATTCGTGCATTTTTGTGAAATTATAACATGCTTAACCTTATGGAGTCCCATATAAAAGTATAATCTTGTGGAATTTTTTAGGGTCTAAATAGAGATAAATATGAATACTAGGATGTTCACAAAAATGCAAGCAGTTCAAAGCCTTAAACAGAAAACAGAGTTTCAGGAATACCCGAAGCTGTAGAATTCAAATCTGATTTTCCAGCCAGATTTGCAAATTAATTTAGAACATTCCTTTCTGCCACTTCACATAAACTGTTATGATTAGGTGTAGGACGTTTGAAGCATATGGGAATTATTCTTGAAAATGACTATACAAAACTGTATTTCCTCAGACTGCAAAAATTGTGGCTTCTGACATGCATGTGTATCAAAGCAAGTCAGGATATTTTCCATACAGTTAGTAAAAATATTTTTACTCCTCAACCTAACTATATTTCATAAGAATCATAGAAATTATAAAGATATCAAGGGGAGCTTTTGCTTCTTAAAGGATTTTTTAATCTTGGAACACTAAGGGGGATCATTTCCTTATAATTTGTGATATATGTTTTTTAATTTGTTTAGAGCATTGGTTTTCTGGACAGCTATAAACATTCTTCTTTAGCACAAAGCAACTCATTGTCAATATGCTTTTGCAGCCAGTCCATTTCTGTTACATGGTAGATTACAAAAGAAAGACTAAGTTACCGGTTTGGGTTCGAGGGTTTGGTTCGTGGGTTTGGGCAAAATTTTTTTTGGGGTTGGGTTCATTAATACAAAAACATATAAATATCAGAAATATATACATATTTGCAGCAGTAATTAAGTTCAAAATACACCACCATATTAATAGTCAAATAACATAGCAAAAATACACCACCACTTTCATAGTTGAATAATAAAATATTAGTGATACTTGAATGTCGTGATATGAATTAAAGTTCAAACATAATAATGTCAAGTGTTTACAATCAGCCATCATTGATCATTGATCAAATATCATAAGGGTCATCAAAAATATCATCATCAACATCCATATTGGATGATACATGTCGTGGTAAATTAGAAGAACCAAAAATAGCGTTAGTGGCACTCACACAAGCACACTACCACTAGCATTGACACTAGCACTCTCATGCTCACTAGCTGCCTCATGCTCATAGTCATCATCAATATCAAGTGTAGCTAAGTGGCTTGTGGAAGCATCCAAGTCAAGACACTCTAGCTCAATATCTCACTTCCTTGTGTCTCCTTTCTAGGAACTTTGTTTGTGTGTAATGAGGTGCAAGTTTGAATGCACATACACGAAGTCCTCTGCCTTTTTTGAATATAGTCTATTGTACTTTATTGAGTGGATGAAGGAGTATGTGCTCCAATTCCTCTTAGAAGAAGATGAACTAGCAACCTATTAAGACCAAATTAAATAGTTAAGAGTTACAAAATTTAACTAAATAAAATATAAATAAAAATAAAAATTACAAAATATAAAACTTAAATTTAAAAGATAAAAGATTTTGACTATAAAACTTACTTGGGATAAAACTTTTATTGCAAGAGGTTGGAGGTGCGTGTATTCTTGGCCATGGAAGTACCACCAACTATGAGCATCCACCCTATACTTGTTTCAAAGAGCATCAAGACCATAATCACTGGAGCATGCAAAGCCCATGAACTCAACCCTCTCTAGATCACGTTGGTCATGATCGATGAAGAGACTACGAAGTTTTGCTTTGGATCAGCACTATAGTATTTGGGACTCAATGCAGAAGCAAGAAGATGCAACAGAGTGGTCATTTTGTTCCATCTTTTTACAATGATTTGATGTAGCTCTTTGAAGAACTTTTCTTCAGGATCTTCCTCTTTTGCATTGATGATGGTTTTCATCTTCTCAATCATTGAGTTGATGCCATCATATACTTCGCCTAAACAAGGTCTATCCATGTTAGTATAACGGATCATGCTCAATATGGGCTTAGTGAAATTGAGGAGATATTCAACATGATCCCACCAACTGTCATGTGGGATCATTTGCTTAACCTTGGTTGCACTTTCAGTGCTAGATTGCCTCCATACGAACCAATTAGGGTTGATGAACATATTAGAGAGTGCCTTGTGAACCTTCACAAGTCCTCTCAACATAATTGTGTTGGAGGCAAAACAGGTTTGAAATATCCCCCTTAGTTTTTTCCTAAATTTTTCCACATAAACTTCACCCATTAGCATATCCCAATGAAAGATAAACAAGTTGGAAGCAACCCTTCACTTTCTGATCACCTAGGTCTTGGAGTGGGCAAGGTGAGAGCATATGGTGTAAGGAGATTTGATAACAATATGAAATATTGGAAGTACAAGAGCTATTGGCTGGTAGAGAAAATGTAAACACTTGGCGGCAAAGCCAACCACTTCCACTTTTCAGCGGGCTACAGGAAAGTAAATTAAAGCAAAGAACTTGGCGGCATAGTGAGTCACTTCCACTTTTCAGCGGGCAACAAAAAGTAGAGCAAAAACTCAAACCACTTATCCAGTGGGAGTTAAATACAAAACACTAGAAATAGAAAGCTGATTAGAACTACTAAATCAGCGTTACAATATGGAGTCTTATACAAAATATCATGAGATAACTAACAATATGAAAGCTCAAATGTCAGATACTTCACCCTACAACCATACAATGTTAAGGCATCATAAAAATGTGATTAAACGACAAAGTTACCAGGTCTGATATGCTGCAACAGCAGTCTGGTGTGAAAAAACAGCAAACCTGAATCACCAAGAAAACTTCATAACTCTCTCCAAACCCCTTTGAATGGCCCCAGAACTGTAGCAAATGATGCCTAAGGGCTGGGTGTCCAAGTTCAATCAACCAAACTCTGCAAACCAGCTCAGAGAACTCAAGCACACATCCCTATGTACCTGTTGCAAATGGTATGGCCTCCCAAGCAGGTCGACCTTATGCCAAAAATCAGATTCTCATCTAAAAAACACCAAACCTGGAGCAAGAGGGCACCCCAATGAGAGGAAAACTCAGCGACAATACCCACAAAAATATCTCAACTCCTGAGGACGGTGCAAGTTAAAACATGGGTCAGCTAGGTCTGTTTGAACACTTCCAAAATCTCCAACAGCAAGAGAACACACCAAAAATATTACTAAAAAACATCAAAGCCACACCAAACTGAAAACACAAAAGAAGCCATCACCAGTGAAGCTCAATCTACAACCTTTGAATGAAGAAGCAGTCACTGTTCAACTAGGAGTTGTCTTGCAAATTTGAAACTAAAGGAGGACTAGGAGGTGTTGCAACCTCGAAGCAAGAGTCTGAAACCAATTCTGCAGTGCTTCGTTATGATAGGAAATGGATAACCAAATGAGAGGGAGAGGGGTTCTATTTATAAGCTTCAACCCCATAAATTCAAATCTTCAATTCTCTCCAAAATGGGACGCCTAAATGAGAAGAATAAAATATTCATTTAAGAACCTTTTGACCATTCAATCTTGGCATACAACTTCTCTTAGCAAAAAAAAACTTTATAAAATGCAAATATTTCTCCATTTTGGACGACCACATGAGAGACCACACTTTAAAAACAACTGAGTGTGGAATTGTTGCCAAAAATAACACTTTTTAAAAATAGCATACTGCTAAAAATAGTGACTCCAAACACTATTCGAGCACATTCTAGGTAGTTGTCATAACTTACTAAAAATAGTAAGTACAAAAATTGTCATTGATCAAAATGCATGTGACACCCCCTCGAAGCTCTTTGAAAACCCAGAAAGACCCAAAAAACATACTAGCAAACTCTTGCATCCATCCCTTGAAAACTTAGAAAGATACCTCTTAGAAAATAGGAAACCCTATTTCTACCTTTGACTAGCCTATGAGCTTCCAAAATAGGTTAACGATCTTAGATAGGACTAGTGTTGAGAAGGGGACATTACAAGGTCTCAACAACTTGTTTGAAAATCAAAATAAAATAAAATGTTAGTTTACAAAAATTAAAATTTAAAATTTAAAATATTATTGAAGTGAAACATGTTTATTGTTTAACTTACCTTCAACAACTCCAATTTCGAGAAGGATCTAAATGACATATGGTGGTTGGTGATGAACATTTGGATGTTTTCGATCTCATCATACACTTGTTTGATCCACTCAATTTTGGTTCCAATTTTTTGTAGCATTAGGTTGAGGGAGTGGACAGCACAAGGTGTCCAAAAAATGTATGAATACCTCTCCTCAATCAATAACCCAACAACCCTACAATTTTTTGCATTGTTAATTACAACTTGCACAACATTTCAAGGGCCCACTTGATCAATAGCTTGACAAAGGATGTTAGCAATAAATGCACCATCTTTCACCTCTCCTTCACAATCCACTACTCTCAAAAACATTGTCCCTTTAGGGGACACTGCAATAACATTGATCAATGGGTGATTTTTTGCATCTTTCCATCCATCAGAAACGATGCTTACCCATGTTTTGATCCATGAATCCCTTATGGGCTTCAAAGAGTCCTCTACATATTTCACCTCTTTATCTAATAAGGTGCTACACACCTTCTCTAAACCTGGGCCCTTATACCCCTTTGGAGCCTCATTAATAGATTTCACCATTTTTTGTCAATATGGTGAGTGAACAACATTGAATGCCAATCCATTGGCACAGACAGATCTCGCTATGTCTTGATTGGCAATCTCTCTAGCCTCATTTTGAAATGAAGTTTCCAATGGTCCCTTTGATTTGGCCAGGTTTGCTCTTGAGGTATGGACATAAATGGATGGATCTTTGTAGGTGGAAAATGAGAAGGCTGTGAAGGGGGCTGCATCCCTCAAGATCCTTTCTTTATCAAAGGATGACTTGATTTACGGCCTAATGCTTGGTCTGCTCTTTCTTGCTCATCAATATATGCCAATATTTGGGCTTTTGGAATGCCCTTTTTTTCTAGACTTGGACAAGCTTTGATGCCTAGTCCAGGGATCTTGCACAAGTGCCTTTTCATTCGATTGTATGAGCTCGAATATCTAACATTGCAATGACTACAAATCCAAACATATCCTCCACCACCTGGAAGTTGTCGAACCATTTCAACATATTTCCAAAGGGGAGAGTTTGGGTCTGTCTTGAAATGAGATTGGTTTGAGGTGCTAGAATCGGTTGCCATTGTAATACCTAAGGCACAACACATTCCATTTATTCAAAATTTCATAGTATTGAAACTAAATAACTTAATTTATTTCAAAAAATTGAACGTGTTATAGTCTATAGACACCTAGAAGAATGAAATAAAACAAAAACTTAAAAACAAAACAAAAGAGTTCATTTGTAAAAACAAAATGTAGAAAAAAAAACCAAAAAACTTCAAAAAACCTACCTCTTTTGAAGAAATCTTCTTCTACGATCTTCTTGGCAATGAACGAACACTTGCAAGTGCTTAGTAATAGCACAACAACCAACTTCGAACGATCAACGATCAATCTTCAACTCTATTCATGCTTGTGCAAGCAAGCAAAAAAGTTCAGCAATGGAGATAAAAAATCTTGTTTTTCATTCACAAATTGATAAATGAGTATGTTTTTGCCTATTTAACATGTTAGGAGGCATGAATTAGGGTTGGAGGAATATTTTAATGCTTAAAAGTCAAAGAGGAAGTCAAAAACATATTAAAAAATCTATTGTCGGGTTCGAATTGGGTTTGTCACGTATAACCGGGTACGTCGCGGGTCCAACAGGTCCGGATCCACAGATTGTGTTTCAGACCCTGTTCGGACCCAGAGTCTGTGTTTTGGACCTTGTTTGGACCCATAGTTTGTGGGCTGGACCTAGACCCTGGACTTAGGCCGAACTGGACCAGTACCTACCACTTAACTTGAGCGAACTAGTAAATTAGAAGAAAGGTAGCTCCAATGCCATATTTGATCTTTGTGATGCCAGGTCCTACTGCCTTAGGTCCCACATTTTTCATACATGTCTACCAAAACATTTTATCAAACAGTTCACTGCCTTGCTGCTATGTCTAAAAGCCTAAAACAGGTGCTTTCGAACAAGCTATGGATGCTTGGAAAAAATCTATCAAAGCATAATGGTAAGTAATAGCATAGACAAGGCAGTGAAATGTTCGAAAAAATGCCTCAAAGAAACGTGGTCTCAATGTGCTTGTCATTGCATTTCATTACCATGAGACCACATTTCTTTGAGGCATTTTTTCAAATAGTTCACTGCCTTGTCTATGCTACCACATTGTTCATACATGTCTACCAAAACATTTTATCAAATAGTTCACTGCCTTGCTGCTATGGCTAAAAGCCTAAAACAGGTGCTTTCGAACAAGCTATGGATGCTTGGAAAAAATCTATCAAAGTGTAATAGTAAGCAATAGCATAGACAAGGCAGTGAACAGTTTGTAAAAATGCCTCAAAGAAATGTGGTTTCATGGTGATGGAATGCCATGACAAGCAAATTTCTATGGATTGTCATGGCATTCCATCACCATGAGGCCACATTTCTTTGAGGCATTTTTTCAAATAGTTTACTGCCTTGTCTATGCTACGACATTTTTCATACATGTCTACCAAATCATTTTATCCAACAGTTCACTGTCTTGCTGCTATGGCTAAAAGCCTAAAACGGGTGCTTTCGAACAAGCTATGGATGCTTGGAAAAAATCTATCAAAGCATAATGGTAAGCAATAGCATAACAAGGCAGTCAACTGGTTTAAAAAATGCCTCAAAGGAATGTGGTCTCATGGTGATGGAATGCCATGACAATCCATAACAATTCGGTTGTCATGGCATTCCATCACCATGAGACCACATTTCTTTGAGGCATTTTTTCAAAAGTTAACTGCCTTGTCTATGCTACCACATTTTTCACACGTCTACTAAAGCATTTTATCAAACAGTTCACTGCCTTGCTGCTATGCCTAAAAGCCTAAAACAGGTGATTTTGAACAAGCTATGGATGCTTGAAAAAAATCTATCAAAGCATAATAGTAAGCAATATCATATACAAGGCAGTGAACTGGTTGAAAAATTGCCTCAAAGAAATGTGGTCTCATGGTGATGGAATGCCACGTCAATCCATAGCAATTTGCTTGCCATGGCATTCGTGATGGCATTCCATCACCACGAGACCACATTTCTTTGAGACATTTTTCAAACAGTTCATTGCCTCGTCTATGCTACCACATTTTTCATACATGTCTACCAAAGCATTTTATCAAACAGTTCATTGCCTTGCTGCTATGGCTAAAAGCCTAAAACAAGTTCTTTTGAACAAGCTATGGATGCTTGGAAAAAATCTATCAAAGCATAATAGTAAGCAACAAGCTATGATCTCATGGTTTTTTTTGCATGAAAATCAGCATGATTTTATTTGCATTTTTTTGCAGGTTTTAAATGCATTTTTTTTGGCAATTTTGCAGTTTGAAATGGGAAAAATCATTGACCAAAAGGTCAAAGATTTTTTCAAAAAATTGGGGGAGAAATCATCCAGCAGATTTTTTGCAGATTATTGCTTCTATGATATACACACACACACACACACACACACAATTGTAATGGCGAAATTTGCATTCCAATGCCAATTTCCATTTATTTTGGGCTCATTTTGATGGATCTTCTTAATACAACGACATATCAAGTAGCACACTCTTGTGCTAAGTTTGGCTAATGACCAAATATAACTACATATCAACAAGTAGCACACTTTTGTGCTAAGTTTGGCTCATGATGACCCAATATTGACAGTAGCTCTCTAGATTATTTAATTAGCCTAGGTTTATATAAAGAGATCTTATTCTCATGCAATTATATATAGGTAAGGAAGATATATATATATATATATAATGATCGAATTGCAAATATACACATCTCATAAAGCAATGGCATTCATTGCTTTATGAGATGTGTATATTTGCAATTCGATCATCACCCTTGGTTGAGGTTTCCAATAAATTTGGATAAAGAACATTAATCATGGTATCAATGATGCTTTCTTTATGGGACCCTAAATCATTTCACAAGGCAAAATGTAAGCAAGTCATCTCAAAATTCTTTTCCCCAATGTGAACCTCCAACTATATCTATTCATAAAATAATACAATTATTCAAATCTAGGAACTTTTAATTCCTAATCTTATTCACATATATATGCAACCTAACTACATGAATCTAAGTGTGTATGTTGATTTCATCATGACAAGTTTCCTTCACTAGCTAGAACTTTCTCCTCGATGATACTCTCTTCAACTTGAGAGAGTGTCAATAGTTCCTGACACAGTTACATAATTAGTCATCATTATAATCATTCTTATTTATACTTTGAAAGACACTTAACATGATCAAACTATCTTTCCTAATTGTTTGCTATTAAACATAATAAAATAATTCAGTAATTGAATTACACAAATTAAATGGGATGTGACAACATACCTAATTGTTATTAGTTACCAAGGGTTGCTATGAAGTGTCATGATCTCATCTTAGAGAGACAATATCTAATATGTCTGTTGGCTCACATATACCCTATTGACTATAGCTCTATTCATAGCTTTCCTAGTCCTATTCATTCGCATTTCTATTTATGCAATTCCTTGTATATTTCTTCACGTATAGCTGCTCAATATATTACACAATCTGTATTATAATCTGGAGTAGAAGGGCCAGAAACTTCATTATCCATCACCATGAATAGCTTGCTGGGAAACTGAATAGAACTTTGTGATGGTTCAAAGCCATCCAATCTGATTGAGGAAGGATGGGAGATATTACTAACTGCAAACTTCATACATAGGCTCCTAGTCAATCATATGTAACTGAAAATTCAATTGTACCTTACAAAGACACTCCAGGCCTTTAAGAGCCAGTCCTAGGTGGACTGGTCCAGGTGTATTTAATCATATGAAGGTTGTATTGTCTATTGTATTCATATTCTCTGAGGACAAAGCCATTCAGATACAAGGGCATGTTATATACCTAGTTAAGTGTTATTAATTATCAAAGGTTGCTGTAAACTGTGAAGTGTCTTGTCCTATGATCATCTTAGAGAGACGAGACCTATCCTACTTGTCCCTTGACTTGTACGTATACCTTATTAGTTATTACCTATCAGCTATATTTGCAGCATTCCTATTTCTTTTTCATGCATATTTCTAATTATGTAATCCTTTTAACATATTTTTTGTGTATAATCACCTTGGTATACTACATAATCTGTATTGTTATTCACCATGAATACCTTGCTGAGAGACTGAATAGGGCTATGGAATGATTCAATACCATCCAACTGATTGATGAAGGCTGGAAGACAATAATAACCACAAAAATTATTCACAGATGGTAAAGATTTGATTTTTGTAAGGAATACCTTGCATATAAAGGATACATTTTAATGTGTGAAGTAGTTTCAAGATGCAAAGGCTTTTTCCCTCTGTAATAAAGAGCATGTTTGGGCTTTGACCCCAAGGTACTTCCAGCTGCAATTCCTTTTGTGAATCTAATGTTAAAGGGAATAGAATAGTGCATCTATCTTGTTTGGTGGAGGGTGTGTGGTTGTTTGCAAATATAATATTGCATCTTTCAATCCTAATTAGAATTATCAGTGCTACCTAACGACATCAATATATGTTATGTTTCAACTGCCACAGCTCTGCCTGAATCTGAGGCTTTCTTGTATGGAGTTTGGGTGGATCATTGGAATATTATTGCAGTATCTGATAGCTTGGATACTATATACTTTCTAAAACCAAATGGAGAAGAGCTGAAAAGGATTCCAAAAAACCATTTACAAGCAACAGGGGCAATAATTGGATTATTTGTATGGGAGGATCAGAGCGTGAATATATCTGATAGGTATTTTTTTAAGTTTAATGTTTTTCTTTTTACAGGATGTTTATGAATGAATATGTTATACATAACTTTTCAGAAATGATTTTGAAACACTTATTTCACAATTTTCAAATTGTTAATTTTGCCATTCTTCATCTAAATTGACGGCAATCTTGCAGGTATAATATCATTGTTATTACAGAAGATTGTATTCTTCATCAAGTTGTTGTTGATGGGGAAAATATTGCAGTTACCTCTTCCAGCAGCAAGCCAGTCCAACAGTTAAAGCTGAGAAAGCAACACCCGTTTGGTATATCATGTTCTTACTTTCACCAAGCCCTTTCTATGCTTGTTTTGGCAGGGCCTATAAGAATGGATGAAAAAGATGAGGGTGTTGCAGGTGAGCTCCACAATAGAATTGCAGTTTTCACATTAATTCTTCTTTCCAGTTATATCTGTGTGACCATTTCTGGATTTTTTTCTGGAACATAATATTTGTACAAGTTGGGGTTCTTTCCCAAAAGATGAAAGAATACATATTTACTGAGCCAAGAAGTGTTGTTTATCTATTACCATAAAATATATTACAAAACTGATGGTAAAGCTGTGTGTATATTTGTTTAAATTTACAATAAAATTTAAGAACCTACTTTAATTTTGTGTTTTTGCTTTCAGGAAAATTCTGATTATCCTCTATTGTTTCATAACATTTTTCAATTCTTCTACCATTCAGGAATATATGGTCTATCTGTCTGGCGCTTAACAAAAACATCAGATCTAGAGCTGATCTGTTTTCATTCACAACTTAGAGGAGTACTCTCTTTCCCAAAGAGTCATTCAGGACCATTTTTTTCTCCAAAATTGATCATTTCATCTTGTGGCAGGCATATTGCAGTCTTGGATTCAGCAGAAAGTTTATCTGTTTTAACCCTAGAAGGGAGGCCACACTCAGATGAAATTTCCCTTAGTGAAAATATTGTGAAAAATTTAGATGGAGGAATAACTACTGCAAGTCTACATGGCATTAGAGATATTGCTTGGTGGTCTAAGGGAAAACTTCTGGTTGCAAAAATAAATGGTGCTGTTAATGTAGTTGATATCCCTAGTTTCAACAATATTCTGGAAGAGCTCCCACTGTTTTCTTTGCCAGTATTGGGCAAAAATCAACAATCTGAAGGGCATGTTTTTGTTTTAGAAACTGTATTTTCTGAGCACTTATCAGCAGAGATATCTGAATCAGTAGATAAAAAAAAATCTGAGGATGTGCTAGATAGTAGGAAGAATTCTTCCCAAACTTACCTTGAGAATAGAAGCAGAGGCATAGGATGGAAGTTGATATCTCTAGTGGAACAGTCAGCATCTCAAAAATATAAAATACTAATAAATGGTCAGAAATATGAGGCTGCACATCAGTTTGCTATCCAGCAAGGACTTGATAAAGATGAAGTGTTCAAGTCTCTATGGCTGCATTCTGATTATGGAAAAGAGGCAATCTTAAAATATTTGCCTAATATTGAAGACCGAAGTTGGGTGCTTTCAGAGTGCATTGATAAGGTAGGTTCAAGGGTAGATTCTATACATGCTATTCTCTCATATGGGCTTCTTGAGACAGAGGATTACAAATTTCAAGGAAAGCAGAAAGCTGATAGCAGTACAATGTGGAAATCTCGTACAACGAGACTTCGCCTCCTGCAATACAATGACAGGCTTGAAACATTTTTAGGAGTTAACATGGGCAGGTAAACTTACATTGGATTCTATATATAATAGTATATTCAAATTATTAATTTGGAGCCATATTTGGAAACTGTCTCAAGTGTAGATTAATGTTTTAGGGTTAGCATTAATTAGTTTGGGGAGCCTTGTTTTACAGATCCTATCTTGTTAATAGGCATAACACCCCCTTATGTTTTCTTTATGTTATTGCCAGACTGATATGACACAAGACATGATCCTTTTTCTTTGATAGTTAGAGCTGTGTCTACTTTATGCCATATACCCTTGTTTGTTCATGATATTTTTCTTGAATTCTTCCTGTTGCAGTTGCTATCTTCTTCCCATTATGAGAGTTATTTTTCCTTGTACCATAGAAGGGAAGTAATTAGGTTACCAATATAGTGAGTCCATCATTGAACATGGAATACTTCATTTTGCATTGTGAAAATGGAAATAGATACAAAGGAAGCAAAACTATATATATACACACGACACAATATTTATGTGGTGAAAGCTCTTTCGGTTTAGGAAAATGTCATGGGAAAAGCATACAACTTTATTGCATGTGAAAAAATGGATGTATAAGTGTCTTATTGAGTCTTGCCCTTCTTGGGGTTGTCTCACAGAGTCTTGATCTCCTTGGAGCGTGGATGCACTCTACTTTGCAAAACACTTGTTATCAGCTCCAAATTGGTGGAAGTGTGTCCAGTGAATTAACAATCGAAAGGTTGTAGTTGATGTAGTTTCTGCATCTCCTCTGCAGCTTTGTCTGTTTATGCTCATTTGGTTGTTTTCTTGACTCTTGGGTATCATTTGCTCCTTCAACTTCCTGATTTTTGAAGCAAAATGTGAAGAAAAAAGTTCCACTTGTCAAAGGTTCGTTTCCTCCAGTTGGAAAAAAGATTTGTTGGTTGTGGATTAGCTTCCTTTGATTGCAGATTGGTTTTCTCAGATTGATGTGCAGATGCAGTTAACTGGTTAAACAAGCAAATATATCAATGAAATTTGGTGTGTCAGTAGAATGTGTTGTCTAGTTACTATCAATTTTCAGGTTATTGTGTTGTCTAGTTACTGAGACTTCTAGTTTTTGGGTGGACACAATGTCATTCCTTGTTGTTCTCATTGTTATAGGAAAACACATTAGAATTTTTTTAATTTCCTTTAAATTGAGGGGAATTAGTTTTAAACATTTAGTATGCTTGTACCTGAAATATCAATGTCTCATGTTGCCATTTGCAAGTAGTTCCACAATGAATGTACGGGGGCTGCTTGTAGTCAATTAGCCATTCACTATCTATTTACCACTGTTTCATTCCATCCCTTGCTGCAATTTAAGTGGAACGATGGCACCTTGGCCTAATGAATGACTATGCTGATCCAGTTTGGATCATACACCATTTGGGAGGATCTTTAGTCTTTCACACTTAGTATTAAGCAGGGATACTTGGGGATGCATCCCTTGTTTGAAATGAGCTGTCCCTGTCCTTGGGACGTCTCAGGACAAGGGGATGGCTGGGGGATGTCCCCCCATGTTCCCTTTTTTTGCAAATTTGCAGGAAATGGATCCGAAACAGGGGGACGGCTGGGTGTAAAAGAGGGGATGGCTGATCATCCCGGGGATGGCCAGGGGACTCCTAGACGTCCTCGATCTTCCCGAGGACAGCCGAGGGATGCCTAGATATTGTCCGACCGTACTGAGGACAGTCGGCCGTCCCCTACGTTTGAACAACATTTTAAAATTAAAAGAACACATTTTAATTAAAAAAAGGCCTTAATTCATTGCTTATGTGGTCCCCCACGTCCCATGTTGCCCTTATGACTAAAAGACTCACCATTCTAGTCATTGTTACATTTGTATGTGAAGGCAAAAAAGGAGCCGCTGTAGGGTTTGTGAAGGCAGCCATTGAAAGAGGAGGAACAACAGCGTAAAGAAGGAGAAGAGATTGAATCTAGAGCAAGTGGGGCTGCAAATCCATCAAAGAGGTATGTCTTTTCCTTTATTTTTCTTTCAATTTTTTTTGCAAAGTTTCAAGCATAAAATGTCTGATTTTTTATTTTTATTTTTGCATTTTCTAGTTTAAACTTGCATTCAAAATAAAAAAAACATGAGCAGCTGTGGGAGTGAGAGTGAAAGTGAGAATGAAGTGCAACTACTTGATAGAAATAGAAGAGAAAGTGGTGAGGGTGGTAGTGGACAGCAACCAAACCCATTTAAATGCCCTTCAATAATCATGGAATCATATGCAAAGGGCCCTTTGAACAAAAAAAAAAACCTTTCCTCTGATATGTTACACCTGTGGGCAAAAGGCAAAAATATTCAGGGGGGACTAGGGTGTGGAATTGTCATGTTTGCCATACAAATTTTAGAGGCAGCTACACAAGGGTAAGGGCTCAGTTTTTGGGTGCTGTGGGCCATGGAGTTAAAATGTGTCCTGATTTAAAAGAGCATGAAGCAATAGAGTGCCAAAGATTGCAAATGGAGGTGGATGGAGTTCGAGGTGGGACAACTTCTTTTCCTAGTGCGCGATCATCTATGCCTATGTCTTCCATGGTTGGTAGTAATGAAGTTGCCACAAGAGGAAAGAGGAAGATGAGTGGTAGTGGGAAGGAGCTTTAGTTAAGTCTATGTTTAATAACCAAGCACGAGAAGCCACAAAATCTTCCATTGCCAAATTCTTTTTTCCCATGCCATCCCATTTCATGTGGCCCGTTCCTCTTAATTCAAATAGATGGTTAAAGATATAGCCAATATTTGTCCCTCATTCATGCCCCTTGGAGATCATAAGCTACACACTACCCTCCTAGACAAAGAGTATTTCAAAGTTATTGTGCTAATGGAGGATATGAGGCAAACGTGGATGAGGACAGGTTGCTCTATATTGATGGATGGGTGGACTGATGTTAGACATTGGCCACTCATCAATATCATAGTCACATGCCCTGCTGGTTCTTATTTTTTTAGAGCCATAGATTGTTTAGGGAAACCTAAGGATGGAAAAGATGCCATAGAGGAGGTTGGGGCTCCTAATGTGGTATAGGTGATCACCGATTCAACACTTGTGTGCAAATCATCTGGTTTGATGGTGAAGGGTGCTTATAGGCACATCTTTTGAACCCCATGTTGTGTTCATGCATTGATCAATGCATTGAAAGACATAGGGAAGTTAGATTGGGTGAAGCAAGTGATGGTAGAAGCTAGAGAGATTCAAATGTTCATTTGCAATTAGCACACCTCACTTGCTCTCTTTAGGTCATTTTCAAAGGAGTTCCTCAAACTTGTTGAGACAAGGTATGCTACTTCTTTTTGTTTCACTTTCAAAATTTGAAACTTAAAACATTTCAATTTGTATTCTAAATTTGAGTTTTCAAGTACATTGAGCCTTATATTGCTTTTGCCTTCTAATGAATATAGTTATGCCACATACTTCATCTTGTTGGAGAGGATGTTTGAGGTGAATAAGCCTCTACAATTGATGATGGTGAATTCAGAGTGGACTAGATGGCCTAATTCAAGTTCCACTCAAGGAAAATCCATCAAACAAAAGATCCTTGATGACGATTGGTGGTCCAATGTGAGGTAAAACATTGCTGATTTTACTATTAAATTTCTGATTTTATTAAAAATTAAATATTAGATTGCTGATTTTCATATTAAATTTTTGATTTTAATATTTTAATTTTATTGTCCAATGTTCCAATTTTCGAAGTTTCTAACATGTCAATTAATTATTTTGAAATTTTTGTTTGCATTTTGTAGATATATGTGCTCCTTCATCTCGCCTATTGTAGATGTCTTTCGGTATGTTGATACAGACTCTCCTAGTCTTGGAGAGATAGACGAGACATTTGACAATACGGTGCCTCCATGGGATGACCCAAAAGTTTTAGATGGATTCACACGGGCCATTGATAAGATGTATTTAGTGGAGCGGGCTTCAATACATCACTCACAATTCCTTGGCTTTGCAAATCTTCATGGCCCAAATTTGAGTAAACCACAGGCGAGGTTGGATAGAGCTATATTAGCCAGTGTTACCCCAAGTTTCTGGGACGAGGACGACGGGGGATGGTGGGACGAGTCCCCAAGTTTCTGGATTTTGAGGCAAAATTTGGGGACGATGGGGGAACGACTATATAAAATATAGAGAAAATTTTAAAAATATAGGGAAATTTTAAATATTCATATGATAACATGGATAAGGCATGCATAATATACATTATAGCATAGTTTACATACTCGGACACAGAGAGTACTTGGCAAGCCCAAAATCTTTGACTCGGCAAAAACTCGGTAAATGCTCGACAAATACTCGACAACTTAAAAAGTAGTAAAATTTCTTATAAAAACACTTTTTATTTGCAAAATTCAATTACAACATACCTATACACACACTGCATTGTGCACACATACACATGATGCCAAGTTTGCATGCATATACACACACAAACATTTCTATACACACAATCACATAGTTTCTTGTTTCACTTATTAGTGTATCATGATATCATATTATCATAAATCATGTATGCATATTAGTGTTACGTTTAACTGTTTAACTATTAAGTATGCATATCAGCAATATGATAATTGAAGAGCACAAAAGATTTACTGAGGGAGGCGTTGGGGGGGTGGCGGGTGAATCAGTAAATCAATACAACACTTTTTTAGCTTTCTACACAAACTTAAACTTTCATCAACATCAATTGATTGATATGAACCAATTTACACAAGTTGATATAACTTTATTGAAATAAAAAGATTTTTTTTTTGAAGTAGGCACCAACCTACGTGACTTACAAGAGAGATGATTTAGTAGACTCCAATCTACAAGGGACATCCAAACCTCTTTAACTATTTAGTAGGCACCAACCTACAAGGAGCACCAACCCCTAATGTAAGGCACCAACCTTGACTTGATGGTTGTAAGATGATGCCTTCAATCTGACCTGCACTATCCCAATCCTCCAATCTGCCTTGGTGATGAATGATCTCTCGCTTAGCCCACACACAAGAAGATGAGACTTCAGATTTTGACAACTCACTTACACAACCACACATTCACTTCAATCTGATTTGAATTCATATATGTGTATCTTGCAACTTTTGTGAATAGTTACATCATTTGAAATCTGACTTGCCTTTTCAATACTTTCAACTTTTCCTTGAATTATTTTATTAAGAGAGATTTTTAATCACTCCTTCAGATTGTTCTTCAAGAAGAATCGCTGCCATGTGATAATTTTGGTTAACTTCCAAAATGCACTATTAAGAATGAGTTCGTCTCTTCACAAAGTTGTATCCAGCCCTTTAGAGAAACATGTTCCTTCAGAAATTAAATTGCATCCCTTTGAAAGATGTCATTGACTTATGGCACATGCCTTTTGAATATGTCTTATGGATTTTATGTTATTCGCAGTGTTCCACGGGGATGCGTCCCCCCCCAAATTTCAGCCGTCCCCCCGTCCCGGACGTTTCGGAGACTTGGGGACGGCTGAGAAACGTCCCCCCACCGTCCCCCCATCGCTGCCGGGACTTGGGAAACTCCGAGGAAATGGCGGGGACTCCTGGACGTCCTCGAGACGTCTCGGGGACTTCTAGCCGTCCCTCAAGCGTCTCGGAGACACCTAGGCGTCCCCCACAGTGGGACGTCCAAAAAAGCAATTTTTAAAAAAAATTCTTTTAATTTTCTTGGAATGTGAGCCTTGGTCCTAAGCCTAAAGGCTTGTGGGACCCTTCTAAAAGTATAAGCTAAAAAAAACACTCTCATTCTTCATTTTTTTGCTCACATATGCCATTTGATGTTTTGCAACAGCTAGGTGAAGAAGAGGAAAACTAGTGAGAAGAGTGAGTGAAAGAGTAAGTTTGGGGATGATTAGAGGCCTCCCTTCACTACAGTTTTGCATTTTGTACTTATTTTGATATCAATGTATCATTCTACTCATTGTAATCATCTTTATGATATGATATTATGATGTGACATGTCATATTTTCGATATTCATATAATAGAAATCACAAATTCGACAATTTCATTTGTCAAATTTTAATATTTTATTTACTTTTAGTCGTTTAGTAATAGTATTCAAGTATTTAAAATGTTAGTATTTGCAATTTTACTAATTTGCCAAAGTTTAATTTGAAATGTTATTCTTAAGCATCTTTTTATAACTAGTTATTCAAGTACCATATGTATATCAGCACCGCCCCCCCGCCGCCCCCCTGTCGCCGTCCCCCCGCCGTCCCCAAACTTAGACCCCTTGTCCCCTCGTCCCCGAGACGTGTCCCTGACAGGGGACGCGTCCCCGTCAGGAAACTCCGTGGAACACTGGTTATTCTTACCTTTATTAAGTTAATCAAACTTAACATATGCATATTATATTTGTGAGAATAATAATCTCCATAGATTAATTCGTGCCTTTTCAGTTTTGTCATGCCTTTTTATCATCAACCCTTGATGAAGCGGCACAGCAAAATAAACTTCTCAAAAATAATCTTTAGTTTAATTCATTTTTTTTAGCCATCGCTTATCTTCTTATGACACTTTTTTTCCAAACTTTAATCGCATCATAAAATTAATTTGAATTTTGACTTTTCTTTAGTTTTGTTCTTTTTGTGATTTGTCTTCTATAAAATAATCGCTACCAATACAGTTTCTGCCATTACAAATGTAATCGCTATTTTCAGAAATGCGTAGATAATGCATTCAATCCTTTGACATATACAACGCTTCTTGGAATCTAGTTTATATGCTTCTGTCCATGACTCGACATTAAGTCTTAACCTTCCACGGCAGCCCACCTATACGCATTTTTATTCAGCACTTTAACTGTTTCAGTCAGATGAATGATTCGTTCCCTTTAGCAATTTCCAACTGATAGTGTTGCATACTACAGCCAGCAATATCCACTTGACGATAGAGATTGACCATAATGGTCTTGCATTTAATTATGAATAATGGATCCATGATACAATTTGCTTGTTTGGAATAGGGACCTGATGGTACTTATATAATGCCTGTATATGCAACTCTTATGCAAGAATATCACATTTGCTATCTCTCATATGTCTTCCTTCTGCTGCCTTCTCTCATTGCTGATCCTTCTTAATTTTGATCATTGTACTATCCTTGCTGTCCATTGACATAGATCCCATTTGAGATCAAGCATAATGATATAAAGAATTTTTTCATTCATAATCTTTTCTATCAATCTACCTTTGAGATCAATGACTTCTTTCTGACAATATCAATCTATCTTTGACATCATGACAACATTTCCAACAATCTCCCCCTTTGTCATTGATGGCAACATATCTCTTGTCTTCTCTTCAAACTCTCCCCAATTCTACTTCTCTCCCCCTTTGACATCAATGGCAAAGGGTCTTCCAATAATGTCTTGTTTTTTCTGTTCCATGGAGCTACAAGATACTGTGTAGAGCTCCCCCTGAAAGTATGCTCCTAACTACTCATCTTTCTTTTTTTCATTCCTTGTCCTCTAAAATAATTTTCTTCTTCATGAAAGCTTCTTCATTTTGACATCAATACAATTTCCAACAATAGAGGCCAATAGAAGATTTCTCATCATCTTTATTAGATATCAACCCATAAGTAGACTTCTCTTCAACATTTTGAGATACTTCACTTTTCAATTATCTTCTTCAAGTGGCTGAAAGATAATGTTCAACTTAGCTCCCCCTAAATTCATGCTTCCTCTTAGAAAAGACATATTGATTTTACATTGGATTCTTCATTTCTTGTATCTATATTCTTTCTCCAAACTTTTGTAAACTTTCTCTCCTTTTCCATGGTGTTCTTCTTCATATCTTGTAAAGGTGGTTCCATAAAATCACATCTACAAAAACGTGCTATGTGTCCAAAGTTGTTACACTTGAAACACATAACATCATGACT
This sequence comes from Sequoia sempervirens, assembly GCA_007258455.2. Classification (NCBI taxonomy): domain Eukaryota; kingdom Viridiplantae; phylum Streptophyta; class Pinopsida; order Cupressales; family Cupressaceae; genus Sequoia; species Sequoia sempervirens. The sequence goes on along the minus strand of VDFB02256676.1, from coordinate 16,570 downwards.
AAATGAATTATAATCTCTCCTAGTGAAGCTTGAACCATTTCTTGCTTGAAATCTGCAATTTATTGCTTTGTGTCCAAAGTAATTGCATGAATAGCAATACCCACAGAAAGAATAAAACTGCCTAGAGTTGGGATCAATAGCCCACCGCAAAGCTAGAGTTTGTCTATACTCTAGAGCTTGCTGATCCTGAAGCCGAAGAGCACTATGAACAACCACTAGTTTTTCTGCTCGTTTAGAGGTAAGTCTATTCCTCCTGAGGGAGTGGATAAAGCTATATGTGGACCAATTCCTCTTTGCAGTAGAGGAATTGACAATTTGTGCAAGAAGGCAAGTAGCAAGTGTCTTCAAGTGCAGTGCATCCCTCCCATGATAGGTCCACCATCCAATAGGCTACGTTTGAGCTAATATAGCTCTATCCAACCTTGCTTGTGGTTTACTCAAGTTTGGGCCATTAAGATTTACAAAGTCTAGGAATTGTGTTCGAAGTAGTGAAGCCTGCTTTGTTGGATACATCTTATCAATGGCCCATGTGAACCCATCTAAAACCTCAGGGCTATGTTCCATGGCGTTTTGGGGATGGGGACGGGGAGACGCGTTTCGGGGACGACAGTCTGAGGGCAAATTTTTGGGGACGGTGGGGGGACGGCGATATAGGAATTTTTCAATATATATATATATATATATATATATGAGAATTTTTAAAAATATATTATATATAGATAGAGAAAAAGAGCAATTTGAAATATCAAATATGTGCAACAATATCAATATGACAATAACTTAACTATTAAATATAAATGCATTTTGTTCAATTTTAGGTTGAATGACTAAAGTAAATATAATAATATTTTATTATTTAGTCAATGCCATTCAAATGGGGATAAAACATTTTGATCAAATATAATTAAAACATTTAATATTTAATATTTGATAAAACATTTAATTTTTATCAATTATCAAGCAATTTTTATTTAATTTGACAATAATATTAAATAGTTTGTTTTAAAATTAAATGTTTTATCAAATATAATGAAATATTTAATATTTAATATTTATCAAACAATTTTTATTTAATGAAATGTTTAATATTTACCAAGTAATTTTTATTTAATTTGACAATAAAACTAAATAGTTTGTTTAAAAATTAAATGTTTTATCAAATATAATGAAATACTTAATATTTATCAAGCAATTTTTATTTAATTTGCCAAAAATAAAACATTTTTTACTTTGACGAAAGGGGGACGCTTGGGCGTCCTCGATACGGTTGGGGAACTCCTAGCTGTCCCCTAGCTGTTTCGTGTCCCCTTTTATTTTCCAGCCGTCCCCTTTTTTGGGGATCCGTTTCAAAAATCAGGGGGGATGCCTGGGGGACATCTCTTGCCATCCCCCCGTCCCTGAAACGCCACAGGTGATAGGGACGTAGGGTTTGGGTGGGGGGACGCTTCTGTAATGTGCACCCTTGCCAAATTGAACGATATTTTTTCCAAACACTTAATATGACATATTCATTTGTCAATTAAGTAGACACAAACTGATAATGTTTTCTGAGCAATTTTCCATAATAAATATGGTGGATTTTAACATATATTCATTTGCAAGGCATAACACATCACTGTATGTTGCAGTATAATGAACATCAGCTCCAAAACAATTGAAAGTGGAGAATACAGTGACTGAAAACTAGTGCCTCTTGGTGACTTACAAGTGTGCAGTATTAAAGAACAGACTGGTAAGCAAATGCAAAAACTGAATCTGATATAGAACTTCACCCAAAAGTCTTAATTGACTCATACATTTCATAACATGGCACTCTTCAACAACACTAGAATGACGAACTCATTACTAAAGACTCCCCTAACAATAATGGTATTACACAGTAATTATCAGAAGCCAAAATATAGTTTGATTTGTATTCTTTGAGCACCAATAGGACTGTAATACACTAACAGCAGTTCATGAACTCATATAGACATTACATATATTTGTTGCTTAGCGTTTTCAGGCTTCAAACACTTAGAAATATCATTGAAGACCCTTTCATCCACAGTTCATGACAATCCACTATAGCATTGCAGCAGTAAGACACCATTCATGGCAGAACGAACAAAGATTCTAATATGAGTTTACAAGACACTAAATCCACCCAGAATTATATGGCAGACCAGAATGATAACATCGACCAGAATTACATTGCAGACCATTACAAACTTAACAGTAGGTTTATACCAACAGATTACACATTCTAGACCACACCATAATGAGCAGATTAGACAAATAACAGACCCTAACAATTGCAACAATACATTCCGGGTCTTTTGAAACAAAAATCAGACTTATAAAATCGTTTGCAGGTCTGAAATAACACAAATTAAGCAAATAGAATGTATAAGGAACCTGATTTAATCCGCAAGGTCTATAAAATAGATAGCAGAAACTTGTAGGAGGCAAAAACACTCAAAAATAACTCCAACGATGACGCAATAGTCTCAACAGAGAATAGAAAATTATCAAACCTCAAAACCCTTGACAAACTTCCAACTGAAAGCAATCAATCTCCTCTGATTTGGTCACTGTTTACGGTACTGTAGCGTCACTGTAGCAGCAAGATGAATTTCAATTCAAACCCTCTTCATAAATCTGAACAATGATCTCAAATTCATCCCTTTAGAAACCCTCGCCAATAAATGCAATAAAAAATCAGCTATTGCATTATTCAAAACCCTTATTGCAATAATAAATCAGCTATTGCAATAATTCAAATCCTTATTCATAATTGCAATAATACATCAGCTATTGCAATTATTCAAACCCTTGCAATAGTAAACCAGCTATTGCAATTATTCAAACCCTTGCAATAGTAAACCAGCTATTGCAATAATTCAAAAACATGCAATAATACATCAGCTATTGCATAAATTACTTAGCTTCTCAGACAAGCAGATTTGCAACTTTAGCCTTCAATGAATCTCTGTTAAGCACCAATGTGTCTCCTGGCTGAAAACACCATTAAATCTCCTAACTGTATATTGCAACAGTGAAGAGATTGTAAGCCAAGAGGGATTTCGTCCTCAAAGCCCCTAAAAAACCAATCTCTCAATGAGACTAAAATTCATTAACAATTTTCTCTCCAACCAAGTATACCAAATGAGCTCTCAACTCTCCTTTATATAGAACTTCTTGATCTTCTAGAAAGACCCAAAAAGAGTGTTCAACAAGCTTTTAGAAGAATATTTTAATATTCTTTGATGTGACTCCTTGATGTGATCTCTTGATATGACTCCTTGATGTGACCTTTGATGTGACATCTTGATGTGACCCCTTGATGTGATCCCTTGATGTGATCTCTTGATATGACTCCTTGATGTGACCTTTGATGTGACATCTTGATGTGACTCTTTGATGTGATCCCTTGATATGACTCTTTGATGCAACCTCTTGATGTGACCCCTTGATCTGACTCCTTGATGTGACTACTTGATGTGACTCTTTAATACTTAAGTCACTTTTTTTGAAGATATCTTAATAAAATGACTTTATTAATTTATTATTAAAGCATGCCACTTTTAACCTTTTAATATAATTATTTAATATTATCCTTTTGACTTTGCACTTTTTGCTTAGTAACATTAAATAATTTAAATAATGATTATTCCTTAAGAGGGCCGAAAATCGGGGACATTACAGCATCCCCGTGTAACACAGCCTTAGGGTTATCGCATGGAGGCACCCTACCATCCCTTGGTGCATACCATTTGGGATTTAGAGCAAAGGCAACCATATGAAGTGGGGTGTTCATTGTATTCCACCTCTCCATTACAATGGGCCTAATGTGTGTTAGAATAATATATTATTCTCATATTTTTAATGGTCAATGTTAGTTTAGGTTAAATTCGTTACTGTTGCTACAGTAACAGTAGTTAGGTAGGTACATTTAATATCTACAGCTTCTTGTAAGCTCTATATAAATCTTTTTTTCATGTTAATGTAAGAAGTGATTTACCATTTCATGGTATCAGAGCCATAAGGTCAAAACCCTAGAAATTCGTGTACTTAGGAAAGGTCATAATTCAAATTTTTCCTGTGTGAGGGTTTCTAAGAGCCATCTAGGGTTTCTGGGCGAGTTTCAACAATCTGTAATTCGTGATAAGTTCTCACGTGAGATTTTGTAATAAAACTGTAATTCGTGCTCCTGTTAAAGAAAAAAATCGCAGGTCTGTTTGTAGTCTTCTGGGTGCGATAGTTCAGAAAAATCCCCCTTTTTTTTTTCTGAGCTGCAAATCGCGTGTTTTCTGAGTGAGCCGCGTGACCTCTGTCTGAAATTTCGTCGCGTTTTTCCTACTTCGTGGTTCGTTTTTTTTTTTTTAATATGCCTTTCTGATAATCGCGTGTTTTTTCCGTGTCTTTTCTGTCTTTCTGCTCGCGCGATTTCTGAGCCTTTTTTAGCCGCAATTTTTTGTTCTTTTGAACGCAACTTTCACCTGCGTTTTGCATCTCTTGAGCCTCGATTTTCGTCTGCATCTGGACGCACGATTTCGTCCCTGTTAGTAGCGTTCTTCAACCCATTTATAGACGCGGATTTAGTCTCTGTTCGTGGCCGCGTTTTCTGTATTTTTCGAAGCTTCCATGGTCGCCTAAGGTTTTTTCTAAAGTCGGCTAGGGTTTTGACCAGTCTTTTGAGGTCAAAAAATATTTTCGATTCCAGATTCCTTCTGGGTTTTCTGAGATCTCATCTGGGTCAGTCTGCAAATTTTCTGGGTACCTCGTTTTCCGTGCCTCAAAATTCGTGTTGTCAAAATTTTCTGGGTATTCTTCCATCCTTCTGGGTTTTTGTTTATCTTTTCTGGGTTTTCAGTGAAACCTCAAAATCCGTGTTCGGATTTCTGTATTTCTGTTTTCTTTGCATTATCTTGCCTTCACCAGTTGGACCGCGAGGTACGTGATGGCATCTCTCACGAACATAATGCTCGAAAGCATCCAGAAGTTCAATGGGAAGAATTACAACACCTGGAAGCAGTGTATGCTTACGATCTTTGAATATCGTTGTCTCGATCAGGTCATCTTGGGGCACTCACCTCGACCCACTGTAGCCGGAAAAGATCAGGATAAATGGGATGAACGCAACCAGGAAGCCGTCATGCTCATCAAGCTTTCAGTCACTAACGACCAGCTGCCACAAGTGCCGTCAGGAAAAACAGTTGCTAAGGTATGGACAACCTTGAAGGATCTCCATGAAACGTCAGATAAGAGTCGTGCATTTTTTCTTAAGAACATGCTTTTTTCAATAATGATGGACAAGAAGCACACCACTCTTCAAGAGCATCTGACAAAGATCAAGGAGATTCGCAACCAGTTGAAAGCCATTGGACGAAAGATGGAGGAAGAGGACATGGTTGTCATTACTATGAAGAGTTTGCCAAAATCTTACGAGCATTTCATTGAGACGCTCAATATTACTTCAACAAACGTTGACTTGAAGTTTCCAGACTTGTGTAACAAGCTTCTACAACAAGATCGTTGGAGACAGCAGTTTGGAAGCAATACCAGTTCCTCCACAGAACAAGCGTTCTCTGCCAAATCTTCTGCTAAGAACAAAGGGAAGGCGCAAACTTCTCAACTGAAAAGCTCTGGTTCTTCACAGGATAACAAGAAGAAAAAGAATGTTCAGTGCAATTTTTGCCATAAATACGGTCACGTAAAGGTTGACTGTCGCGCTCGGTTGGCTTCTGAACAAAAGAAGCAAGGAGGATCTCAACAGAAGGCACATGTTGCTGAGCACACTGAGCAGAAAGAGTCTGCATTCTATGCGTTTATGGCCAAGAGAACTGCAGATCCGGTACATTCTTTTGCTTGGTATATCAATTCAGGGGCTTCGCGGCATTTTACTCATCGTCGGGATTGGTTCACAAAATTCGAACCCTTCTCAGATTCTGTCATTTTTGGAGGAGGAGAAGAGTACACAGTTGCTTGTAAGGGCACTGTCCAGATTCACTCAGGAGGAAGACATTTACTCTTTCTCGATGTCTACTATGTTCCAGGCATGGAACATAATCTTCTCTCCGTCAGTCAGATCATGCGGCATTCTCGCCAGTTAGATGTTGTTTTCAGTTCGTCCACTTGCAGCATCGTTGATAGGGAGACTCGTACAACAATTGCAATGGGACTTGAGGATCATGGTCTGTATCGACTTGCTGATTCCGGTGATTCTCAGGAGCACGCTCTCGCAGCCCGAAGTACAACCATCAGCAAACTTTGGCATCAACGTTATGGGCACTTGAATGTCCACTACCTCTCTCAGTTATCTCGGGAGGGTCTTGTTGCTGGTCTACCTAAGATCCAAACTAAAAATCATGGAGTTTGCGGTGCCTGTCAAGCTGGCAAGCAGCATCGAACACCGTTCTCGGATGGTGATTCTTGGCGAGCCTCCAAGGTACTTCAACTGGTTCACGCTGATGTATGTGGACCAATGAATACTTCTTCTGTTACTGGGTCCAGGTACTTTTTATTGTTTGTTGACGATTTCAGTCGGAAAATGTGGGTGTATTTTCTCAAACATAAATCATGTGTTCAGTACCTTTCAACAATTTAAAGCCTTAGTTGAGAAGGAATCAGGTTCTCACATTGTTACTCTAAGGTCCGATAATGGGGGGGAGTTTTGTTCAGCTGACTTCTCTTCTTTTTGTGCTGCACACGACATTAAGCGCCAACTTACCACACCCTACACCCCTCAGCAGAATGGTGTCGTTGAACGCAGGAATCACACCATTACCGAATGGCTCGTTCTATGCTCGAGTACAGACATGTACCTAAGAAATACTGGGCTAAAGCAGTCTACACTGCAGTCTACCTCCTGAATCGGTCACCTACACAGGCCGTTAAGAAGATGACTCCTGAAGAAGCCTGGTCAGGACGCAAGCCTAAGGTGGGTCATCTGAAAGTCTTCGGTTCTACCGCTCATGTATGGATTCCAGACGCTAAGCGTATCAAGTTGGACTCCAAGAGCCAGACACTTATGTTTACTGGCTACAGCGACAATCGCAAAGCCTACAGGTTGGTTGATGTGGAGACAGATCATCTCATATTCAGCCGTGATGTTGTGATTGATGAGACTACTGGTCCATTTGTCCCTACCACCAGTCCTGCGGATTAGTGTACGACGGTTCCTAATGAGGGTGTTCGTCTTCCTCTTGGTTCCCATGATGGGAGGGCTTCAGAGCATTCTGACTCTGAAGATGAGGAGTCTACTGATCATGATATAGCACCACCTGATTTTCCTCAGGACTCACATCCAGATGACCTTGTTCCAGACATCCCAGGCGATGCTGTTACTCCTATTCCAGATGTTGGTACTTCTACTCGTCGGCCTAAGTGGTGGGCCAAGACAATTGGCGATCTTCATGATGATGAACTCATTGAGGGCCGATCAACTCGTAGCAAGAGCAAGCAGCAGTCCACAGATCAACTTCGCTCTTATGGCCAACATCCACGGCATCTACGAGCCTCATACATATTGAGAGGCTAAAGGAATTCGAGAGTGGGAGCAGCTATCGAGCCGAGTATCCAATCTTCCCGAAGAATCACACGGGTTCTTTCGATCTTCCCCTCACAGGAAGAAACCTATCGCTACAAATGGGTTTACAAGGTCAAGTAGCATGCGAGATGGTACTTTGGATAAGTACAAGGCCAGATTGGTTGCTCGGGGATTTACACAGCGGGAGGGCATCGATTAGGAGGAGACATTCGCTCCTACTGCCAAGATGAGCACAATTCGTCTTCTTCTCGCTATTGCAACCCAATTTGGCTGGACCGTTCATCAGATGGACGTCAAGAGTGCCTTCCTCAACGGTGATTTGCAGGAAGAAGTCTACATGACGCAGCCTCCTGGTTTCAAGGTTGCCGGCAAAGAACATCAAGTGTGTAGACTCGTGAAAGCGCTCTATGGACTGAAACAGGCTCCCCGTGCATGGTATTTCAAGATTGATCAGTACTTGGTTGATCATGGTTTTCAGCGCAGCCCTTCTGACAGTAATCTGTATGTCAAACACTCTGGTGATGATATTCTATTTCTTGTTGTCTATGTTGACGATTTGATCATTACTGGTAGTTCAACACATATGATTGCAGCAATCAAACAAGCTTTGTGTCAGGCTTTTGACATGACAGATCTGGGGCTTCTCCATTATTGTTTGGGTATTGAAGTTTGGCAGACCGATGGTAGCATCTTTATCTCTCAGTCAAAATATGCCAGAAGTTTGCTTGACAAATTCCGGATGCAGGATTGCAAACCTGCCTCCACACCCATTGAGAAGGGGCTAAAGTTGTCAGCCAACTCTGATTCACCTCCGGTCGATGAAACGACATTCAAGCAACTAGTGGGAAGCCTCATCTACCTCACTGCCACTAGACCTGACATTAGTTTTGTAGTGAGCTACATCTCTCGCTTCATGATAGCTCCTAAAACTGATCATTGGATTGCAGCAAAGCGGGTGTTGAGATATGTTAAGGGCACTTCCAACTATGGCATTCTCTATGGCAGATGGAAGGATCCAAAGCTGATTGGTTACACAGACTCAGATTGGGCAGGTTCAGTGGATGATAGAAAATCTACTTCTGGGTATGTATTCAGTTTGGGTACATGTGTTGTAACATGGACTAGCAAGAAGCAACAGGCAGTAGCTCTTTCCTCAACAGAAGCTGAATATCGAGGAACCATTAAAGCAGCATTTGAGGCAATTTGGCTTCGTAGGATGCTTTCTGAGATGCACATGTCACAAGCAGGACCTTCTCCCTTGTACACTGATAACCAAGGGGTGCTCAAACTAGCCAAAAATCCAGTCTTCCATGAACGTACCAAGCATGTTGAGTTTCATTGTCACTACATTCGCCAGCTGGTAGAAGACGGATCAATTCAGCTGCAGTATGTTCCAACAGCGGATCAAACTGCAGATATTCTCACCAAGTCTTTGAGCCCGGATAAGTTTGTAAAATTCAGGGGGCAACTTGGTGTTGTTGATGGATTGACCATTAAGGGAGGGTGTTAGAATAATATATTATTCTCATATTTTTAATGGTCAATGTTAGTTTAGGTTAAATTCGTTACTGTTGCTACAGTAACAGTAGTTAGGTAGATACATTTAATATCTACAGCTTCTTGTAAGCTCTATATAATGTAATCTTTTTTTCATGTTAATGTAAGAAGTGATTTACCATTTCAATGTGTTGCTCATATAAATCCAAAGTGGGATCCTTTGCCGAAATAGTTTGCTTGATCTTCCTAAGCATATTGTCAAATGCCTCATATATCTCTCCAAGACTAGGAGAGTCTGTATCAACATATCAAATGACATCTACAATAGGCGAGATGAAGGAGAAAATATATCTGCAAAATGCAAACAAAAGGTTCAAAATAATTAGTTGACAAGTTAATTGATATGTTAGAAACTTCAAAAGTTGGAACATTGGACAATAAAATTAAAATATTTAAATCAGAAATTTAATATGAAAATCAGCCATCTAATATGTCTTACCTCAGATTGGCCCACCAATCGTCATCGAGGATCTTTTATTTGATGATCTTTCTTTGAGCAGAACTTGCATTAGGCCATCTAGTCCACTCTGCATTGATCATCATCATTTGTAGAGGTTCATGCACCTCAAGCATCCTCTCCAACAAGATGAAGTATGTGGCATATCTACATTCATTGATTCAATGATTCATTAAAGAATAAAATTTTAAAACAAATCATACTATGAATACAAATTGAAATGTTTGAACTCTGAAGTTTCAAAATTTGAAAAATTGAAAGTGAAACAAAATGAAGTGGCATACCTTGTCTCAACAGGTTTGAGAGATTCCTTCTTTGAAAATGATCTGAAGAGAGCAAGTGAGGTGTGGTGATTGCAAATGACCATCTGAATATTTCTAGCTTTTGCCACCGTTTGCTTCACCCAATCCAACTTCCCTATGTCTTTCAATGCATGAACACATGGGGTCCAAAATATGTGCTTATAAGTACCCTCCACCATCAACCTAGCTGATTTGCACACACGTGCTGAATTGGTGATCACCTGCACCACATTAGCAACCCCAACCTCCTCTATGGCATCTCTCAAAATAGAAAACTGGAAGTCTGCATCCTTATGTCTCCCCAAACAATCTACTCTTAAAAAAATAAGAACCACAGGGCATGTGATTATGACATTGATGAGTGGTCAATGTCTAACATTTGTCCACCCATCCATCACTATAGAGCACCCCGTCCTCATCCGCGTTTGCCTCATCTCCTCCATTAACACATTAACTTTGGAGTATTCTTTGTTTAGGAGGGTGGTGCGTAGCTTATGATCTCTAGGGGGTGCAAATGAAGGACCAAGAGTGGCTATGTCTTTCGCCATTTGTTTGAAATAAAGTGATCGGGCCACATGAAATGAGATGGCATGGGCAAAAAAGAATTTGGAAATGGAAGATTTAGTGGCTTGTCGTGCTTGGTTATTAAACATAGACTCAGCTGGAGATTCCTTCCCACTACCACTCACCTTCCTCTTTCCTCTTGAGGCAACTCCACTACTACCAACTGTGGAAGGAATAGGATTAGCATAGATGATTGTGCACTTGGGAAAGAAGGTGACCCACCTTGAACCCCATCCAACTCCATTTGAATTCTTTGGCACCCTAAATATGGTTCATCTGTTAATGTAGGACACACTCTAACTCCATGGCCCACCTCACCCAAAAAATGAGACCTAAGTTTTATGTAGCTGCCCTTAAATTATTTTTGACAAACATGGCAAAACCACACCCTACTGCCCCCTTAGTTTTTGTCTTTCACCCTTGGGCGTAACATATTGAAGGAATGGTTTTTTTTTGTTTAATGGGTGTTTTGCATAGCGTTCCATGGTTGTTGAAGGGCATTGGAATGGGTTTGTTTGCTCTCCACTAACACCCCCACCACTTTTCCTTCTATTTTGCACTTCAACTTCACTATCACTCCCACCCTCATTGCTGCTCATGTTTTTTATATTTAGAATGCAAGTTTCAACTTAAAATGCAAAAAATAAAAGAAATCAAACAATGTATGTTTGAGATTTTGCAAAAAGAAATGAAAAAAAAAAGTGGGAAAGGAAATGCATACCTCTTTGGTGGATTTGCACTCCCAACAACACTAATTTCAACCTCCTCTCCTCCTTCAAGTTGCTGTTCTTCCTCCTTCAATGGCTGCAATTTCAAACCCTTGGCTGCTCTTTCTCTCCTTCAAACACAAATGCATAAATGAATCAAAAGAAGCTTCTTTTTCTCTCATAAGACATCAAAAATCAATGGGGCCCACAATAGCCACGTAGGCAGGGCTTTTATTTTTTTTGAAATGTGTTTTTTTTTAACTTAAAATCGCTGCATCATGTGGGGGATGACCGACCGTCCTCGTGATGGCTCAGTCGTCCCCTAGCCGTTCTCGAGATGGTTATCCATCCCCCTTTCCCTTTGACTGTCCCCCCCTTTCTAGAAACATCTCCCATGAATTTGCAAAAAAAGGGGATGCTAGGGGACCGCCCCTCCTGTACTTGGGACGGCTCGAGGACAAGGATGGGGCTTTTTTTTGTGGGGGGGGGGGAACGCATCCCAGGGTTCCCTTGATATTAGCTCAAACATACCCTATTGGATGGTGGACATGGCATGGGAGGGATACACCATAGTTGAAGACGCTTGCCACTTGACTTCTTGAACAGGTTGCCAATTCCTTTGTTGCAAAGAGGAATTTGTCCACATATAGCTTTATCCACTCCCTCAAGAGGAATAGACTTACCTCTAGATGAGCAGAGAAGTTAGTGGCCGTGCATAATGCTTTTCGGCTTCAGGATTGTTAGACTCTAGCTCTACAGTGGGATATTGATCTTGAAGATGTGGCCCAAGTTGATGAGGAGGAGACACTAGAGGGATTGGTTGGGATTTTGTTGGTTGAGGCTAAGGTGGACCATCGTAGTGGCAGTGACTCAGAGGATGACTTTGATTTTGATGTGGTTATGGGAGATGCAGATTAGGGGCAGTAGTGCACTTTGTTTTCTGTATTTTGATTTTCATATCACAATTCATAATGTAAAAGTTTAAACTTTAAAACTATATGGTAGCAATGTAGCCTTTGGACATTTTGATATAAGTTTATAAATTATAACTTGGAGGTTGTATCATGTATGTTAATTCTGAATCTTGAATGCGTATTGAGTATTGACAAAGAATGTTGAACACAAATGTTATGTGTTAAGGTTCTATAATGTATAATATACATGCTTTATCCATGTTTTCATATGAATATTTAAAATTTCCCTATATATTTAAAATTTTCCCTATATTATATATAGCCATCCCCCTGCCATCCCCAAATTTGTCCTCAAAGATTGGAAACTTGGGGACTTGTCTTGCCGTCTCCGGCCGTCCCTGTCTCGGAAACTTGGGGTAACACTGGTATTAAGTAGATGAGAAATTCCTTTTACCATTTCTATTTCATTCTACCTTTCTTGTAATTTGAAGTTGAGCTTCATGCTATATTATTTCTAATGTTATCAATAGCATTGGTCATTTCTAGACCTACTTCCTTCCTCCATGTCAAGTAGAGTGTTTTACTTGCATTCCCAAATCTCTTGGCTCAATTAGTGGTCACAAGAGAAATCCTTCATTTCTTGTATGTATTGACGAGGAATGGTTGCTGATATTTGAACAAGTAGTAATTCTATCTTCTCATGAAGATTCTATCTTTGTCCTACCTGTACACATTTCCAAACTTCACTTCAAACATTAATTGGCACCACAACACGTTTGACTTAATGTGTGGAAATATAAGTTAAAGCAACCTTGTTTTATGACTTGCATCTCTAATCCTTATAATTCAACTTCACTAGTTATGGTTGCAGATGATTATGTGATATCACATTGGCAGCAATTCTACTGAAAAGTACATTGACCAAGACTGTTTTCACTTGGATGTTGATGTAGAAAGCTATTTGTGCTCCTTGTTTGTATTTGCTTCATCTTCAAACACTACTATGTTTTTCTTTGCACTTCATATCACCTTCTCATAAATCATAAATTTCTATATAAATCATAAGAGTTTCTTCTACGATGAAAGTGTGTGGAATGTGAGAACAGAGTGTTACAAGAGAGTAAAGTGGCATTGTATGAAATGGCATGAGAAAGGTCTTGGGTCTATCTAATGGCATAATTGCTCACAAGGGGTAGTCCAAAGCATGTAGGCATGGTCACCCATTTGACACTGTGATCACTCCAACCTCTATAGCCCTCAAATATACCTTTGGGGCATCACTTTTCAGGGTATGAGAGAGTAATCTTGCCAAATATTATGTTTGGTGCACTATAGAAGGGCTTAAGGACAATTTTTTTGCATCTGAGTATATTGTATTCCTTGCAAATGTTATGTTTGGTGCACCATAGAGGGGCATAGGAACAATTTTTTTGCATTTGAATATATTGGATTCCTTGCAAATGTTAGTACCATAAATCTTTGTCAAGCATGAAAAAGTTAAATAAGGACTGTTTTGGCAAAAAACTGCCCCTTAACCCTAAAGATTGAAAAAAATCAGCATTTACTTTTAGGGCCGGGGGTTAAGGCATTTTTTTTTGCAAAAAAGAAAAGGAAGGGCATATGTTTTTGAAATTATAAATTAGTTTTTATAAATGAAAATGATGAATAAAGATTAAAACCAAAATTAGCACACCTACTTTAGAACCTTGCTATAAGTCCAGATTATATAGAAAGAAGAAACAATAAATCATGTTTTTTGGAAACATTGAATATTGATTCATTTTTATCTAGTTTCCAAAGTAAAATTGAGAAGATTGGTTTTAGTAATGATGCTTTAGATGTTGTAGAAAGACGAAACAATTGATCATGATTTTGGGAAACATTAAATAGAAATTCATTTTGGGATTCAGGTAATGCTATCATAATATGGCCCCAATTTTGTTGGTCCTCTTAATTGGAAAGGAATGGTTCATGGAGACACATGGGTAGGATGATAGATTAGTAAGAATATTTGATTGGCTATTTGACTATTGAGCATCTTTGCAATTCAGGTGCAGAGCAACTTTGTCATGACTACAAACAAGGTCTAGTTGCATTTGATGTTAATCTTCATCTAGATAGTTGTTATATTTAAAGCAGATTTGGTTTATATGGATGTATGCAGAAAAGGTTATCAGTTCTACAATTAGGAGAAATAAACATGGTGACATTTCACATTAGACTGGGCATGGTCTTAATTATGTGTGTAGTCATGGAATACCATTCCATGTTAGTGAGGGGTACACTGCACAAGTTTTGTTTGATTATACTAGTCCTTGCCATGGTAATTGATATGGCTTGGAGAACATAAATGGTTGAAGCAATCAGTATAGGATTGACAATAAATAGTAGTATTAGTAAACTCAGAGCCTCATGATACTATTATCTCTTATTAAGCTTCATATTGGACATACATGGTAAGAGTAGCTTCTATGAGTTATATTGAATCTCATAGAAGGTAGTGAAAGAATTCTTAACAACTGCCATATAAATGTATCTAAATACAACAAACCAGCTACATGCATTCTGGTGTACAATATGCACATTCCAATCACAACAAAATATTTAATGAGCAGAGATGGTTTTACTAAAATTGAATGCATTATCTAAAATACAAACATGGCGTGGAATTGACAGATGGAGGAACTGAGTTGAGCCAAAATGCATTGCTGTAGTCACCCTCAAAATAGTTGAAATATGCAGCTAAAATGTTTTCCCTAGCTGCTTTACAATATGCCTTTGCTGCTTTGAAAAGAATTGTTATTTGTTTGAGTGAATAAAACTGTATCAAAAATCAATAAATTACAGATTGTGTCAAATGTAGTAAAAAAATTGGTCATAAAAGCATGAATATGATTTAAACATGATTTTAGATAATTTAAATGGAAAATAGTCAAAATTCGTTTACTGCAAATTATTCAAAATCCACAAAGAAGTCAGCATTGGCAATGATCCTTGATTAATTGCTATTTTTTCACATTTTTTGCTTCTATTGTCTAGGATGCACTTTTTGACACTTCTTTCATTAACTTTCTGTCTCTCAGTGCATTAGTGCATTCTAATGCATTACGATGCCTCTTGTTTCATGCTTTAGTTAAATTTTCACCTTTTTTCTCATTCAAGCTGTGTTTTTTATCTTGTTTGATGCTTTGGAAAGCATTAGTTGTTAGTTGAGTAAGGACATTGATTAGAGCTTGAAAAATGTTAATGATGAACATGGTGAAAACATATTTGAACAATGGCTTACAAAACAAGGAACATTAATGATTTGACTTGAAAGATGACAATACAATTTCTTTTGTATGGGTACAATAGGTGGTAGGAGCTATGCTCCTTGACTTTGTTCTATATTGTAATGCAAGCTCCTCTCTATTGTAGTATGGGTTTGCATGTATCTATAAATAAATAAATAATATTAAACATATATAAATTACTAAGTAACTGACCTTGACTTGGGCTTTGGTTTTGGTTTTGGTTTGGCTTGTGGATTTAGTCCAAACAAAATTGTGGTGTGATTCGTTTATACAAAAGCATATAAAATCATAAATATATACATATTTACAACCTAAAAACAAGAATTAAATTCATAATTTATATAAATTACATTAAATTAAATAATATTAAATTTTGAACAGATCATATTAAATTACGAATATTAAAATTTAAATAGAATTGTATTAAATATTGAAATATTAAAATTTAAATATATTATATTAAATATATTTTTTTTGATTGATAAAAGTGGCTATAAAGGGCCACACCTTGCTCATTAACTTCAGCTGAAAAGATGATTATGTCATATCATATGCCCTTGTGTGGGCTGCTATTACATTTCTAGCTGAGTGCTATTTACAAAATGAGACCCGTAACCACAAAAATGGTCTTTGTGGCTCCATGCTTGAAACTAGTAGCATTGGGGCACACTACCCCACAAACTATCCATACATTCCCACTTAATTACTAACCATAATAGCATTAAAAAGGCATACATAGACCCTTGCCTACTTACCCCATCCCCCCTTACTAGCTTCCATCCTCTTCAACAATATCCACCATTGCAAACAAGTTTACCAGAGAAATGGACTAGTCTATGACATTGCCTGTGTTCTCCCCCACAAGGGTTTTGAGGAAGTTGATCCCCAACCGTGCGTGATGACATTTTTAGTTGACGTTCATCCCCAACCCCCATATGACAAAAGGGACTCATGCTAGGTTTAGTTGTTTTACAATCTGTGTCCATATCCCTCCTCTTGGCGTGAGGCCTACCCTAGGCGAGGCACGACGCAAAATGTCTTTCATTCCTAATGTCAGTGCGACCACACGAGGGTTTCCATAATCTTCTCGTCTACCCTTTTTCGCTCACATCCAATAGTATTACCATGAACATCGATGCCACATCTGTGTTCACCCAGTAGCGTGTCGCCTCATTTGTGAATGTCACCCAAGACTAGTCTTATCGCGTGTAGCACCACCCCACAATTGGACTTGAAAATCACCAT
>VDFB02256674.1:0-23582 GCA_007258455.2 Sequoia sempervirens | reverse complement strand
TGGGTTCATGGTGTGGGCGTTGGGTCTTGGGGGCTGTGTGTTTGGCCTTCCAATTCGTGGGGCCTTGGTTCTTCCCATTGACAGGTGGGTTTTATATTTTTTTGTAGTATTTCTTGCTACTGATTGGCTGGCGTCTGGGTGGTGGGGTTCGTGCTTTCCCTTGGGGTTTTTCCATTTAGTTCAATCGTGATCCGGGGGTTTGCATGCCTGTCGGGGACTTTGTTTATTGTTATGTCGTGTGGGGAAACATCTGGGGTTAGCCCCAAATTGGATTTTTGTTATACATTTGGTTTGAAGCCTGCAATGCATGGTGCGAATGTTTTTGATAATACGTTGTTTTCACCAGAGATGGAGATGAATGATCTACGGCCGGTTAGTGGTCCCCGCATAACGAAGATTAATGGGTGTTTGGAAAGATGCAAAGAGAGACCGAAATTGGTTATCCCGATGGAGTTGCTTGCAGATGATATTGAATACTATTCAAGGCACTCCTTTTATTGCAAGTTCATGGGTCTGAGAGTTTCGCTACAATTTTTGGAATCCTGGGCTTAGCGGACATGGATGCCGGAGGGGGAAATGGAGATTAGGCTCCTTATGAACAACTATTTTATGGTATCATTTGATTGCATGGCAGATCAAAATAAGTTCTTTGAGGGTGGTCCCTATTTTTATAACCAGGTGGGATTATTTATCAAGCCATGGCATGCGGGCTTCAACCCGACCGAGGCGCTACCAAGTTAGATTTCAGTTTGGGTTTGGTTGTCGTGGTTCCCGGTTGAGTGCTGGCAGGATGATGTGTTGCTTTTGGTGGCTTTAATGCTTGGTAAACCTGTTAGGTCTTCTCAGCAGACGCAGTTTAAGAACGTAATGACTTTTTCCCGTATCTATGTAGAAATTGATCTAAGCAAACCATTGCCAGATTCTATAGAAGTGTGTGTTGGATCCTATACTTGGGTGCAACAACTAGATTATGAAACCCTACCTTTTCGATGTCGTCTCTGTCACGAATACAGTCACTTGCAACAGAGATTCCCTAGGGCTAAGCTTGTGGCACCCCAACCTTCTGAGCCTTCTTGTAATCCACCTAGGTCTGATAAGGGGGAGGAGCCTATTCCGAGTGATGGTAATGGTGATGATGGTTATGTCCCTGTCAAGGCTCGCAATAGGAATCGGGGGCAAAAGAAAATCTTGAGGGAGAGGCAGGATGATGACACCTTTAATAGGTTTGAGGTGTTGGATGATCTCAGCCAGCAAGAAGTGAATCTAGGGCTGTTGAACCTAAATCAGGGTACTTTGGGTTTAGGTCAGGATGGTCCTCCTTTGGAGGCTATGCAGGTTGTGCAAGAGGATGGTGTTGGGCTGATGGAGGTAGATCAATAGTTTCCTATTTAGGTTGAATTGGATTCTACTCTTGGAGCTACGAAGAGTGGTGGAGGTGGTTCCCCATTGCCCCTGAAAGATGGTACGGATGTGGGTAAGAGCTCTTTGTCTTCTTCTCGCTTGAGTATTCTGCAAAAGGAACTAAAGAAAGGGGTTGGTGAGAGAACTTCCAAGCTGGGCAAGAAAAAGGATATGGATAAGATTAAATTAACTGGGGAAACTTTGGTGGAGTCAGGTTTGGTCAAGACTCTTGATTCACATTTTTTAGGCCCTCAGAAATGATCGTTCTCTCATGGAATGTAAGGGGCTTGAACAGTGGCCCTAGACAAAAAGTTGTTCATGATTTGGTTAGGAATCATTCTTCAGTTGTTCTTTTCTTCAGGAGACCAAGTTATCTATGGAAAATATGTTGGATATGGTACCTAGGTTGTGGAAATGTGGTGAATTCTAGTGTGTGGGGGCTCTTGGTGCTTCTAAGGGAGTGGCTTGCTTCTGGAACCCTCAAAAGATTTGCCCTCTTTGGTGGATGCCCTCTTTGGTGGATGTCCTCTAGATCCTCTATGTCCCTGGTCACCTCTTGTTATGAGACTGGTGAGTGTATTCTCCTCTCTAATGTGTATGCTCATGTTGAGTTCCAGGGTAAACAACTTCTTTGTTCCCATCTTCGTTTTGTTCGCATCTTAGCTCCTTTCCATCCATGGGTTTTGGCTGTCGATTTTAATGCTATAGTTGATTTGTTTGAGAAAAAAGGTGGAATTGCTAGGTTGGAGCCTTCTGCTCTGTTACTCAGGGATAGCATTTCAGATTTAAATATTTTTGATGTTCAGCCCAATAATGGTCGGTTCACCTGGAACAATAGGAGAATTGGTGAGAGTTGTGTTGCTGAGAAGCTTGACCGATTCTTGGTTTCCTATTATTGGGTTAGAGACTTGTGGTCTACTAGATTTGAAATTCTTGATTGGAGAGGTTCTGATCATTGGCCTATTAAACTTAGTATTATATCTACTTGGACGCCTCATTCTCCCTCCTTCAAGTTTCAGCTTATGTGGTTACGGGATTCTACTCTTCATGAGCACATGGCTGAGTGGTGGAGGATTGGAAGACCTGCTTTTGGTACGACAATGTTCACTTTTGCTAGGCTTCTTCAGTTTGTCAAATATCAGCTTAAAACGTGAAATCGGCGATGTTTTGGTAATATCTTTCATGCTAAGGTCACTGCTCATGAGGAGTTGAATAATATTACGTGGTTGATTCGTGAGAATGGGGCTTCTAAGGATCTTCTGAGGAAGGAGGAAAGGACTTTGAAAGTGGTTGAGGAATTTGAATTGAGGGAAGAGATCTATCAGAAGCAAAAGGCCCGAGTTGAATGGCTTCAGGAAGGTGATAAAAACACTGCCTTCTTCTTCAATTATGTGAAAGATAGGAGGCATGGTAATTCCATTCCTGTTCTAATGAATGATAGGAGAGAACGTCTTGCCTCGCACCAGGAAGTCTCTACTGAGGCTTCTCAGTACTTTGCTCCTTTATTCAGGGAGGATTCACAAGGGGGCTCTATTGAGGAAGCACATGTTCTTTCTTTTTTTCCTCAGTTGGTCTCCAAGAGGTGAATGAGTCTCTGATGAAAGAGATTTCTCTTGTTGAGCTAGAGGGTATTGTGTTTCAGATGAAGAGGGGTAAATCTCCTGGCCCCGATGGTTTCCCGATTGAGTTTTACCAAGAATTATGGGATATCATAAAGTTGGATCTTTTGGCGATTGTCCTTGAGTCCCAGAGGAATAAGCAAATGCTTCGTGCTTTGAATTCCACTTTCCTTGCTCTCATCCCCAAGTGTGAAGGGGTTGATAGGTTAGCGTAGTTCTGACCTATCTCTCTTTGCAATGTGGCATATAAAATCATTTCGAAGTTCATGGCTGAGAGGTTGAAGAAGTGGCTTAAAGTGCTGATTTCAAAGGAGTAGAGTGGTTTTGTGGCTGGTTGACAAATTTTAGATGGGGTTGTCATTGCTTTGGAGACCATCCACTCCATGGACAGATCCCAGGAGAAGGCAATGTTCATTAAGCTAGATATGGCTAAGGCTTATGACAGGGTTAGATGGTCTTTCCTGCGGAAGGTCCTTATGTCTTTTGGTTTTGGTGAGGAGTGGATCCAATGGGTCATGAGTTGTGTCACGTCTGTTTCCTTCTCGATTTTGATAAATGGAGATCATTCTGAACTTTTTGGCGCCTCTAGAGGTTTGCGCCAAGGGGATCCCCTTTCTCCGTATCTTTTTTTGCTTCTTGTGGAAGGTCTTGGGCATTTGTTGAAAAGAAATGTGGAGCTTGGCAACATTCATGGTTGGCGTTGGGGTGGAGATTTTCCTACGCAATACCATTTGTAGTTTGTTGATGATATTGCTTTAATGGGGATGGCTACTGTTAAAGAAGCTACTAATTTGAGGCAGGTGTTGGACTTGTATCTTGTTGCTTCGGGGCAATTGATTAATGAGGAGAAATCATCCATCTTCTTCTTCAATATGTCAGCCCCTATACAGAGGAGAATAGCTAATATCTTGAGGTTTCAGATAGGGGCTCTCCCTTTGACGTATTTGGGTATCCCAATTTCTATTCGCCGACTTCCCAAGGGTTCTTGGCAAAATATTATTGATAAGCTCTGTGCAAAAATTAATCATTGGACCCATAGATGGTTATCTTTTGCGGGGCGGTTTCAGCTTCTCAAGGCAGTGGTGCAGGCTCTCCCTACCTACAGATGTATGCTTCAGGTGGCTTTGATGGGTTTTCTTAGGGAAATGGATTCTCTTGAAAGGCAGTTCTTATGGGCTGGAAGTTTGTCATCTTCCAAGTGGAGCCTGGTCAGGTGGGATGTTGTGTGTAGTCCGAAGCAATTTGGTGGTCTTGGTCTTCGACAGTCTATGTTGTTCGGTGAGGCTGTGGCTGTTAAGTTATTCTAGAGATGGTGTGTGGAGCAGGATTAGCTATGGGCTAGGATTTTATCTCATAAGTATTTCGCTGGGATTCCTCGGCATGATCCCCCTCATTACCCTCTTGACGGGAAAGGCTCGGTGATTTGGAATACTCTTCAGAAGGGTGTGAAACTCAACAAGGAAGGTTTATTTTGGATTTGCAGACGGGTCACTGAAGCTCTTTTCTGGTCGGATTCTTGGGATGGCTTCCCTCCACTTACTTCTCAATTTCCCAACCTCCTTCCTTTGTGTCAGAAATTTCTTGTGGCTGGCTGGTCTAGGGTGAGTGACTTCAAGTCTGTCTCTTCTTTTGGTTAGTTGGAGGTGGCTCATTGGAAGGATCTCACGGAGTGGCCAGACTTGGGACTTGGGGATGAAAGTGTTGAGCTTCATAAGATACTTTTTAGTAGGAGTTGTAGTTCTCTCTTGGAAGATGATATTCTTGCTTGGACCCATAATCCTAAGGGGATTTATTCTGTTGTTTCTAGTTATCAGGTGTTATTGGCTCAGAAGCTTGCTGGGGTAGAGGTTCACTGGTGGAAAAGGGTGTGGAATAAGTTCTCATGGCCAAAATGCAACTGCTTTGTTTCGACTTTGGCGTGGAATAGGTGCTTGACATGGGATAACATTCGTAAACGAGGATTCCAAGGACCTTCAGTTTGTGTTTTGTGTGGGAGGGAGGAAGAAGATTCTTCGCATTTGTTCTTCTAATGCTCCTTTGTTGTGCAACTTTGGCACTGGTGGTGGGAGGTGTGGAAGCTTCCTTGCATTCATGCTTTCTCTTTAGTTGAATTCTGGGATAGTCTGGCAGACCTCCTTCTATGGCATCCTTTTTGCAGGATGTCTGGTATGCGGGCCCTACATAATTCCTTTGGCAGATTTGGTTGGAGTGGAACCTTCGGATCTTTCGTGATTAGAAGTTGTTGGGTCGGCAAGTGTGGTTGCGTACATTAGGAATGGTGCACAAGTTGGTTGAGGCTAAGAGTGATGTGGTTCTCCCCTTGGAAAGAGGTGATGCTGAGTTGGTGGAAAGACTGGGTCTTCAGGAAATTCACTCTTTTGTTGTCCATTCAAGGAATGGCAGGTATGGGAAACAGAGAGTTGAATGGGTTGGTAGGTGGTTACCTCCTCCAAATGGCTTTTTAAAGATTAATACAGATGGACCTTATAGGGGAAATCCTGGGCCTGTTGGGATTGGTGGGGTTGGCAGGGACTCTGCTAGGTCAGTGATTTTTTTGTTCTCTATTCATGAGGGGGTGAAGACGGTTAACCTCATGGAGGGGCTGGAAATTCTTTATGCCATCGAGAAGGCCCTTGCTCTGGGATGGCGGAAGGTTATATGCGAAGCTGATTCACAGGTCTTGATTAATCTGTTGAATGAGTGGAAGATTTCTGATATAAATTGGTAGTTGGCTTCAGTGGTTCAGCAGATTCTTCAGGTTAGTTCTCGGATGGAAGCTGCTTCCTTTGTTCACATCCCGAGGGAGTGGAATCGTGTTGTTGACTACCTAGCCAAACGGGCCTCTAAGCATGATAGTGGTTAGAAGGTTGAGGATTGGGATCAGGTTTCCCCTAAGTTGCGTAAGGATGTGGACAGTTCTTTGAGGATAGTTGATTTTGGTTTTTGCTGAGGGGTTGTTTCTTTGTTTTCGGGGGCTGGGTCCCTTGGTTTTTATTGTAATGTTGTTTTCTGATTTCCAATAAATTTTTTACCCCTTTCTTTTTTAAAAAAAAAATTGCTTTATTCAATTACTAATTCTCTTTTTAGAGTGATTGTAACTTAAATATTAACATTACATAAAAAGATACTTATTATTTTTCAAGCTACTCATATAAGTAAATACATATATATATTTATAAATTTATATAATAATTACATTTAATTCTATCAATTTACTTTTGTTAAAATACATTCAAATCAAAAATCATGGCTGATAGAATAGCATACAGTATCACAAATACAACTATATAAATATTAAACACCATAAAATACAAAAGCAAATACATATACATCTGTTTTCACCAAAGTAAATAAATATATTTAATCAAGGACAACCTACCATTATATAATTGAACCTTTTCTCTCACAATTTTAGTCTTTATTTTATAAAATTACATACATATATACATTTGTTTAATCATAAGCAATTTAAATAAATAAACAAAATCTAAAATATTTAATTACCCATGTTATGCACAAATTTCTCTTAATGACAATTCCAAAAGTGCACCTAATTACTCCTATATATATATATATATATATAATTAAAAGTCTCTACTATTAGAGCAAAATTAAATATAATTGAAATATGGCAGTTGCAGTTGAAATCAAACATACGCTACACTAGAAAACCAGTAAAAACAAAAGCCAAAAAACTATGATTATATTTATATATGGTAACCTTTATTTGGTAGTATAAATACAATTCCGTAGAAGGAATTAACAACATATATATATATATATATATATATAATCAAAAAAAAAAAAACTAAATTAGCCCCAATTTAAGAGGTGCGGCCAGTCTAAAGGCTGCGCAACACAAGAAGAGGGAAGGGACACCATGACAAGCCTCAGCCATAGAAAATAAAAAAAGTAGTAACTTACTACTTTTTGAATATAATTTATCAAATTGGGAAGCTGAGGACTAAGCAAATGGAGAGGGCAAAGGGCACGGTTGGCAAAAGATCTCAAGCAAGGACATTAAAATAAAGATGGATGCCATAATAGGTTTGTGATTTCGATTGGGAATAAAAGTAAATAAAGAGAAGAATTCGCATAGAATTACCCAAGTTTGGTAAAAACAATTCTTTAAAGCTATATATATATATTTATCTTTTCTCTATATGATAAATCATACTGGATGTTGTTGATAAACAAAGCTAAAAATATAAGACTTGCAACTGGGTTTAAAATACTTTTGTTAAGTATTTATTTTTCTTCAACTATTCATTTCCTTTTGAATTTAAATGGAGGGTGCGAAATAAAACACGTCACCTACCTGAAATATGATGCTTGCAAATGAAAATGGTAAGCTGAGTTAATTTCCTTTTGTCCAAAGGGCATGGTTGGCAAAAGATCTTAGGCATGGACATTAAAATAAAGAAGGATGCCATAACAGGTTTGTGATTTTGATTGGGAATAAAAGTAAATAAAGAGAAGAATTCGCATAGAATTACCCAAGCTTGGTAAAAACAATTCTTTAAAGCTATATATATATTTATCTTTTCTCTATATGATAAATCATATTGGATGTTGTTGATAAACAAAGCTAAAAATATAAGACTTGCAGCTAGGTTAAAATACTTTTGTTAAATATTTATTTTTCTTCAACTATTCATTTCCCTTTGAATTTAAATGGAGGGTGTGAAATAAAACACATCACCTGCCTGAAATATGATGCTTGCAAATGAAAATGGTAAGCTGAGTTAATTTCCCTTTGTCCAAACAGCTTCTTTTGAATTTCCTCGGTTGTAAAATTCCTTAACTTTTTACCAGAGCATAGTTAAGAGTCAAAAAAATTTGTTCCATTCTCGAATGTTCCTTTTCCCACAAAATTCCCAAATAAATTAAGGAAAAGTCTCTAAAGTTTTTCGATAAACCAAAGGGACATATGGTAATTTTCCTAATAAATTTACAGTTTTCGAGAGTGCACTTGGCAATTTACTTTTTTTTTGTTTTACAACCTATTGATAAATCTTTACATTTTAGTTAATTTAGAAACCTAACTTCCACTATTAAATTTCATAAATCATACTCTTACCGTTTAACATTAGATCAAACTATTTAAATTTAATAAATCATAACTTGTTACGTAATTCTTTAGTAACGTAATTTATTAAATTACTTTTTTTCCAAATTTAAGGTTATTTCAAAATTCCCTTTTTTTAAAAAAATATCCACTTTATTAGACTTTATGCAATACTTCATATCCATGATATTTAAATTTTAAAAATAAAAATCCATTAGATTAAATTTAAAATAACATTATTTATTATAAATGACATTTATGTTTCATTACATATTCATCTTAATAAAATAATAGTATAAACTATCAAATCATTATAACCTTCAATTTAATTTAATAATTAATTAATAAAATTATCTTAATAATTTAATAATTTAATTTATTACTTTAATTAAATCGTATCATACTTATGAGCGTGGTTAAATCAAACCAATTAATTAAACAACCAAAATAACTTAATCACCATGAACATCACTATATCAAATAAATAGAACAACATTAAACAATTAAACTAAACGACTCAAAATGAAACGATACCAAAATGAGAACAAGATTGCAAATAGACGATGTCGTCAAAGACAATGATGGGGTGACAGACTAAGACTAGGGACTTTCTTGTCAGCTCTAGTTTCCACGTCATACTTATTGGGCTTATAGGGCACGTTCAAGCTTGACAGTGTAGGCGGAGTTGGTGTCCGATACCTACATCCTACATCAAACCAAATACCAAGCAACATATATATCCAATCGCAAGCACACCATGAGAGGGAGTCACAGCATAGCAGGGCGCTCGCAAATGAGCAATGCTACGCCATCCTCTCACCAGGTGTCGTGTCTCATACTTTGATGCTATTTTGACCATGACTTACTTTGATGCTATTTGGACCATGACTTACTTTGATGCTGTTTGACCATGACTTTGTGGGATTTAATATATGAATTATGATACTTGTTAGAGCAATATAATATAATACAATGCTTTGGTGTGTGGAAATGTAGAAAAATAATTGTTTTCTTTCAGAATTATGAGTGCATTTTATTTTAAAATGATACAAAATAGGAATGTTGATTTAATTATTGCTTAAATTTATATTTCTATATTGGTTACTAATACACTTCCATTTTTGCACGCCTGAGTGCATTTGAGATGCAGGTGATCGAAGGCCAAGAGTGTGATTGAGGAAAAGAAGGTTAGCTTTCCGACAGGGTAAAAGAGGAGAAGCTCTCGATCGCGCACACACCACTTAAAAATCATGTAGTTGCATTAGGTCATATCTGTTTTCAATATGATGGTTTGAAATTGATTACGTGGTTTGAATAAGTGATTGATTAAAACAAAAGAAAAATATATATATATACATAAAAACAATAGCATAGCAAAATTTAAATATAGTTTAATTAACCATAAAAATTGTGAAAAGAATATGTTTTAATTTATTTTAGTTTATCCCATTTATTTTGTGCAATAAAAAGGAAAATTTGAGTCTAAAAAAAATATATAGGAAATTAAAAACAAATAATAAAGTGAAAATATTATGTTTGCATATAATGAAATAATTGGTTTGTATAAAGTGGAGATATCTCTGTTTGCATATGGTTATTTTTCCAAAATGGAGAGGAATGAACAGCCCGAGAGAACTTTGGGCTCTGGAAATTTTTCTTAAAACCAACAATACTGTTGGCATGTGGCAATCTTTGGAATTTGCATGAGAAATTTATCTGTCATCTGTAAATACTCTGCATGATCCTCGAAAAGAGGAATAAAGCTTTAAGAAATAAAAGAGAACATTCATTCAGATATCGGAGAGCTCTGGAAGGAGGTGACAAGAAGGTAATACTGGGCATCTACACTGGAGAAAATTGCCAGGTTCCTTTCCATACTTTACCTTCAATTAGTTTAAAATGGCAGTAAGAAAATTGAAGAAATGAAATGCATCATTCCATGAAATGATTACAGATAACTGAGAAATCTTTTCCAATTTTATTTTTGAATCTGGGTAATAGCTTACTTCTCATTGTTGCAATATAGAATACCCAATCTTTTCTTCCAGATTAGGGTTACATTCTATTGAAAAAGCTGCAAATTATTAAACTGCTCTCAATTATAATTGGAAATATACATAAACATATATATATACATATATATATGCACAGGAACATGTATTCCCGTGCATATATACTTATATATATATATATGCATATGCATATAATTCTGCATAAAACATTGTCATCAGAAATAAATTTGAAATGCCTTTGAGATAAATTTGAATGCAGTATATACTGGGCAAAATGTCTTCTTCTTTTTTTGAGTTTTGAAATTGTTATACACAGGAATAAGAATAGGGATTTAATCCCTTGTCCTCCCCATGGGAAGGACGCGGATCTGTGGGGAGGCTCGCGCCCTCCACAGGCCGCGGCCTGTGGAGGGGGTGCGAGCCCCTCACAGCCCGCCCCCTCCCCATGGGAGGGGCAAGGGCTTCCTGCGCCCTTATGTTGCTCAACGCCAGTAAGGAAACCCTGAAAAATGTTTATATTTTGTGTGCACAACCAGAGAACTTATTGTTGGTGTGAATAAGTCTTGTACCTAGTTTATTCCTTTACTAGGACTTAGGGGACTTAATTCACATGTTAAGTTTACTTAGGATATTAGTTGTCATATCTAGATAAGTATTAGTTGTCTTATCTAGAATTTCCACTTTCCTAGGTAGTTATGAGTTAGTTGTCTCATGTGATAGGATTAAGACACTTGTCATGATCTTGTCTTATCCTATCTCTCATCCTTGCCTTTATAAGCAAGGCATCTCTAGCATATTTGTTAATTTGGCATATAGCATTGTATAGTATTGCATTGATCATATTGTATCATATTGCAATCCTTGTTTGGTGGAATAGCATCTACCATTGTTGCTTCTCTCTATCTCTTGTGGAGGTTCTTTGGCGTTGCAGATTGAAGATCTTGGGTTGTTAGCTCCAACATGGTATCAGAGCTTTGAATCTGGCAAGCCCTTCCATTTCTTTATTAGAGAGTTTCCATCAATTTCTATTGTCATTTTTTGAGTTCTTGTATCCTATATTACATGCTTGCATTTTGGTGAGATCTGGTGATTGCAGCACTTTTGGGGGTGCTGTCATAATAGTGGTTTACAATTCTTGAGAGGAACGAATTTTAGCTGAAATCACATATTTTTAGAAAATATAATGATTTAAGCCTTAAAAAGTTCCATTTTAAGGATTCCAATTGAAGAGGGTTTGATCAAATCACCTTAGATCAAACCCGCTTGGATAGAACCTCGCTAGTTTTAAACCATACCCATAAATGCATCTCCTTTATAACTATCAAAACAAATATAAAAAATCACTTTAATTTAGATTTTAGATCAAATGAATTCATTTTAAAATTTATTTCAAATGATTATGGTATTCCCCGTAACAATCTATCCAATGAATATAATTTTAATATGTATTTGATATTTTAGTTTTATTAAACATAGGTTTTTTATTGAAATTGAAGGTCTCTTTTCTGCACATGTGGAAAAATAGAAAATTATCAAAAAAATAAATAAAAAACATGAGTGCACCAGATATCAGTCCTTGATCCAACAAAAAAATAAACAAAATTTTGACATATACAAAAAGTTACATGTTATAATACTGTATAGTCTGGAATTGTAAATTATTGACTTTGAAATCCTCGACAAGGAAAATATTCAATAAAAAACTATCTAACCAAGTGGGAAGCAATTAGATATCAAAGTTACAAATCTAAATTCTGAAAGAATTAATTTTATTCTTCATGGAAAAAAAAAAGTTACATTACACGGCAAAGGCCACTTTTTAAAATGTTGTTTTCAAAAATCTATTTCGTGGAGATGGAAAGAAGCAATTTGATTCCAAAAATTTTGAAAAAATATTTTAGAACTACGCATAAAAATTCGATGAGACCTAGTCAGCACTATCTTCAAATTGCTCACAATTTAGCCGCCATAGGGTGCCCGAATGTGAAGATTTAGTTAAAATAATACTCAAGGTTCATTTGGCCAAAATCAAACTACTATTATGATCATCTTGGCTATAGTGCAAAGATTTAGGTCGTCCTATCAAGGTCCAGATATTCGAAAAGTCAGATCTGGCTTTTGTTTCACCTAATTTCGTCACCATTTGTAGCTTTGGCAAAGAAGGGTTTCGAGCTCAGATCTGGTGAACAACTTTTTACAAGAGCACTTTGAGCCAAAAAGAAGTCTTCCATTGCGTTCGGGTGGCCGTTTCTGAGTTTTTTGATATATAATTTGCCTATATTCAGCAAAAGTTGTCTTCGGGGCAAAAAAAATTTAGCAAAGGCGGCCGTACGGCCCCCCTACGCAGGTACGCGTGTCGTCGAAAAAAAAATAAAAATTTATTTTTCATTTTCTGTCGGTGGTATTTTTAATTTTAATTAAAAATTTCAAAAAATATAAATATTTTTAAAGCGCCAAATACCGTTTATTAGATAAGCCAGCATTTTAAAGTCCGCGATTTTTTTGGTCCCATGATTATTGTGATCGTTAAAATACCGCGATCGTTAGTAGAATACCGCCAATCTGGCCAACAACCGCGGCCACCGCCGACAAATACCGGAGCCGCTGGCCGGCCCCACCGCCAAAGCACCAGCTCATGACCGCTTCAACCGCTGTGAGGCGAAGAACCACTGCTTTCAGACACATGGAATTTTTTTGGTACCATCACCCCACTATCACGCAGACCGAATCGCCACCGAGGGCCTCCACTTTTGCTCCCGCTAGCTCTGTGCGCCTTAAATAGGCCTTTTTCTTTTTTGCAACTTTCGCCACGAAGTCGGATTTTCGCAAACAAGATATAGTCGGAAAGTCAGTTTGATTTAAATATCAAAGCTGTTTGACGAACTTTGTAGCGGTGTAGGTTATTTTCCGCATTTTGTACCTTACGACGCCACTCAGTAAGGCGCATTTATTGCTTGTTCTTGATGTAACTTTTGCCAACGAAGTCAAAATTTGGCAAACTTTTTTTTGAAATTGATCAGAAAATCGCAAGGAATCTGTTTGTAACCTCTGTTTTCAGCTTTGCAAGCTCCTTATTCTAAAAAATTGTAAAAATCACCGTGTGTTATAAACGGTTGATTTGAGCTTGTCACTTGTAAAATTGCAAAAATTGTTCATTGTAATTTGCTGGGGGGGTTGCAAAATTAGTTTTTAATACATTCTGGGGGGGTGAAAGGCACAATTTAAGTGCCACATTGTCCTTTTCTTTTGGTGATTCATGGCGGATCTAAGGCAAATTGAACCACTCACTCCACACAATTATCATACATGGAAGCTAAAAATGACTCAATTGTTACAATCCAAGGGTCTATGGCCAATGTTAGATGCAGAACAACCTGAATTTACAAGGGATTATGAAAAGTTTGTCCATAGATGTAAAATGGATGAAGCAAAAGGGCTCATTGGCTTACATGTTTCTGATAATCTGTTGTTTCATATTTCGGAGTGCAAGACACCTAAGAATGTTTGGGACAAACTTGAAGAATTGTATGGTAAAGTAAATCATTTCAGAACCTTGCAACTTCAAGCAGAACTTCAATCCCTCTCTCCAGATACGTTTCCTTCAATGCAAGATTTTCTTGCTCAATTCAAGATGGTTTTGTCACAGTTGAAAGGATGTGGACGTGATGTATCTAGTGATGAATGTATCTTCTTGATTCTGTCTAAGTTAAAGGGCCCTTATCAAGTGTTTTCTTCTACTTTCTATTCAACTATGGATACAATAGGGAAAGATTACAAAATGCCTACATTTGAGTTGTTTTGTGAGCGTCTTACTAGGGAGGAGGCCAAGTTAATTCAGTTGGATGCCTTACCTAATTCTAAAAATCATGCTCTAATGGCTCAAACATCCAAGGGTAAAGGAAAGAACAAGAAGAAGCCCAAAGCAAAATCATCTTCTGGTTGTGAGAATCCCTCCAAACCGAAGCCGAAGAACAATCAGAAGTCCACTCAATCTCCTTCTTCTTCTACCTCTGGAGATTCTTCCTCCAAGTCCAAGAAAAAGAACGGAGATCCTTGTTCATTTTGTGGCAAAATTGGACATGATGCATCTCATTGCTTTAAGAGATTAGAGGCCTTGGAGGAAGCCATGAAGAAGCACAATATTTCAGTGGCTAAGCCTTCTTCCATGGGCAAAGGGCAAGCTCTTTCTGCACGAGCTATGCATCCACCTTCAGATAGTTGGATTCTTGATTCAGGTGCCTCACATCACATGACAAATTCACGTGAGCTTCTTGATTCCATAGTTCATACTTCTAATTCTCAGATTGCAGTTGGGAACTCTTCACAGATTCCAGTTTTGGGGACAGGCTCCATTCAAATGCTAGATGGGTGCATTGAGGATGTTTTACTTGTTCCTGATATTTCAGCGAATCTTCTTTCCATATATCAGATTTGTCATTCTAGAGATGGGAAGTTAGTTGAGTTTTCTCCACAAAATGTGACTATTAGACAGTTGCAAGATCCTGAGAAGGTTGTCGCAACAGGAGTAGTTGATCATGAGAATCATTTGTATCGATTTGATGGATTTGAGTCTTCATCAGGTTCATGTTTTGTTGCTCATGCTGATTCAATGAGCAAGCTTTGGCATGAGAGATTTGGGAACTTGAATTATAGATATCTTCAGCAAATGAAAGCACATAACTTAGTGGTTGGTCTTCCTAAGATCACTTGCACTGATGGTGTTTGTCAAGGATGTGTACTTGGCAAGCAACATCAAGATCCTTTTCCTAAGGGTCACGCTACACGTGCAACCACACCCCTTGAGTTGGTCCATAGTGATCTTATGTCATTCCCAACTCCTTCTTTTTCAGGGGCCAAGTATGTGCTAACATTCATTGATGATTTTTCCCGCCGGACATGGGTCTACTTTCTGAAGCTCAAGGGTGAAGTCCTCACCAACTTCAAGACCTTCAAATTATTTATGGAGAAGCAGTCAGGTTTTTCTCTTCGATAGATACACACAGATAATGGGGGGGAGTATGTCAATCAGGCATTTCAGGATTTTTGTAGTGCGCATGGTATTCTTCATCAGCACACAATTCCTTACACTCCTCAGCAGAATGGTGTGGCCGAGAGAAAGAACAGGACTCTCAGGGAAATGGCCAATTGTATGATTCAGTCTAGGTCCATGGCTCCCACTTTTTGGGCCGAAGCTATCAATTGTGCCAACTATATTCAGAATCGTATGCCCCACAAGGCAGTGCAAAATATGACCCCTGAGGAGGCTTGGTCTCATCGTAAGCCAAATGTTTCCTTCTTCAGAGTATTCGGTAGTGAGGCTTGGGCATTCATTCTGAATGGTCGATGTAAATCCATGGAGAAGAAGAGTCAGCGTTACATTTTTGTTGGCTATTGTGAGGATGTGAAGGCATACAGATTATTTGATCCTAACACACGAGAGGTTCATTTCTGACGCAATGTTCAGTTTTCTGAGACCTTCACCTAGCTAGATCCTCCTTCGACTTCTTCTTCATCACAACCTACTCAGTCTTCTTCAATTGATGATACTTTGCTACTTGAGGAAGATTTTGATGATGGTCTTGATGAACCTCCTCCTCACTCACCCACTAGGCCACGATGGGCTCAAGTTACTCTTGAGGAGTACAGCCTTTGTTGGTGATCCCACGACACCTACTGCATCATTTCGCACTTCCGGAATTAGCTCGAAACAAGTGCAAATAGATGATCCTCAAAAAGCCATGCTTCGTATTCCAGAGTGGGATAGTGCTATGGATGATGAGTATTCTTCCTTGATGAAGAATCATACTTGGGATCTGTGCCTCTTCCTAAGGGAAGAAAGTTGGTTCGGTGCAAGTGGGTGTATCGTACCAAGTATGTAGCAGATGATTCCATTGACAAGTACAAGGCTCGTCTTGTTGCAAAGGGTTTTTCTCAGGTTGAAGGGATTGACTATTCCGAGACCTTTGCTCCTGTTGCCAAGATGGATTCTATTCGCCTTGTCCTTGCTATAGCTGCATCTCAGGGATGGTCAGTATATTAGATGGATGTGAAGAGTGCTTTCTTCAATGGGGATCTTCATGAGGAGATCTATATGGAGCAGCCACCAGGTTTTGTGCAAGATTCTTCACTTGTTTGGAGGCTTCGACGTTCATTGTATGGTCTCAAACAAGCCCCTAGGGCTTGGTATGAGAATATGGATAGTTTCTTGCTTGCTTCTAGCTACACTCGCTGCCATTCTGATCCCACAGTTTATACATAGAGACATGGAGAGGATCTACTTATCCTTGTGCCTATGGATGATTTGATTCTCACAGAAGTCTTACTTCCACGATTCGCAGGCGCAAGTATTGATGGAAAAAGATTTGATATGACCGACCTTGGTCTTTTGCATTACCTTGGTCTTCGTGACCATCGCACTTCCGTGATCTTCATTTTCTAGCAGAAGTATGCTCTTGATTTGCTTCAAATATTTGGCATGGCTGATTGCAAGACTGCCGCTACTCCATTCCAGTCAGGTGTTGTACTGTCTACCAGTTGCACTACGCCTACAATTGATCCTACCTTGTATCGATAGTTGGTTGGCAGTCTTTTGTACTTGACACATAGTCGTCCTGATATTTCCTTTGCGGTTGGACTTGTCTCTCGCTTCTCACAGGAGCCTCATGAGAGTCATTGGAAGGTCGCCAAGCGTATCTTGAGATACATTCAGGGCACTACTCATTTTGGCATTCACACTTGTGTGCATCTCGTGATTGTGGGGCTTCGATCGACCTGGGACAATGGGTGACAATGATCGAAGTCTACTGGCTTTGTCTTTGCCTTGGTTCTCGTCCCGATTGTATGGTCATGCAAGAAGTGCATCGCTATTAACATTATCAACGATGTATATCGAGCACGAGGTGTCATGGTTATTAGTCGTGAGGTTTTGTGGCTCACGCTGATGACTCCGAGTTCGATTCCCTTCCACTCAGCCCCCACTACTCTTGGTGTGACAATCAGAGTTATTCATTTCACGAACCCGCTGGAGCATCAATGACTAAGTATATTGAGATCCATACGTACTCATCGTAGCTCATCCGTGATGGTGTTCTCAACTTGAGTATTACCACAGATCAAATAGTTGCATATCTTCACTTTAAACCTTTGCACGCCTCGTTATCTTTTAGTTGCGATCGACAGCTGGGTGAAGGGTTGTCCTTGGGGGTCTTGAGGAGTCCTCCTCCATTAGTTTTCTTGTTTTTCTTGAGAGGAGTTTTCCCATGTGGTTTTCCTTTTCTCCGCTTGTGAGATTTTTGTTTTGTACATGGGTACCTCATCAGGCCTAGTTTTTGGGACCCATCTTTTGCATTATGCATTGGTTTGTACCTCCCTATGTTGCACTTAAGGGGGGGGGGTGTTGGTGTGAATAAGTCTTGTACCTAGTTTATTCCTTTACTAGGGACTTAGGGGACTTAATTCACATGTTAAGTTTACTTAGGATATTAGTTGTCACATCTAGATAAGTATTAGTTGTCTTATCTAGAATTTCCACTTTCCTAGGTAGTTATGAGTTAGTTGTCTCATGTGATAGGATTAAGACACTTGTCATGATCTTGTCTTATCCTATCTCTCATCCTTGCCTTTATAAGCAAGGCATCTCTAGCATATTTGTTAATTTGGCATATAGCATTGTATAGTATTGCATTGATCATATTGTATCACATTGCAATCCTTGTTTGGTGGAATAGCATCTACCATTGTTTCTTCTCTCTATCTCTTGTGGAGGTTCTTTGGCGTTGCAGATTGAAGATCTTGGGTTGTTAACTCCAATACTTATGAACAGTTATAAAAATCAGTATTTCTTTCTTCAAAATTTACACTCAGCTGTATATGAATTTGTACACACACACACACACACATATATATATATATACACTCAGCTGTATATGTATATATATATATATATCTATTTATATATATCTATCCATGCATATATATACCAAAATGCAAGTTTGAACAGGAAAACCATTTCAAGAGAGTGATATGATCTCTGTTAAAAATACACAAATATCTCAGAAATGTTAAACCTGGAACAAGAACAGAAGTATCTCTGAGAAACCATGTAAACTAAAAATCTTCTTGATTACTTGACATATATTTACATACAGAAGTACATTCCTGAGTAAAGGTATTCAATGTAAAATTCAAATGCAAGTTTTGTTTTTTTCTTTCAAACCTCTGTTAATCTGAAAGGATTGCACTATTTCTGTATATTACTAATATTCAGAAACCTGTATTCAAATTAAGAGTTACACTTTCAGTCAGCTTGAATTTGGAAAGAATAGAAGTATATTCTAAAATCAGAAAACACTATTTCATAAAAAAGAATTAATTAAATTTCTCTAGTAGTACACTGATAGTATTATGACATACATGATCTTCTTTAAAAACAGATTCTTTTACCAAATCAGAAAAGAATTACTTACAACGGAGTAAATGAAATCTTTCTACTAAACTTACAATTTTTCTTTCAACGGATGTTATGAAATTCTCATTTGAAATTCTTTTTGAATCAATTGAATGCATGAAACATGTAAGAAAATGCACAACTTTTTGTGTTGTATTTATTCATACTTTAATTTTGGTAACTTCCGGGACAGGATTCCGAAGGTGGACCTACAGAGACGGTAGTATTACCTTTTCTAAACTACCATTTGCTTATATTATTTATGCTTGGCCAAGCAACTTGTACCATTGAAATAGATGTATTTGTTTTAAAAGCCTAGAAACATATATGTATTTGAGTCTCTACCACCTCCTGTTGCAAGAAATGTGTTTTTCTCATGTTATAAATGCATATAGGCACCAGGTATGCATCGAGAGTTTCCCTCCTGTTTTACTGTTTCGGGTTGCTAGGCTCCTTTATGCAGGGCCAGGGATTCCTTCGAGTTAGGAAGGAACTCGGGGAAGTCATGGACTTCGTGGTTGGGCGGAAAAGGTGCCTGAATCACACTCTTGGCCCCAGCTCGCAAGCAGACCAATGGTGTCACGGTAGTTGGAGGTTCCAAGTTTCATTTGCTATTGATGTACTTGTGTATTATTCTGGATTGGCTTGTGAAGCCCATTATAAATGTATATTTGTATTTGGCATTCTTATTTGAAACTTTGAAATAGAAGTATGGCTTGAAAGAATATAATGTAACATTGATTTGAGGAAATTAAAGTTTTATGACTTAGCATAGAAAAGATGTCTCTATTGGAATTGTTGATTTCTTCCGAGTATGGTTGAATATGTATATGACAAAATTCATTGATGTACTTATGCTTTGTATAATCTTGATGAATTACATTGTTATTTTTATTATTACATGAAATACATTTTAAATTCTCTTTTATTGAGCTCCTTTGGAAGTTTTATGAACAATGTTAATTACTTGGAAATCCTTTTATACGGATTTGAACAATTGAAAATACTCTTATTTTCTGAGCGCTACATCTTGGTATCAGAGCAGCAAGGTTCAACTCTAGGACCTATGCCTAACTACGTATGACATTGTGTCTTACTCAGGGTGACTTAAATGGAGAATAGAGTGTACCAGTGAATTGGTGGATCTCGTGGAGGTCCCAATGATAAACTGGATCAAATTTTGGCCTTGCTGCAAAGTCAGGGGGCTAGGATTGAAGAGTTAGAACAAGGGAGGCGAGATGGCCATCAAGGATTAAATATAAATGAAACCGATGTTGAAACAAATGTTGAACCACCTAGAAAAGAGGGAAATCTAAATAGGGTGGCTGAGGAGTTAGGAAAAGACCTAAAGAAGGTCGCTCCTCCGAAGTTTGATGGGAAAACCTTTGGAGATGGGGCAGAAGCTTGGGTTATAGAAATGGAGAGGTATTTCGCCCTACAAAATTTATCAGATGAAACAAAGGCTGAATGGGGTTCATATCAACTCACCGGTGAGGCTGCTACTTGGTGGGAAAATGAAAGGGCGGATAAGCAGTTTATGCATGGGAAGGTAACTTGGGATAAGTTCCTACAACTATTTAGAAAGAGGTGGTTACCACAATCTCATTTTGATAAGAAAATGACAGAATTCTAGGTACTTATACAGGGTGGCATGACAGTGACTCAATATTGGGAGAAATTCTCACTTGCTTAAGTACGCACCCCAATATCAGCATGATGAGAGGTTTCGAGTTCAGAAATTTATTTTGGGGCTTCGACCTCAAATTGGAAATGAAATAGATCTGCATAATCCAGCCACCATGGATGAAGTTTATGATTTAGCAATTAAACAGGAACACAAGCTACAGCAAGCTGCAAACTATAAGAAGAGTAGGGAAGCCAAGTATGGCAATAAGAAGTTCCAGGGGAATCGCCAAGGTAATAGCAATCAGGGTGGCCAAAGTAAACAGGACAATCAAGGGAGTGAAAATAGGCAAATCAGAAATCTAAAGAGGGATGGTAGTCCTCAGGACCGCAATGATGGAAACAGGAACAATAACAACAAGAGGGGCAATTTCAATAAAAGGAATGATAATAACAGGAGAGATTTTTCTGACAAGCCCAAGGCACCTCGTGGAGGTTGTTACACCTGTGGTGGTGAACATTACGCCAGTGTGTGCCCTCAGAGAAGTAACAAACAGAATAACAGGAATCAACATCATATTCATGCAGCGGTTGACAATCGCCAAGCAGATTATCAAGCAACTCCCATCCAGTTATCGGGTAAACTATTCGGATGCCCTCTCTATTTTGATTGATACTGGTGCTACTGATAGTTTTATAGATCCTCATGTTTTGACTAAATTATCAGTTAGGCCAAGTTTTATGGCAAATTCTTGGAAAGTTCAGTATGGAAACCGAGTAGAGAGGAAGGTAGAGCAATGCATGTATTTCAGTAAACTTGAACTCCCTAACCTTCAAATGCAAGTAAACTTGTATGTTGCACTGTTGGGGTCTTACGATGTGATATTAGGGATAAATTGGCTCTCTGAACATAAGGCTCTTGTGAATTGTGAAGAGAAGTCAATTAAGTGTCTTGATGATCGAGGAAACCATGTGGAGCTTTGTGGCGTTAAAAAGCCTTTGGAGCTTAGGCAAGTATCCGCCATGCAGTTGAAAAAGGAAAGTCGGAAGGGATGCACTATCTTTGCAATAAAAGTCAAGGACCTTGATGAGAAAGATTCCTCAATTAATAATCATCCCATTCTGAAAGAATTTGAGGATTTTTTTTCCTACTGAGCTGACTGAGCTACCGCCAAGGCGTGTGTTTGATTTTTCTAATGATCTGATTCCAGGAGCATAACCTTAGTCTAAGGCTCCTTACAGGATGAATACAATAGAATTATTTGAGCTTAAGGCCCAACTAGAAGAATTATTGAAGCAGGGTCTTATTAGGCCAAGCGTGTCACCTTGGGGAGCTCCAGTTATCTTTGTGAAAAAGAAGGATGGTACCTTGAGGCTATGCATTGACTATAGAATGCTTAACAAGGTCACTATCAAGAATAAATACATGCTCCCACACATCGATGATTTGTTTGATCAGCTAAAAGAGGCCAAGGTATTCTCAAAAATTGATTTAAGATCAGGATACCACCAGTTGAGACTGAAGGAAGAAGACATTCACAAAACTGCCTTCAGAACAAGGTATGGGCACTATGAGTTTATTGTGCTACCATTTGGGCTAAGTAATGCTCCTACAACTTTCATGAACCTGATGAATAGTGTCTTCCGAGATTGTTTGGATAATTTTTTCCTAATTTTTCTAGACGATATCTTGATTTATTCTAAGTTAGAGGAAGAACATGAGAAGCATTTGAGGATTGTGTTGCAGCGTCTGAGGGAACATAAGTTGTATGGGAAGATGTCTAAATGTACTTTCTTCCAATCCGAAGTGCATTATTTAGGTCATGTGATTTCAGCGGAAGGGGTAAGAGTGGACCCAGAGAAGATTAAGGCAATTATGGATTGGCCAGCACCGCAAAATGTCTCTGAAGTTTAAAGTTTCATGGGACTTGCAGGGTAATATAGGAAGTTTGTTCAGGGGTTCTCAATAATTGCAGCACCCATCACTGCACTACAGAAGAAGGAAAAGAAGTTTGAATGGAGTGATAAATGTGAGAAAGCTTTTCGGCTGCTTAAGAAGAAACTCACTACCGCACCCATCCTAGTTGTGCCAGATCCGAATGGCCATTTTATAGTTATTATTGATGCATCAGGGGAAGGGGTAGGAGCAGTCCTTATGCAAGAAGGGAAAGTGGTAGCTTATGAATCAAGGAAGTTAAAACAGCATGAAATAAATTATGCACCACATGACTTAGAATTGGCAGCCATAGTCCATGCCTTACAAATGTGGAGACATTATCTCTTGGGAAAGCCTTTTGAACTTAAGACATACCATGCAAGATTGAGATATATCTTCACTCAACCCAATCTCAATGCCCGACAAAGGCGATGGCTAGAATTCCTGAGTGAATATGACTTCGGGATTGAATATATCAAGGGTAAGGAAAACAGGGTGGCTGATGCCTTGAGTAGAAGGAGGCATCTTGTAGCCATGGTTACTGTTAAATCATATTTCAGGCAGCAAGTAGTGCAATCCTCCCTTGGGGATGAGCATTATGAAAAGGTGAAACAAGCCCTAGGAGTGAATTCCTCGGATCGTCGGTATGAGGGATATATATTAGAATCGGATGGACTCTTGAGATACCAAGGGCGGATGTACATTCCTAATTCTGCAAACTTGAGAGAGTTGGTGCTAGAAGAATTCCACAACGCTCCATACTCAGGACATCCCGGTATTACAAAAATGATGGAAGGACTTAGGCCATTGTACTTCTGGCCAGGACTTAAAAGGGATATTACGTCCCATGTAGCCCGATGCTTGGAATGCCAGCAGGTCAAGGCTGAGCATGTACATCCGGCAGGACTCTTATATCCTCACAGGATACCAGAATATAAATGGCAGGTTATCACTATGGATTTTATTCAGGGGTTACCAATGTCTAGAAACCGACATGATACCATCTTGGTTGTGGTGGATAAATTGAAAAAGGTTGCTCATTTCATTCCAGGAAATCTCAAGGATGGTTCAGTGGTTTTAGCAAGAAAATTTGTTCAGGAAATCTTCCAGTTGCATGGAGTGCCAGAAACGATCATCTCAGATCGAGACACTCGAATGACTTCTAGGTTTTGGATCACATTAAACTCTTCCCTGGGAACTAAATTAAATTTCAGTTCCGCATATCATCCTCAGACCGATGGTTAGACAGAGAGGGTGAACGAGGTAGTAGAAGATCTCCTCCGCATGTACTGTATGGAACAGCAATATAAGTGGGAGGAGTATTTTCCTTTGGTGGAGTTTGCTTACAACAACTCCTACCATGCTTCTTTGGGTATGGCACCTTTTGAAGCCCTTTATGGACGCAAATGTCGGACACCCATTAGTTGGGACAGAGTGGAAGACAGGGTTGTGATTCACCCTGAGATGCTCAGAGAAA
>VDFB02256673.1:0-29863 GCA_007258455.2 Sequoia sempervirens | reverse complement strand
CTTCATCTTGCATCATCCAATTTAATTAAATAATCAGGACTTCATTTAAATCAAATTCTAAATCATATTTCATCCTTTTCTGATTTAAATAAATCAGAAATTTAAGTCCAAAATGTCAACTCACCTAATCAGCATTAAATCAGCATAATCTTCATCTAATCCTAATCTAATGCTAATCACATCCCACTTGCATTATCTAGATCTAGCCACTTGCACAATAAATCAATTTTATTGATTTATTAAAAACCTCATTTTCCCTCAACATGACAAGTCAAACAGGGCATTTATTGCTCTCCTTTCTTGTCCCCCTCTCAAAATTTATTGCAAATTTGAATTCAAAAATTCCCCCTCTTGGGAACTCTTCCCAAATCTTGCATATACATCAACTAATCACATGATGACAAGTGTCCTCAACTCATTGGCTTGTTTTTGATCCCACATTGGTCCCTCTTCAACACTTGGCATTTTGAAAATCTTTAAATAGGTGCTTCATCTTTGAGCAAATCCTTCACAATTTCATGCAAGGTTACTCTCTTCATTTGAGATTTGATCTTGTTCATCATCACTCCATCATCTCCATTTGCATTTTATCATTTTGAGCTTTGATCAAGGGTTGGGAAAGGGTCACTAGCACATGTGACACCAATCCAACATGAAATAGGTGATTATCATGCTTTTAAAATGTCTTCTTAATGCTGTTTTTTGGTTATTTGTGGCATTTCTTTAGCATAGATATTCTATTTCATGGAGGTATTTGCAGATTTGTGTGTTATACTAACCCTTCTAATGAGTTTTTGAGGTTGGTCTTACATTGCAGATTTTGGGTAATTAATAACAACAGGTCTTCATACCATACTTGGGTTATCATGAAAACAATTTTGATGAATTCCTTACATCATCCCCAAATATAAGAGAAAGTGAGCAAGAAGAATCATACACAAGGAAAGAAAAAGGATTACAATCTTGTGTTAAAATACAACCAAATATTCATACCTAATTCATGGTAGTAGGGGACAATGAGCATAAGTAACAAAATGAAAACAAACTTTCCCTGTGCTTATTAAATTAAGGAAAACATTATTGTAAACACAGTATGTATAGAAGAATATGAATGTAAAGGAAAATGGATATTAGCAAAACATAAATATAAATAAAAGTAGTGTGAGCAGAAAATGAATCTAAATTGGTTTTGAACAAAGAAAATCATACCTAATTAACATTAAGTTATATTGACCTTGTACTCATTTCCATTGTCAATCTTGAAGGTTACTTTGATACCTTCTACAGAAACTCTCTAGCCATGAGGCAAGAGAAGGCGGTAAAACCAAGTGTATATTGATGACTTCCTGACAATCAAAAAGAAACAAGCAACCAGTCAACCCTATTAGAATAGAATAATCTTATGAATTTATTATCCCTGAATCCATCCAATGTAGAATAACATATAATACATTAATAAAGTTGATGGTCTCCCATTTCTAATAGTCTAAAGATATCAGGGGGTTAAAATTTTAAATTAAGAAGAGAAGTTCAAAGTAATTGTCATTATTTATTTTTTCAATAACATTGAAACAATTCTAATTAAGAGATGTCAACAAACTTGAATGCATAATCTAAGCAAAGGTGAAATTTCCTTCTTCAAATTATCATGGATCATTCCATAATTTTTTTCTACATAGGTTGTAAGTTGTTGCTTAAAAAGAAAAGTTGGATATTTTGCTTTTACTTGCTATGAAGCCACCAATTGTCACACCAATGGCCAATGAGAGCCCCATACTTGATGGACTTGTTTGGAAACCTTGTTAAAACAATGTAAAATATGTTAAATGTAACTAAATACTAGCCATAGTGGTTCACTAATGTGGTAATTAAACAAAAAAAATCTTACACTAGCCATCCTTCCAAATAAACTAGATGAAGATGATCTATGACATTGAGGGGTCATGCCAGCTGCACCACTTGCTTGTAGTGTGTGTTGTAGGAACAAGAGTAAAGTAGATTCATTTTATAACCAATAACCCAAAACATCATTTCTCTCTTGAGTCTTTAAAATACAAAAAACATTATGTTAGCATTAAAAAAATTTGGAAGAGTATTCATGGAGAAATCCAATAAGATTTTAATATGATTCATTGATAAGTGATAGCTGATAAGAGATATACATTCTCACATAAACTACTCAGAACTGGGGAAATGCATAATCAATGATACCTCAATTGTTGAACCAATCGTTTGAATGATACGATCAAAAATAATTGTTCTTTCAACTTCAAATGAATGTCATTGGAGAAGTGGCTTATAGATGATACATGCAACTATAGGTCTCCCATTACTAAAGCTAACATCTTCTATGATACACTTGATCAATGCATCTTGATTTTCCTGAAACCAAAATAACAAAAAAATGTAGTGCAAGGGAATAAAAAAATTGCCAGAGCTTTATAATATAACGTGCCTAAGCAAAAAAGTGATATAACTAGAAATACAAATAGAAGAGACAGATACTCCTCCATAAGGTCATAATCATATACTTGTTGCTTGTCAGTGAGAGTCTTTTGTGGCCTCTACTCTCCATCAGTGAGCTCTTTCAAGGCAGACATAAGAGTCTATGAATTCTGCCAGACACGTCTATTGGTTAAAATATTATTGAAAAATAATATTACTTATTTAAAATCAGGAGAAGGACGTAACTAAAATTATACATAAAAAGATATAATTTTTTTATATTGGAGAACCATGAGTGTATGATCATGATGTAATTTACCATTTTAAGGCAAAAAAATTGACAATACATAATGACAAGTGGAAACTTAACCTCCTTGAGTTAACATTACAAACCAAACTAGCTTTGGTCTCTACTAAACAATGTTGCAAGATCATTGCCCACACAGAAATTTGTGCTTCTCACAATCCAGAAATGCACCTACACAAGCAAGTACACACAATAATAGTGCTCACAAATATGCCAACCCCATTGCAGCAAGAAATTTTTGACAAGATATTGTAGCAATATGAAGACATCTTTGAAGAATTCAAGTCCAATACAATGTGCAATATAACACCAAATAGATTTGAAAATTCCCTCTCCTAAATATATATTTGTATCACAATTATATTAGGAGAATAATTAAATTCAACATCAAACCCAAGAGCTACAATCTTTGAGGGAACTCTAGAAAATAGTAAGTTGTAAAATGCGAGTAGAAAGTTGGATATCCTTCCTTGAATTTTATTGGTAAGTTTACTCATAGAGCAGTGAGGTTGGTATGAAGTAAGCTTTAGTGTTCCACTTTGCTATAGTAGTACCTATAGGTGATCAGGGTCATGGTGTGTT
This sequence comes from Sequoia sempervirens, assembly GCA_007258455.2. Lineage (NCBI taxonomy): Eukaryota > Viridiplantae > Streptophyta > Pinopsida > Cupressales > Cupressaceae > Sequoia > Sequoia sempervirens. Next base: position 26,529 of record VDFB02256673.1, on the reverse strand, counting down.
TTTTGCATTTATCAATGCATCTCTCGTGGGTACTTCCTGTGTTTGTTTTATGCACATCAGGATATCTTTTGTGAATAGTCCCTACATTTTTTTTAGGAAAATTGATATATTTTTCACGCATGCTTCCTATGTTTGTTTTAGGAAAATCAATGTAGGAAAATAACATCCAAAAATAGATGCTTAGTTACTCGGGCGAGCAATAAGTATTTTATTCAGTTGACTGTAAATTGGATATTCCAGCTACTGGCCTTTAAAGTGTTGGTCCAGAGGCATGTAGTTGGAGGAGCTTTCTTTGCTTCAATAAGTTCTATTGCTTTAATAATAGGGAACATCTGAAGTTTGGATACCACAATTTACAGTCATTCAGCACAATATCACCTCATTTAACTTTATTCTGAAATTCACTAAGCTGCAAACAAAGTGCTAAAATGGCAATCAAACAAAGCACTGGAATAGATAATAACAACAAAATTCCAAAAATTCAGGCTTCAACCTCGAGGAAGGTCTGGATCAAATAGTCATTGTAGCCATAATATACAGACAAATCTACAACAAGCCACTCAGTATAGCCCTTCCAACTAGACCCTTTTTTCCTTAAAGCTTTGAAATTGGATAGAATTCTAACAACTGATAGAGAAAGGATCGATATGTATCATTAATGAACACTGTCAAACATAGTCCAAATAGATGAAACAAGTGATGCCTTGTAATCTTGAAAACAATGCAGCAACAATCAAAATTAAAACATTACCCTCTTTTATTCTCCTCTTAAGGTTTGGGAGGTCAGGTGGGCGCTTCCCCTCTTCTTCAAGCTCCTAAAAATCAGTACAAAACATATGAACAAAGGCAAAGAATAAGAAAGAGATCATCATAACCCAGTTCCCTGAACCTTCTAAACCTTCAGTTTCACCTTGACATGCATACAAAATAACAAATGCTCAAGCAGATGTGTCCCCACGGAGTCAGTATGGCATGAAGCATATAAGTGGGTGTTTGTGACAAAAAATGTTCAATTCAAGCATTCTACATCTCACTCAGGCCAACAAGAGAAAACATATAAGAAAGAGACAAGTATTTATTGAACCAAAAGACACAGAGAGATGGAGAAATTATATTAAAGTCGATGAATAACCAAAGTATACAAGAAGTTAGAATAGCTAACAAAGCATTTGGGATAAAAATCAACATGGAAAAATGACATTTATGATTATATTGAGCACTAAACCGTAAACCCAGGGAAAAATGCAAGCACCGAACAAAATTTACTGTTATTCTTCCAAAACTTCTCAAACATCCAATCAACTACTTATATACATGCAACTCCTTTCTTGGGCCTTCCTAGATATATCCAAGATCATAAGGCTTGGATACAACAATATATGTAGTACATACTCATGTATTGAATAGAGTTCTCTTCCTAGTCTATATGTTTAAGAATTTTAGGAATAATGAATAAATATAACATAGTATAAAGAATGATTGTTAATGATGGTTTTTTAACGTACACACCCCTTTTCACCCTCTATTCATTGTAAACTATGCATAACTTGAACATATTAAAAAAACTATAGCCCACATTGACATTATATGCCACATTAATCCAACCATATGAAAAAGATAAGCAATCTAGCCTCTTGAATGAATGTAAGTAGAGAAATTTTTGCATACCTGCAGATGGTACAAAATTCCATGGTTAAGTGGAAGCCTCCCATCAACAACAAGATCCAAATATTCGTGTATCTATCTCAATCGAGCCTCTAAACCCTTCAGAGCTGTCAATTTTTCCACTAACCTGTTATGCACAAAAGTCAAATTTTAGAGTTATGTCACCACTAAAAACAAAAGAAACAGCTTTAGAAACCAAATCCACACACAACACAATGTGGTATTCATACAAATCCATACAAACAAACTAAACTCAGAACATTGGAATGGAAACAACTTCAAATTATGATGCAGAGCATGGATTCACTTTACTCAACTGGAGGCACATTTCACAATAATGGGTTCTTCATCTAAAACATTTGTACAAGGTTCAAATAGTAAAGAGATTGATGAAAGATAGAGGAATTAAAAAGATACTTGGATGTAGTTGGATTAGTAACTTTGGATGTTATTACAGATTTTTCATTTGAAGGCATTGCATCTTTTTTCTTTGGGATCCACATGGTTTTTATTTTTGCTTTGGTGGGCCTTTGTGGCTTGTGGGTTTGATTTGTATTTTGGATTTGATTTTTCTTTTCTTCAACATGTCTTTTTAAGGGGATATGAGTACTTTAGGTTCATGTGGATGTTTAGATTTATGCATTTTTACTTTGGCATCCAAAGTTCTTTTAATAGCAATGGGATGGGTATGAGAAGATGGATGATGTGGAGGAAACATGAATGAAGTGATAGAGGTAGGATTTTGGAGGTGATGAATAAATGGATGGTGTGAGATAGCAAGCGTAGAGGGGTGCCTTTGTTGATCCTAATCAGGGATTATGAGGTTAGCATTTCTATGATGTGCACTAGGGATAGGTGATGGATGGATAAAAGGATGAATAGGACAAGATGGAGGAGGTGATTTGGGGATATAAGGGCCCAAAATGGACTTAGTACATGGAGGATGTGTGATGGTGGATGGAGGGACATAAGGACCCAAAATGGATTTGGAGGATGAAGGAGGAATATGGATGGTTGTTTTGAGATGATATGATGGAAGGGGGATGGCAGCAAATGGTTTGATGGGGTGATGGGAAGATCCTATTATTCTTCTAGAAGAGGCTCGTTTAGGATGTATGGAGGTTGTACCAACATTTTTGGATTGTGAGTCTTGAGTGGTATATACAAAACCTCGTGTACAGGGGTGTTCTTTGACCTGGATGGGCTTTAAAATACCTTGCTCATGAAGGTCTAAACCTTTTCCTTGATAGTTCATGCTCTTGAGCATTCGATCTATGGTAGGATGCTTGTTATTTTGGAAGCGTGATGCGAGTCCATTATTAGGTGGAAGAGGATGGGTGGTGTATATTCTTTTTTTTTCTTCTACAAGAAAACCACCATGGATGAGTGTAACGGTACCAAGGTGGTATAAAAGTGGTGTTGGGATGGTAGGGTTAGGCGGTGATGGAGGATCATGAGATGGGCATGATGAGCAATTGGTCTACTTGTAGCTCCATCCATTGTCTTAAGAGGAATTGACTTACCTCTAGGAGAGTAGAGAAGCTTGTGGTTGTACATAGTGCTTTGTGTCTCATTGACTGCAAGACACTTGTGTACAAAGAGATTCCAGCAACATAATGAGATCTAGAGCCAGATGAGCCAACACAGATTGATGAGGATGCTACAATTACACAGGCAAGGCTGGTTGGTATTAGTTTGGTAGAGCTTGACCATGTGTCCACTTTCAACAATTCTAGTGATGCGGAGTTTTAGGATGATTAGAAGCCTCACTTCACTCAGTTTTGTTATTTTGACATCATTGTAATTATTGTGATCATCATTATGAAATATTGAATATAAAATTCAAATTTGACATTTTCATTGTTCAAACTTTCATGTTAACTGTTAACTTAATAAGTAGCATTAATAGTATTATAGTATTTTAGTTTTTAGTATTTACTTTTAGTTTTACTAATTTAGTAATTACTAATTTTCCAAAGTTTCATTTATAAATTCAACATTTTAATTCTTATAGATCTTTTTATAACTATTTTTCATGTACTATATGTATATCAACACCATCCCCAAACTTAGGCCCTTAGTCTCGCTGTCCCTAAAACCCATCCCCACATCCCCCTGTCAAAAAAATTTGTGGAACACTATAATTCTATAACTCTAAATCTCTAATTTTGTCTCAACAATTTACCAATTTCTCTTCATCTAAATAGAAATGAAGTACATATTCCATCCACTCAATAAAGCATAGCCAATTGGCATCGAAAAAGGCTAAGAGGTTAGTTTATGTGTGATCCAACTTCTACCTTCTTTTGCACAAATAAGATGATTACAAGAAATGGGCAATGAAATTGTGAGATGTAGATTCAAAGCTAGCTAGCTTGGATGTTTCCACTACCCAATAATCATTGTTTCTTGAGGATTCAGATAGTCAACATATGTTTAAGGTGAGTGCTAGTGGCACTCCTTGTGGTTCTTCTGATCCACCCACATGTAATGTCAATGATGATGATGATAATCTTTATGAAGACCCATATGACATTGATTGCTAATTTTATCATATTACTATTGAAAAATGAATATCTATCATGACATTTTATTTTGACAAATTGACATCAAAATAGCATTTTAATTTGTATGGTTGTTTTGTTTATTATATGCATAGTATGTGGTATTTTTAACTTAATTTATGTTTTTTTAACTATAAACCGACTGCACAATCCTTCATCCGTTCGAGTAGCATCGCGGTCACGCTTGAGGGGCACGCAGGTCGCCCGATACGAATGCATGCAGTACACCGGATTGCTGTGCAGTGGCTTCGTCGCCTTCCTAGAACGGTCTCGGCACCGGACGAAACTCGCGAACACGGGCGTCACTGGTAGCCGTTCCAAACTCGTCCATGTCGTGCCCAAATAAAGGACTTCGTTGGATACACTGCACAGGAATCCTTTGTACTGCATGAGGCCGGCAAGTATGTCGATTTGCTCTCAACGAGCATCTTACTCGGTTGCCACATTCTCGGAGTTGGATGTCCCGTAACGGACTTAGGAACAGTCCGTGCAGGTCCCCGCCCAGGACACTTTATTGCAATGCGGGTGCTCCCCGGCATTCTCCCAACGGTCTCGGTAGCGGATGCAGCTCGGAAAAGGGGTGGGGCAAATACGTATTAATTATGTTTTTTATATTTTTTTATACAAACATACTAACAAAATGAACCCAACCCCAAAGAAAATAAACAAATAACTTAAAACAAAATCATAAGAAGATAAAAAATGTGTTTTAGGTCGGAGCCAAGCTAGACACCAAATTTACAAATTAGACCCGCTTTGTTAAAACTCAACAAAGGATTCATTTCCATTTGCTTTGTACATTGATAAAAATCCATGCTTTTAGAGTTTCAATCCTTTAATTAACATGGATAATCTTAACCCATCGGTAGCAATTGAATGGTAAGGCAAAGCAATTACAATGAAAATGAATCATATTCATATCTCAATTCTGATAAAGCAGGACAAAAAGATCTTGGCTTTGTTTGTGTCCCTCGGTCTCTACTCCAGAGTAATGTCATAGATCTAATGCTAAAGCTCAATTATGTGTGTTCCTCTGTTTGTATGAATGATATCCCTGATCTACCAATCAAAGGAATACATGGATAATGTCAAAGATTACACTACGGGGATGTCAAGTGTTTAAAAATCAGATAAAAGATGGATAATCACGCTGTGCGAGAGCTACACTATGTTGGATTGTAAAGGAAAAGATTATACTGTCAAACCCTAAAATAAAATGGATAATATCAAAACATACACTGAAATCTGAGGCATCAACTCTCATTCTTAACCGGCTAGACGATCAACTGGAAAACTTAAATATATTTTTGGTTTCTCTATAAGCTCAGCATATAGTTTTCACAAAGAAATGAAATGAAATAAAAGTAAATAAACCCTTCCCTACCAGAAACCAGGATCAAGTAGTCGTTCAATGGTACAATACACAGGTAGAAGAGGGGAAAAAATATAATACTAGAGAAAAAGGATGACTTGTACCTGAGAAGCGCTCTCATCATCTGACACCATGATTAAAAAAAAAATGCCATCCGAATTTAGCCTAAAATATTGAATGGGAAGTTAGAATGACACCAAGATTTTCCAATTTGATTGAAGAAGATGGAATTATCCATAGATGCCACTAATTTGGGGCGGATTTCGACATTTTAGGGGAAAACTACATCGAGGATAAAACCATGGCCAGCTTCATTGATTCAAACAGTGGAAGAGCGGGAAAATATATTTGTCTAAAATAAATTTGTTTTATATTTAGCTTATATATATCCAAATCCCTTTTTTCTTTATAAAAATATTATTCAAGAAACAAGCAACTTAATTTTAGAGCAAGGTCCCATGGAGGGGCCTATGATGATTTTTTTTAATATATATTAGACATGGCCTATGATATTCTTGCCAAAAGACCAAAAGTGAATTTATGAGGGCTAAAGTGCTTTCATATAGTGTGCAAAGGGTTGAGGTAGGGTCATATGTTAAAAAGGAAAAGAGTGTTTTAATTGTGAAAATTGTATATCCATGTTTTTTTCTCTTAGTTTTTGCATTTATGGTGATTAGATTATCTTTAATGCATTGATTAATGTGTAAAATGCTCTATTTTGTATAGAATTGGCCCTCAATCTCGATGTCGCTCATCCCTAAAATTATTTCATTCCATAATATTATTTTTACTTTTGTATGCAATAAAATAGAGTCTACACACTAATTCATGTTGGTCAAACTAAAGTGTTAGATCATTGTTGTGGACATGGTAGGAGTTAATCTAATGGTTGTGTGTTAGTTGGATTCCCCTATTCTCGAAGAATTGGTAAATAAGTGATGGGTGGAAGAGGCTCTATTGAAATAGGCCAAGAAGTTTTGGGGAAATGAACAGAGCTGAACATATAGTGTTTTGTGGGATGAAATATTGAGTGTTTTGTAGAAGGTTGTTTAATCGTTGTCGGTTAACTTGCAAAAAGGATTCCAAGTAGGCATTCTCTCATTTGAAGATTTCAATAAGAGTTGTTTGTTCTAGAGATACCAAACAGATATTTTCCTACTAAATATTTTCAAAAAGTGCAACTTGTTCAAGAATAATGATTGGATGGGTTGGTAAAGCCTCTCATAATTCTCCTGAGATTTATCAACAAATCCAACCTTGATCCAAGCCACATGATAAATATGGTCAAATGTGGTCCTTAAAATCAAGGTAGAAGTGTTGATACACTTTAATGGTTGTTAAGGTTTAAATGTTTGTGTTGGTCACTTTGTGGGTTGTTTCGATATTTTTATTATTCAATTCAATTATATCTTGACTTTATTGATCAAATGTAATTTTTTTGTTATATTTTACATTTTCAAGCATACAAAAAATAATTCTACTTTAGCTAAATGTATGCAATGATATTTTTCATGTTTTGATTGTAGGAACAACTAATTGTCATAATTAATTAACCAAATTAAATGGTTTACTCCACACAATTTTATTTTATTTTTTTGGGTAATTCAAATGAGGTGTAAGGGCTTTCTCCCTTTATATTTATAATTTGACAAAAATTACATAAGAAATTTAGCCATTACAAAGGGTGATCTAAAGAATTACATATTTCATATATCACACAACATGCCAAACAAACAATATGCCAACCCAAGCATTACATGTTTCATATTTCATATAAAAAACTAACAGTATTCCAACCCATGTTGTCAACCAAACTACATACAAAATAGTTGTAGTTACTAACAAGAGACAACTAACAATATCATTGAACAAATAATAGGTTTTCATATTTGAAAAATGTTTATTAAAGATAAAATTACCAACAACTAAAATGAGCCCCATTACCAATTTCTAAGGTGACTCTAAGACCATAGGCTATCCACAACTAAGGTCATGTTCTCCTAATTGACTAGCCCTACTCTACATTGCAAAAACTTGATAGATGTTACCTTCATGATACTGAACCTTTCCTAATGAGGGGAGTGCTTGACTTGTTTACCAAGAGCTAACACTCCCATTAAAGGTTTGCATGACCTCCCTTGACCTTTAAAAAGTCCTAAATATTGACCAATTCTATCACCAATTCCATAAATTTAGCCTTAATTCCTCTCATGATGTCTATTGAAGCCAACCCATAAATTTGAGGCCCATGAAAGGGAGAGACTCCATCTTGACTAGGTTCACTTTCTCCACAACCTCTTCCATATGATGTTAGAGCTTCTCCCAGATGTAATAGGTCCCAATGCCTTTATTAGTTCTTTATCACAAGTGATAGTGAAGATATTTGAGACAAACATTGAAGAGATTTATGTATTGACTCAATGATGAGTAGCCCCTTCAATGAAGTATTTCCCAGTATCTCTAGTGTTTCCTCCATCCTATCAACACCCTAAAAAATCCTTATGTAGTCTAGTTTCCTTTATTTCACCTATGAAATCCATCTACCTTAGCTCCCCACCAAATGAAATATATGGCTATATTATTATTGCTACTAAAGGAACTTCAAAACTAATAGATGATTAAGTTGTTTGTTTTGAATGGATGGGTTGTTGACATATATGTTTATCTCTCTTGAGACTTCCAAGTGTATAATAATTATTTTGTATTGATTGAGAAGGGAGGGTTGCATCAAGTACAATGATGAATTTGTACCCAAAATCAACCATTTATCCTATCCCAAATCTTGCTAAGGTGGGTCCAGCTCCTAATGTCATCACTAATAATTAATTTACCATTTTCATAAATGTGTTGGTTGAATAGGAAGTGTACCACCTTGTTTCCTTCCCAATAGCAATGGGGAATTATAAATGAAGATAATTTTTCCAAATGTACCATGACTTTCAATATTTTGAATGTCCCATGACTTTCATGTTCCCTAATCAGGATCAATATTTATGCCCGACATTCATCGAAAAAGCGACAAAAATCTGGGATCGTCAAAATTTTGACAAAAATCACTATTCGTCAAAATTTTGACAAACGTCGGGCACAATTTTTTTTTTAAAATGAAAAGTACACATGTACCTGACGATTCATCTAATTGTACATCTTTCGTCAGAAATTTTCATCATATTTTGCAATCAAATGAGTTAGTGAGTAGTCATTGCATTCTACAGCTAAGAAACACAATGCTAAAAGTAAATTACTAAAAAATAAATAGAGCAAATACTGAACATCAACTAACAACTATGCTGAACTGGAATGCATGACAAAAATAAAAGGTCCGGGCAAGAAACGGGAAACTACTTTGTCTGCTTTGGCTACAAGAATAGACACATAATGGACTTCTAGTGGCTGCAGGAACAGTCGATGCCAGATTTTCAACTAAGTATTGATCAACAAGTAATACTAAACTAATGCTAAACTAATGAAATGGATTATTCACCAAGTGGGCCCCCTTGGATAAGTATCCTCTAAACTAATAAGAACTCAAATGCTCGAACTCAAAATTTTATTTCATTCACTGCAAATTGAAACTGGAATACAATATCAGATTGTGCAACCTCTTCCTCTATTCTTGACTTAATAATCAACTCATTCACTAACTAACTAGCTAATTGGGAAGAAGGAGCATCCAATTGTTATGTATGCTAACAACTAAACAAGGCGTTCAACTCCACGACTAGGAGGATGCCAATTAGGGAAAACAAAGAAAGTGGAGCGATGGCGGTTACGCATGCATGGAATCCGGTCAGACATGCAAGTCAGATGCAAACTTAGCATAGCAGTAACATATGTGCATGCTTGAACATTAAAATTCCATTACAACAAGGTGGTTACACTTCGGCTGCATGGAGAATCTTCTACCGCTGGTCTTCTTTGACTTGGAGCACTTCCTTTTCTGGCCATCATGGTGCACGCCCAGCTGGCGGTGTCTTTCTCAACTTAGCACATTAAATCTACATGGCAAGGTTAGCACGCATAATAACTACACATCTATAACCACCTTTAAAAACGTTCACTAACCACATGCAAAATCAATATAGATAGTTCACATTTTATGCCAACATCATTAAAGTTTGTAGAGATCAAATGTCAATGGTTTGAGGGAAACATTATGCCAATACCAACACTTAAGCATTAAAATCCATGACATCCATGAGCAAATAGACTATAGATTCTCCCCAAAACTAGACCAAAAACTAGGCTCATCAGGTAGTGTGCATGGGAAACCTTCCTTTCAAAGCTTTGAGGGCACGTTCAACAATCTGCTATGTTTCAGAATAAAAGAAATCATAAATGAAGACCTAAATAATCTATTCAATAACATAAAATAATCCACATATGCATTTACTGAAAAGAAGAGTCCTAGACATGGTCTAAATTGACAAACTTATATTGAAATTATAGAAGTTCTACAAATAAACTATTCAGTACAATGATGGCACAATATAATGCTTTATCAAATAAATAAGAGACAGAAAGGATGAAAAATGGCACAGTCTGTGAGTCTTAATGCAATAAAAAACAATACAAGAGGCCTGGTGTCTTTCTATAATTTTTTGTGAATATTCTAAACTTATTTTCAGAAAGAAGAAGCGGTATTTATAAGGAAAACATCCAACCACTAGGGAGTCAGTAACAAAAAAGATTTTTCATCACGAGCAATGATCTCCCATGGTCATCGCAACAAAAAATATTTTGAGCATGGAACGTGGTCGTTTTTGAACCAAATGCATCCCCTACGAATTATGGCAATGATCCCAGTGTAGAAGCAGTGGAATCTCATGTATACATGTGTCGCTCAATCATGAAATCAGTTAGGACACATGGCGATAGGTTGGGGCCTATTGTTCAACCTTCCCTCTTTGCGATGAAAACCCGCTCCGGGAAGACACGTGGAGAAGTCCTTGCTACCGGTATTGACTGTGGGTTCCACCAAAAAGTGTACGCAGATCGATGCTACGTGGCACACAGACGGAGCCCGGTAGGGAAGCGATGGGAAGTGACTTTCAAATGCTTGCATTGTTGACACGTGGAAGCATGGTAGGGCACGTCAAAGAAACAGAGGGGATCCTTGCGAAGAGCGCCTAGCGGACACATGGAAATGGCGGGCAAAGCTTTTCAAAAGGGGGTCGGAAATCTCAAAAGTATGGAGCATTTGATGTGATGTGTGATGCAATGTAATGCAATGGAGCTTGAGGGATTTTTATATCCATAGCTTTTGGTGACTACCAGGGGCATTTCGTCTATGGAACGGGGAACCCAAAATTTTTGGTGCGAAGACCAAAGTCTTATCCATTGAGCGATGAAGTCAAATCCTAGAAAGAGCAGTCTACAGTGGCAGCCAGTCGACCTCGGTTGGCGTCATTATGGTGCGAAGATTCTCTTGTGCTTCATGGAGATCGATCACTTCTTTGTATGGCAGCTTCATGGATATCCTGTTCCCAGACTTGAGTTGAAAGAGCTACTGCACTATTTGATGAGTAGTGCCTTCAATATCTGCAACAGTAAGGGGTTGACTGAAGCTTTGAAAAGTAGATAAGTCATGTTGCTTCTCCTCGATCTTTGTTGCAATCTACTCTGCGGTGGCCACTGTGTCATCAGAAAGAAACAGGGAGGGTAAGCCCATCTAATTCAACTGAGAGAACTTCGCCCATATGTTGTTCATAGTTTGACCCAGCATTACCGAGCAATTATTAGCATGGACGATGGTTGTGTGGCAATGAATGAATTCATTTGCTATCTTTGTAGCTGACCTTCGGTCTTCAATCCCTGCATTTACCAAGTCCTCATTCAGCACTGTGTATCTAGTTTTTCTAGCATTTTTTTTGCCTCAGAAATCCTTTCCGTGATGAACTATGGGAATAGCTCAATCATTCCGCGAACCTCCCTACTTAGACTTGCCGCTTCTGCCATGAACTAAAGCGTCGGCTATAGAGTTAGACAAAAGGTCTTGACCTTTTCCCAGTATGAAATGTATAATTGTTGAGCCACTAGAAGGAGGTCTGACTGGACAACAGGGGGTTGGGGAAGATTCTTCAAAAGACCGGTCTCTGCATCCTTCGAACCAACATCCTGTATCAGCTTCGCAACTCTTTTATCTGCAACAGAGAGTTGCTCCTGCAGGGTCTTCAACTTGATGAGCCATTTTCCCTCAACCTCATTTCTGTTTATCGATTCCCTTTCGAGGGAAAGCTTCACCTCCTGCATTTCCTTCTCAAATTGAGCTTGTCGCCCCTAGAAATTTGTGTCCTTTTGTTGCATTTTTTGCTCTAATTGAATGCATTGATGCTCAAACTCCTCATTCTTTCTATAACTAAGGATTTCTTTTAGGTTTTAGATTAGATCAATGGAGACAATAAACCCAAAGCAATTACAAAATACAATGGAAGTTAAAACAAAGAACGATTATACCTGTAAACCGCCGAGTCTTCCATGATTCACTTTTGTAACACCTTCTAGCTTGTTGGTTGACATGTTGCCCTCAGATTCGTCATGTGAGCAATCTGCAAATAGATGTCTATCCTACACCAAGCTTCGAAGGATTTGAATAAAGTCTAAATGCCTAATGCCTATGACAATATGAGTGAAATGCCTATGCCTAAATATGCCAAGACTAAATGAAGTAAGATGACAAATGCTGCAAAGTTTAATGTCTAAAATCCAATGCCTCCTTATGTCTAAAATCGTATGCCTCCTTATCTCTAAAAATGAGAGGAAAATGGCATTTTATAGAAAATGCCATTTTGAACGGATGGATGAGATTGAATGTTAATAAGATGTCTTAATCAATGGCCAAGATTGAATGTTGTAGTATGGAATAGGGTTAGGTCAAAATTAGGGCAATGACAAGAAATGAAGGGCTAAGATTGAATTATAAGATAATTCAATCAAGGGCTGAAATTGAATGAGATGTCAAGAGATAAGATTTGATGTGGAAGATAAGATTGGCACAGACAAAGAGGTGATAGGATAAATTAAATAATAAAAATTATTTAATTTAGGTGACCAATGAATAATTAAATAACTAAAATAATTATTTAATTATAGAAGAATATGACAAAAGTAATTATTTTAAATTAAATAATGATTTAATTCAAAATTCAAGAGAGTGGACCAAATTAAATAAATAAAATTTATTTAATTTATGAAGAGGCTAATGAATAATTAAATAATTAAAATAATTATTTAATTATAGTGGATAGTGGACAAAAATTAAATAAATAAGAATTTATTTAATTTTAGAAAGAAAGAAGGACTTAATTAGTGGCCTTAATTAAATAAATAAAATTTATTTAATTTTAGAAAGAAGAGGACTTAATTAGTGGCGCTTAATTAAATAAATAAAATTTATTTAATTTTAGAAAGAAGAGGACTTAATTAGTGACGCAATTAAATAAATAAAATTTATTTAATTAATCAAGGAGGAATAAAGATAGAAAATGAATTAATTAAATAATTAAAATTATTTAATTAATAGAAGAATTATGACTTTAGAAAATAATTAAATAATTAAAAATTATTTAATTATCAAGAATGAAAGGGAAATGATGGAGAATTTAGAAATTGCAAGCCTAGGACAATTTTTAGTGTCTACATTTTGCCCCTCTTTGTCATAATGTATCATGTCGCATTTTGACAAAGAAAATAAGTCCAAAAATATGCCCCAATGCAAAATAAGATGAGGAAGAATGACGAGGAAGGTTACGGTATGCCCCCTCGAGAGGAAAGACGGGTTCTAAGAACACGGGTGTGCTCTCGAAATTGATGAGAAGACTAGAATATGAAGAGATAAAGAAATGTTAGTGCAAAAGATGTGGATGATGAAGATGGATGCAATGCCTATATGAGACAGGCGAGAGAATATGGCATGACTAAAGGAGATGCATGTTAGTTCCTAGACCAAATCCTTCAAAACATTACCATAGGACTTTAATATTTATTGCTCTTAATCATCATTGGGCGGTAAAAATAACACAAATGGACAACAAACACCATGATATGACGTAGAGGGTTGATGCAAGAAGTTGGGTACACAAAAAGCTCAAAAAGTGGAAATGTTTTTACTGTTTTTCATAATTTGTCACACTTGGACTGAAAAATTGAGGCACTTCCACAATTAATCTTAAAAAAATTCAGTAATATGAAATTTAGAATTTTGAATCTAGTTTCCAAATATATAAATTATTAAAATACCCAGTTTATACAAATCACATTTTGATAAGGATCTATAAAAACCACTTTTTAAAAGTCCCCGTTTTTTTACCATACCAAGCAGGTGTACGGACAACACTTTTTGACCCAAATAAAATTATTTTGCTAATTCCTTTTAGGAAAAGAGACCTAACAACATGAAGTTTGGTCTGGATTTTTTTTATAATTTTTGGTTGAATATATATTTTTTTATTAAATTTTTATTGGCCTTAATTGATGTTTTTTCAAATCAACGTGTACGGACAACATAATTGGACCTAAACAAAACATTTTTTGACTCTTTTTTTTTTCATTGTGTAGAGAATTGTCTGAAGTTTGGTCCCATATAATTTTTTTTACAAGAAAATCAACCAATAAAAAGTTATTAAAAAACCAAAAAAACCTAATATTTCAAGTTTAAGGACTAGTTTGCTTAGAAATTAATTAAAAAATAGCAAACATAATCCAATTTTAACAAAAAATATATATTTACAAAGTAGACATTGTGTTCTCTAATGGGTTTTAATTTTATAGACTCATTCAGAAAAAAAGTCCATCATCTATGTTGTCAAAGTTAGACATTCTTCTTCAATCTACCTTAGTTTTTTAGTTGCAGGTCAAAGGCTAAGGCTCGGATTGCCAAGCCTTTTCCGATCCTAAAACCAAGGCAGCATGTGGGTTGGGAATTTTGAAAAAACAAATATTTTTTAGAAACGCGTACGCGTTCTAAAACGCGTACCTGTTCTGATTTCAAAACGCATATGCGTTCTAAAACGCGTACGCGTTTTGATTTCAAAATGCGTACGCGTTCTAAAACGCGTACGCGTTTCTAAAAAGTATTTATTTTTTTAAATAATTAATTTTCATGTGTTATAAAACGCGTATGCACTATCAAACGCATACGCATTATAACGCGTACGCGTTTGATAGTGCATACGCATTTTTTAGGATCGGGTACCCGATCCTAAACGCATACGCGTTTTTTTAATAACGCGTACGCGTTTTCTGCAAAAAAAAAATTTTGGCCGAAACTTCCCCTCTTCGTGTACCCAACTTCTTGCTTTTACCCTAGACCAAGGTGTGCAAGGTCATCCATTTTAAAAATAGATAGTCACAGACAAGGAATGTCTAACTCATACTAAGGGCGAAGTTCCCCAGTCTTTTTGTCGAGACAATCTACAAACAACACTCGAAAATAAAATAGGCAGAATATGTCATCGCACCTCTAAATCCTTCATGGGACATCTTCGAGGTAGCTAGTAACATGACCAAAAGACAAGACAGTAAAATATAAGACAAAATAGCCAAAATAGTCAAAAGATAAGACAAGATAGACCAGAAAGGTTAACAGCCATTTTATTTTGTTTGCCAATGTTTGCCAAAGATTGATTTCTTGTTGGTTTGACAGTTTTGACAGTTTAAGAGTTTTTTCCAATTTGACGGTGTTGATAGTTTGACGGGGCCTATTGTCAGGCAGGACATATCCTGAAAAAGGAAAAGGACATTTTGACGAGGTCCAAATCTGAGGACACATCTTGAAGAGGACCAAAGAGTGACGAGACTGACATTGTTTTGACTAATATGTTTTGGCAAGTTGACTGATGTTGACTGTATGATTGATTGGACTGTGCTGTCTGATTTTAACCAATTTTGACATTGACGTTTTGAATGACTGTCTTGTGTCTGAGTTTGACTATGTCTAACTTATTTGACCAATGCGATGATTGTGACAAACTCCATGATTTTATTTGGACCAACCTAAAATGACTGACCTAATGTCTCGGGGACTCATCGACTGATGGCCTTGCCTACGTAGCAAATGCACAGAGACAACGTAGTTCGACAATGACATGGACTAACTGACATGACTGACTTCGACTCCATGTTTAGGATTTTGCCATTGATTTGGATGTTTTTGTTTTTTTCTTCATGACGTTTTATGATTTTTAGGTCTCTCTTCAGGACATTTTATGATGTTTTTGGTATTTCTTCAAGACATTTTATGATGTTTTTGTCTTTTTTCAGGACATTTTATGATGTTTTTGTCTTTTTGTCATTTTATGATTTTTTTGGATTTTGACGTTTAAGAGGATTGTGGCAAATGCATATGACTGATGCCTACACATGAGAATCCAAGGAAAAACATGATTGTGCCCCTAGTCAAGTTGAATACCAATTGAAAGGTGATGACAATGTTGTTTGACGTGGGAAGGACGCATCCTGAAACAATGTGAGGACGATGACAATAATGTGATGAAAGTATGGAGGTCTATAGCCGGGCCAAGAACGCAGTCAAGTAAAATTTTGGATAATGTGCTTGTATGGATTAGACTCGTTGCATTTGAAATGACTTGGTTAGGACTAGATGGGATGATGATTATCCTTAGACCATTTGACAAGGGAAAGCCAAGATAGGTGACAGGCATGAAAGGATGAGAGGTGGCCTTGGTAAAAGACGAGAGACATGAGACTAATGGAATTGTCATATTATTTTCAAGGACTATGTCGTATAAGGACAATAAAACTATGACAATGAATGACATGATGTTTCATGAATTGTGTATGACCGAAGGATAGACATGTCAAGAGTTTTTCCAAAGCATGATTTATGTGTGCCAGTTTTATGTCAAGACCGAGGTAAGTGGGAAAAATGTGTGGAAATGATAGGGCTTAGATGGACGTCGATGTCATGAGGAAGGCATGGGAAATGAGACGACTTGCCCCCAAGTGTAAGAGTCCACATAGACAATTTATTGTACACATGACTCCTGTTTGCTAGGTTTTCATCATGGTACTTATCCAGGGTGCTTGTTTGCCAGGTTTTCACCATTGGATGAAATTTTTCTCTTTACCATTTTCTTGAATTTTTTATTTTTTTGGTGTCACCAAGATGCCTGTTTGCCAGGTTTTCATCAGGGTGACAATTTTTTGATTTTTGATTTTTTTTTTGTTTTTGTGTTTTTGATATTGTGGATAGCCTGGATGCTTTAGATTACCACTGACTATTTTGAATCCACTGATGGTGTTGATGTAGATACTGGTGCCATGATATGCCAATAATGACCTTGCTGAAGGAGTTATCTTGTTAAGATCGTAGCACTTGTATACAACTGATCGATGTCATTATGATCCTTTCTGATACTAGAGTTGGCCTTATCAAAATACACACATCGCAATAGAGTGCCATGAGAGTCCTTGTGGTAAAGAGTTGTTGCCATGATGTGACGGATTTGTGACATGGGATTTTTGGACTTTAGGCGAGATGTAGGATTATGAAAAATGATGGTAGATGTGGAAAGGTTGTTTGGACATTTGGATGAATGACTTTTTATTTTCCAAACTTGGGATGTTGGATGATGGATTTTGGAGGGATGGTATTTGGAACCAACACTTTTATATGCCTTGATTGATGACCATTTTGAAGGAGGTGGACATTTGTTGTATGTGGGAGTCCTATTTGCTTGTAGCTCCACATTGTAATTGACTTTTGTATTTGACTTGGTGTCTTTGTTTGATCCATCTTTCTTTGGGATCCATTTTAATTTCATTTCTCCACTTGTCTTTTTGTTTGATTTGATGGCCTTTGACATTTGATTTTGATCTTTTGACTTGTAAGACTTTTTTTTTTGTTGGTTCCAAAGGGAAGGTTTATTTATGATGGAATGACGGTTCATGGTGTGGGTGGAGGGGGTGTTGGAAGCAATCTTATGACAAGGATTTCTCATGGACTCCATTTTGACATTTGTATTTGACAAAGTTTCCCCAATATCGAGGAAGTACCACTAACATCATTTGATTTGTTGATTGAAGAATACCCAAGACCTTGATGTCTGTAATTTATCAGAAGTTGTATTGGTTATAGAATGCCTTGTTCGTGTATGCCTAGTCCTTTTCCTTGATATTGCATGCTTTGACAGATTCTATTTGTGATGGGGTATTTGTTGTTTTGAAAGCAAGATGCTAACCCATCATTAGGTATGTGGATACTGTCACTTGTAATATTTTCATCTGCAAGAAAGCCTACTCTGACAAAGATAGATGGCCCTAGTTGATAAAGTGTCTTAGCTTCATTGTCATGTTGGACATATTCTTGACTGATATCTTTGGTCTGATCGTGTGACATGTCAGGTTTAGATGATTCTGTTGGTGCTTCCAAGGCAATGTCGAAGCCATCATTATGTTTAGTGTCATAGAGTCCAATGATTTTAGCTATAACTTGATCATATGCAAGCATGTCCTTAGTGGAAGATTCTTGTTCTAGAGGAATATCGTCTATGTGTCCCATGGAGGCAAGTGTCTCATCGTGGGAAGTGTCAATAGTCGAGGCTTGAATAGAGTCGCCAAGTGTTTGATCATGAATGGAATAAAGGTCAAGGAGTGGATCATTTTGGATTTCTTGGTCAACGGTAGGGTCTTGGTCAAAAATGGGGTTTTCATAGATTTGGACTTCTTGGACAATGGTAGGGTCTTGGTCAAAGATGGGGTTGTCATGGGTGATGTAATTAAGATTGAAGTCTTTGTCAAGGGTTGGGGTATTTTGGATGTCATGATTGTCTTGAAGAACTTCTTGGATGGACTGAAAGATAGGGTCATGGGATGGACTACCTTGTTCTTGACATGAGAGTGACGTTATAAGGTCATGCTTTGGACTTTCATTTTGACATTTATCCTCAAGTCTATTAAATGGGATTTGACTTTGGACTATTATAGAATTTTCATGACTAGATGTGGCTTGTGAGGGGGTGACTTGAAAAGGATTAATGAATGAAGGACTACGATAAGATGTGGGAACTTGGAATGGGCTAGTATATGAAGGACTTGGATAGGACATGGGGACTTGGACTAGACTAGTATATGAAGGACTAGGATAGGACATGGAGACTTGGACTGGATATGTCATGGATTCTTGGACTGGATTGGTGTAAGGTTGATTGAAATAGGACATGGAGACTTGGACCGGATCGGTATGGTATGATGTGGGGACTTGACACATGAGCTGGTAGATGGTTGATAAGGGATGCAGACTTGGACGGGATTGATAGGTGAAGGACTAGCATATGACATGGAGACTTGGTATGGACTAGTGGATAGTTGGTTTCCCTTGTCAAAGTTAGGATAAGGGTGATAACTAGACATGTGTTGTGAATTACTAATAGGATTTATGTCAAGTGACTGTTGATGGTGAGGGTAGATGGATGGAGGTGGAAAATTATTTATGTCAAATCCTCGTGGTAACTTAGCCCCTTGGTCCAAAAGCATAGCTAAATATCTTTGAGGGTCTTGTAAGATTGAGTTTTCTACAAAGGAGACTATATCAGTATTTTGCAAATTACGGCTTCTAAGTCTTCTGCATATACTCGTCCATTTGGTTCTCTTTGTATGAATGGTTCAAAAAAAATTTGTGATGAAGATGGCATGTTCATGGAAGATTGCATGTTCATGTTGTGAAATGGGTCAAAAAAGGTCCAATGTTTGAATTTGTTGTTTCTAAATGTTTGACCATTGTTTGGTTTGTTTCAGTATCCAAAAAAAATTTGCAAGCACGATATTTTGACTGTAAGCAAACACACATGATACAAGTACAATCCTATGGTTAGGCTAGGACAATATTCGCTAGATTCCACGTGGGTTTCCCCAACCGCATATCAGTAGCGTGTGAATCTAGAAGCTTGGCTGCACGGGCTCCCCCTTACAGTGCACTCTCTTCTCAGGCCAACCAAGCTTCCAACCCCCATGAAACTCCCATGGCAGATTGATCACCTCTACTACAGACTGCGAAAGTGTGGATGCCTTCACACCGACTGGTGTTGTGCTAGCAAATAGAAGGTTTTTGGCTTACAACACAAAGGTGTTTAGTTCAGGACCCCCGTTCGAGTGGCCATACATGGGGCAAGAGATTAATCACCAATTAGGTGGCACTCCAGTCCGAAGAGGTTAAGCTCAACAAGGTTTATGGGAGTACTACTCTGTCCATATGACACATCCGCACTCGTAATCTTAGGTTTTCCCTTGAGATTCACATTTATATACCGGTCAGGGGTAGCTTGGATTTAGCTCCATTTCCGGTTTGAGTCGCGTTGGGGTGATGAAATTCCCAGGCAGGCCCAATTTCTAGAGTTAGTAACTATTTCTCTTACACCCAAGATCGCACGAATGCGCAAGGGGAGAGGATACTTTGATATACCAAATCGTGAGGGTAATAACACATAAAAATGGGTCTGGTTTTCTTATCACCGAGTTTTCACAAGGTGGGAGCATACTCACCTACCATTTTGCAAACACAATCAGACACTTGCAAACAAAATTCATTTTAGAGCACCAAAAGAAATGTTCCTAAATTAAAAAATGCAAACAAGTGGTTTGAGAGATAAATCTTCAACAAACATAGCTGCAAAACCACATGTTAGTAGTTTGAATATATGTCTTTGACTATCGATCTGTAAAAATAGTTAGATGCATCATTTTTTCCACTTGATCCAATGTGTCCTTTGAAGTGTTTATTTTCTACACATGCAGAAAACCAACAACAAACCCTAGCAAGATAATTGATAACTACTATTAGAGGGTTAGCTAGTCAAGACAAATCTGATTTTTAGAAACTTTTTTGATAGTAAAATGAAAAATAAAGAGAATAAAGAATGTCTAAAATCTCAAGAGGTTTCCAAAAATGTAAATAAATCAGAAAAATTTGTTGTTTTGCACCTGAAATTAATTTTTTATGAAAAATCATAAAAAAATTATAAAAAATACAAAACAGCTCCAAAAATTCTGATTTTTTTACTGAAGTCGTATTCTATCATTCCAAATCTGAAAAAAACATTTTGTTATCAGATCTACAACTGTTTATGAGATATAGGTAAATATGTGTGAAACCCTAATTTTAAAAGATCTATTGTTTGACTAATAATTGTGCATCCAAATTTGAAAGATAAAGAACAGACCCCTATTAAAATTTAGAGAGATTTCCATAAATGTAAACCTATCTGAAAAATTCGATAATTTTCTCTCAAAATTAATTTTTCATGAAAAACAAAAAAAAATTATAAAAAAATCAAACCAGCTCCGAAAAATCTTATTTTTGGAATGGAAGCTCTAGACGTTGTCTCCAACTTGCAAAAAAACTTTTGTGAAAAAATACATAGCCATTTGAATGTTATGGTCGATTCTTTAGAAACTAGGGCTTTATCCACAATGATGTCAAACCTGCAACAAAAACCAAACAAAACCTGCAACAAAAGAATCCAACTCCAAGATTTCTCAAAATGTGTTAAAATATGTCAAGTTCACCAATGTAACTAAGGGTTATTTTAGAATTAGATTAGATCAATGGAGACAATAAACCCAAAACAATTACAAAATACAATGGAAGTTAAAACAAAGAACGATTATACCTGTAAACCACCGAGTCTTCCATGATTCACTTTTGTAACACCTTCTAGCTTGTTGGTTGACATGTTTCCCTCAAATTCGTCATGCGAGCAATCTGCAAATAGATGTCTATGTCCTACACCAAGCTTCGAAGGATTTGAATAAAGTCTAAATGCCTAATGCCTATGACAATATGAGTGAAATGCCTATGCCTAAATATGCCAAGACTAAATGAAGTAAGATGAAAAATGTTGCAAAGTTTAATGTCTGAAATCTAATGCCTCCTTATGTCTAAAATCGTATGCCTCCTTATCTCTAAAAATGAGAGGAAAATGGCATTTTATAGAAAATGCCATTTTGAACAGATGGATGAGATTGAATGTCAATAAGATGTCTTAATCAATGGCCAAGATTGAATGTTGTAGTATGGAATAGGGTTGGGTCAAAATTAGGGCAATGACAAGAAATGAAGGGCTAAGATTGAATTATAAGATAATTCAATCAAGGGCTGAAATTGAATGAGATGTCAAGAGATAAGATTTGATGTGGAAGATAAGATTGACACAGACAAAGAGGTGATAGGATAAATTAAATAATAAAAATTATTTAATTTAGGTGACCAATGAATAATTAAATAACTAAAATAATTATTTAATTATAGAAGAATATGACAAAAGTAATTATTTTAAATTAAATAATGATTTAATTCAAAATTCAAGAGAGTGGACCAAATTAAATAAATAAAATTTATTTAATTTATGAGAGAAGAGGCTAATGAATAATTAAATAATTAAAATAATTATTTAATTATAGTGGATAGTGGACAAAAATTAAATAAATAAGAATTTATTTAATTTTAGAAAGAAGAGGACTTAATTAGTGACACAATTAAATAAATAAAATTTATTTAATTAATCAAGGAGGAATAAAGATAGAAAATGAATTAATTAAATAATTAAAATTATTTAATTAATAGAAGAATTATGACTTTAGAAAATAATTAAATAATTAAAAATTATTTAATTATCAAGAATGAAAGGGAAATGATGGAGAATTTAGAAATTTCAAGCCTAGGACAATTTTTAGTGTCTACACTTTCATTCCATCTCCTACTCCGCCCGAGCCAACTAGTCTTGTAATTCTTGGTTTTTCTGCTATAACTTGACGACCAGGCTGGAATCTTGGGCTTGAAACTTTGCAAGTTCCTCCCGGATTTTAGCTTGCTCTGTCTATGCTTGTTATGACAAGCGTGCAATTTTTGAATCCCTTACCTTGTCTTTCACCAGTAGGACTTCAATTATCTCCTTGATATTTTTGACCTCTTCTTCCTTCTTCCTTAGCTGGCGATCGAACTTAAAGAAACTTGTCGGTGGTCACCACTCATTGTGTCTCCTCCATGAGCTCAACTTTATCCTACGGTCGAGATATGCTCAGATCAAGCCCCATGGCATGGATGGTGTAGTCCTTAGGGCACATCTCCCCTAGTGGTTTGATGATGGTTGGATGCATAATTGTGAATTGCAGTTGTTGTTGAGCCTCATTGAAAAGAGTTTGCACCTTTGGCTCAACTGGCCTCTTAGCATCCTTCTCCCTTTACTTCTAGAGCCTAAGCGCCTGTGCCTATTTTTTTTATCGCCCTCCAACAAAAATTCTTCTGGCAACCTAATGAGCTCTCCTACAAAGGGTGCACCATGAGGAAGAGAAAAAGGGAACAAGAGGGTAGTGGCTCCGGTCGATTTCTTCTTCAGAAGAGAGACTGTTAGTGGGGAGAATGGGGGAATATGCCAAGGCCCGGTCTGTGAAGCAGCAGGAGGACTCAAGGGAACTGGTGGCGGTAGCGAAGACATGGCGGATTCCATCTGTTGGGTGAACTAAATCAGGGCCGATATAGTAGTAGCAAGAGGGGTATCAACGGCAGCTACAAATTGGGCTCTGACGAATGGTGGAATAGACTGTGGAGGAGTAAAGGAAAATCGTCCCACTTGGGAGAACTAGAAGAAACCTCCTATGACCATTGTAGTAGAAGTGGAAAAAGAAGGGCCGACACTTGAAGTGATGGGTGACACAGAGACAGCAGGAGGAACCAAAGATTGTGAAGCAAGAAAAGAGGGAGCGAAAGATACCTATGGTGCAGATGATTGTGATCCCTAGCTCATCGTTGGCTTCATGCTCATTGTGGGCTCTTGGATTGTTGCGGGCTCCTACGAACCCTCTCCATAAGTTGCATCTGTGTGCTGCCATTTGTCAGGTGGGGAATCATCCACCTCTATGGCCTTTGACTATTGTTGTTGGGTTATTTTGGATCTTTTTGCAATCCAGGTGTAAGTCTATGAGGCTCCCGAACATGATATATTCACCCGCACATTTCAAGAGGCCTTGCTAGGCTATTTCATCGCCTTCTCTTTCTGCTGCACTCCCTTTTCCTTCTCCTTCCCCTTCCTTATATATTTTCTATCCTCCTCTGGGTTAACATCTTCATCACCGCTTATGTTTGTATCCTCATGCTCATTGTTCCACAAAGTATCAAATATGTCATCCATCTCTATGTCCTGATAAGGGGTATCAGGGCGTTGGATCTCTTGGTGGTAAATTTAGAAATCCTTAATCCTTTCCTCACTCCATTTAAAATTCCTTGACAACTCATTGCAAAGGGTGGCCCCTATTTGGTGCTTCTCATTATACTTCGCCAAAGAAAAATAGAGCTTGAGCCATGGTCACCTCCTATCCTCTGTAGGAATATGAGTTAGGTCTACCAACAGATCATCTTGCTCCTCCTGGGGACTCTTCTATTTTCCCAATAAAGCCAAGGGTTGTGGGTTACCCTGATGAATGTGTTTGGTATGTCATTGAGGGGTTGTATTGCCATTTTTGCAAAACAACACTAACCCCAGATGAGCCAGCTTTGCTTCAAGCAGCTTATGCGTCTTCTTTTTTGCCATTACCACCCACTTAAAAGTCAATGGGCAGAAGAAAAATCCTTTCTTTCCCTTTCCTCCACAAAAATTATTGTCAATAATCACCGCCTGCCAAAACATCTCAAGGGCCAACACCCTATCTGTGACACACTCTAGGAGCCAGAATGGATCCTTGGTAAAGCCACGTATTCGAATGAAATTGAAATCCCTAACGAGAAACCAGTCTCATTTAGGAGAGAAACTCTGTATCCACCCCGTTTCGTCGGCAGAAAGCTGATAAAGATTTCCATCCTTACTCAAGTCTTATAGAATCGAAGTCAAGAAATACTTTGAAAATGCATAATAATCATGTGTTGCAAAAAGGAGGGGAGTCCATACAAAAATTGGCTTTCTAAATCCCTTCTCAGTAGAAATAGATAACCTCATCCTTCTATTAAAAAATTTAGGGTTTTGGTATAAAAACATATGAGAAAGGAGAGAAGGAAACCTGAACTTACCCTACATGTGGTACTTCTTGATTTCGATCATCATTTCATGGTAGATGACTTTTGCAAAGTCATACCAGAATAAGGACTGTTGCCTATGCAATTGAAACCCCAAACCTAGTTGAAACTCATGCACCCACTTGTCCTCGTCCATGCTGCAAGCAAACGCCATCATAGAGAGTGCATCCTTCATATCTTGTTTAAAAGCATTGTGTGCAATTGGAATTTGTGGAAGCTTGTTGAAATCGTCCTAGGGTCTTTGGGTTTCCACATTATAAAATTCCATAGCATGGTCTCTGCCTCTCCAAAAGTTGCACCCCTTTTCTAGAGTGAATGAATCCATCTTGTCCACTTTAGAGTTTTTTATAGGGATGCATAGCATGCTCCAAATAGCTTCTATGCTGATGTTAACTCTCTGCTCCCGACCCTCAATGGTGTTGGTATCTCGGTTGAAATGTTCAATGCCCTCGTGAACGAGCTCTGGGAAATAATGCACAAAGGGAACCATATACTATGGAAGACTATTGAACCATAGCTTGTACGCCATTTTTCACTCGCTAGTAGCCACTTTCATTCTTTCACAAGCTCCTTCCCTAAGAGTCTTAGGGTTAGTTCTGAGGACGGGATCATGAATGTTATCCCATTCTTCTTTTATCTGGGACTGGTCCCTGTGAGTCTTCTATTTTTCTAGAACCCGCTTATGAATCCACTTTGGCTTCTCTGGCATCTTAAGTGATACATAAGAGGTGTTTTCAAAGATGTTGGTGATTGGTGTTGCTCGAATAGCATCAAACAAGCTTTTGGTTTCCTCAACTTGTGCTTCCATCTGAGGATCTTCAGCCATTTCAAGATAATATAATTTTTGTGATGTTCAATTTTTTTGCAATTTACTTCGGCTCTTCAGCATTGCTACACTCAAAACTATTTACATTGGATAGCATACTCATGAAGCTTTTTACAATGTTAGCCTTTCGCATGCAATACTTAGCTATTTCTTTCTTGGAGTGGTAGACAATGGTTTCCTTTTAGCATTAAATTCAGCATGTACTGCCAACTCCTCTACTCATGCAAAATGAATTCCTTGCCATTTTGAAAAGACAACAATTCATAATGACATTTAGTCATTATGTCCTACGGCACGATTTCCCTAGGAAATTGAGCCGGTGATTGAATGCGGTTTAAGCTTCTGCATGCTTTGGAAATTAATATCTCAAAAAGAATAATTAAGCCAAAAGTGCAATGAATGCTTGAAAAGATATGAGTTCCTCCTTGGATTTTGAGAAGTAGCTGTAGCATGACACATCAACACCTGACCATATGGATGATCAGTTGGGACTGCCACTAATTTGCGCTACTTAATTACCTCTTATTAATTTTGCATGTAGTAATTCGTACACGGCAGATGCAACTGGGTGGGAAATTCAAGCCTACTGTAGGTGGGATTTTAAAGTTGGTACTCGATTAGCATCATGCTTATGGTGCACAGATACCTCACATATTTCTATAAATAGACCCTACGACAACAGCAAAATCACATTTAGCAATTGGGAAGAATTGCTATTGGGCAGTTACATAGAATTAGCATTAGCAGTTGGGTAGAGCTTAGCATCATGAATACTCTGATTAGGTTGGTTAGCAACAAGTCTCAAACAGATTTTCTAGGTGAAATCTCCAATAGGAACTTGAAAACAATGATGAAAAATAAACATTCGTTGGCTATAATAACAATGAAGTGGGTGTTAGGTCGGGACTGTGTAGAGTATGAAGATAAGTACAGAGTCAATACTGACGTCTGCTCTCAATTTATCGCATCTTTGCTTGATATCTAGGTTCCCAATCCAATGATTTTGCATCTGACACTAGAAATATTTCTAAAGCGCTAGCTTGGCGGCCTTGGATAAGTGGTGGCAAATGTTGTGTATGGC
>VDFB02256672.1:0-19176 GCA_007258455.2 Sequoia sempervirens | reverse complement strand
ATGTGAGTGTGTTATAACACACTTGTGTTATGTGATTGCATAAAATGTGAGCATGTTATAGTGCACTTTTGATTTGTCTTGCATTGAAATATTTTTTCTCTTTCTTTTTTCTTTCTTTTTTTCTTTATCCTCGAAGTTGAAACTATATACATGAAATAAAATTTTATATTTTGTAGTTATATTTCATGCATAGTTTCACAATGTTTGAGAGCAGTTTTAGACTTAGGAGCTATAATGCAAATTGTAGTTTTGGAAGTGATTACTTTTAGACCTAATCAAAATTCAATAATCAACATGCCAAATTTCAATAACTAGGAGGTCAAATTTCAATAATCAAAAAGTTGTATCATCTTTATCTCTCTCTCTCTCTCTCTATCTCACTCATTCTGTATCCCTTATGCTTTATACCTCTCTACCGGCCTTCAAATTTCTTACTTCCATCTCAAATTTACATTATCTCCTTCTATACTTCTCTCTCCCTCCTTCCCTCCTTCCCTCCTAATTTTTCTCCATCTCCCCCTCTCTCTATTTCCCCCTTCTCTCTACCTCTCCCTCCCTCTCTCCCTTCCTCCCCATTTTCTCTCACTCTCTCCTTCCCTCTCTACTCTCTATATCTCCTCTCTCTCTCTCTCACTGTCAAGAATTGCAGGTAGAAACAGAGGGATTGAATTACTAGTTATATGCAGATTAAATTAAACACGAGCAAAAATAGAATAGAGATAAAATAGAGGAATGCAACAAATTCACAGTAAACAATGAGACAATAAAACTTTAACATGATTCACCCAATTCTCAGGCTATGACCATAAACACTAGTCCATTTATTAAATGAATTCTAGAAAATACATATTACAATAACCTACAGTAATAGCTACAATGTGTAGCAATCAATTCAACTTATTTTCACTGCTCTATTTTTACATGCATAGTGCTATGTGCTCCTGCAATACTGAACCTGCAAATAACCTCACACAAAACTATGTGACCCTCTACAACCCATGTGACTTGTAGCAATAAAACTAAACATCATGTGTCTATTGGGATTCTCACATGTATGTTGTGCAATAGGTTGTTCAATTCATGAAAATTAGTTTTCCTATTCATAGCCAGAAAACTCTCCAACTTTTAGGTAGTTTTACAAATTGTTTTAACTGAATTTCAAAATACAAATATGTAGAAAATTGTTTATTAAAATATTAAGAAATTTTTTCTTTGGGGGTGTTGCCCCTAGACCCCCACTATGGGCTCCACCCCTAGGTCCCTGTAGGGGGGATAATACCCTCCAGATCCCGTAAGAGGGGCTTCACCCCCCTTGTATTCCCTCGTTAATTAATTTAGAGGAAAACATACAAAGTAAGGAAGGGAAAATTTAAACATCAAGTCTAATCAGGATCTACATATCAACACTCACCTCTCTCCCTCACTACCTCTCCCTCCATCCCTCTCTCTTCCTTCCTCCCACCCACCTTCCCTCTCTACTTCTCTCGATCTATCCTATCCATTTTTGCCTCTATATCTCTCCCTCCCTCCTCTCTCTCAATATCTCCATCTTCCTCCTCTCTATCTCACATCTCCCTCCCTCCCTCCCTCCCTCCTTCCCTCTCAAATTATCTCTATCTCTCTCCCTCCCTCCTCTCTCACTCTCTCAATATTACCTCTCTCTCTCCCTCCCTACCTCTCCCTCCCTCCCTCTCTCCCTCTCTAATTCTCCCTCCCTCCCCCTCTCTCTCTCTCTCTCTCTCTCTCTCTCTCTCTCTCTCTCTCTCTCTCTCTCTCTCTCTCTCTCTCTTTCCCTATATACTTCTCTCTATCTCTTTGTCCATCTCTACCTCTCCCTCCCTGGTTCCTTTGTCTCTGTTTCTTCCTTCCTCCCACCCACATTCACTCTCTACTTTTCTCTATCTAACCTATCCCTCTCTACCTCTCTCTCTCTCCATCTCTCTCTCCCCCTCCCTCCTATCTCTCTCAATATCTTAAGCTTCCTCCTTCCCCCCTCCCTCTCATCCTCTCTATCTCACTTCTCTCTCTCTATCCCTCCCTCCTCTTTTTCTCTATCCCTATCACTATCTCTCTCTCCATCTCTCCCTCTCCCCCTCTCTCTCTCTCTTCCTTCCTCCTACCCACCTTCCTTCTCTACTTGATGTAGGAGCATCCAAGGTGTACGATCAATCTTGCATCACCCAATTTTTTATTTTTATTTTTTAATTTTCAATAAGGGCTTATGTAGACTAATGTTGTGTGGAAAATAAATATTTTTAATTTCCAAAATATAAAATTTTCCCTATGTGGATTTTTAATTATAATTTTGGAGGAAATCTATTTCGGTAAAAGCTTCAAAGGCATATAAAGAGGAATATTCTTGCCTAGGCATCCATTTCTTGGTGGGGACCACTTTGTATGCATGTCGTTGCATGTTGATTGCATGCTCTTGCATTTTTGGTGCCCAAGTTTGCATGTTGATGCATGTTCTTTCATGGAGCCATTGAACCTGTCAAAAAATAATGAAGCACACTGGATAGACTAAATTTGATTGGCCATGGTGTAGGCATCCATGTGAAGGCCATGTGAGCATTTAATAATTTTTAATATTTTATGACTTATCCTCAAAGGGGCATGGTTTTTCCAAGGTGGTATTTGTTGACCCCTTCGACATTGTGGTTTTGGCATTGATGTGTAGACAGGTTATTATGTTGATACATTTATGCAAGGTATAAGAAATCTTTGGTTTGGATTGATTTTGTGGTGACTATGAGCTCTCTTTGTCATGATATTGTGGTTGCAATATTTCAAATTTTTTTGGTTTGGTGACTTAGCATTTTGATGCCATCATAGTTTAGACCAACACATGGTCTTTAACATTAGTAATAATAAGTTCTATATCATTCATGCAAACACTGACATAATGATAAGAGTTTTGGGTTGCAAAATGAATAATGAAAGGAGGCCGACATAATGATTTGTGGTTTTGAGAGTTACAAAGTGATAAAAAGGTAGTTGAACAAAGGTTTGAAGAGTGTTTTGTTTGAAATTGAAAAGAAACTTGGTCAGGTAGATTATAATGTTTAATATTTCACTTATTATTGCAAAATAAGGTATATCAGGTAAAACAAAGGTTGAAAGCCTGGTGTAAGCGGCAACAAGCTTAGGGTTTGAAGTTTGAAGAATGAACAACATGTCACAAAGTTTGGAGAACAAAAAACTGACCATGATTTCTTTGACAACGGTGGCCATGGACAGTTGGAAGATACGGTTGTGTGTGTAGTTGAGATGTGTAAGTTGTTTTTAGTTACATTCAGACTTAAAAAAAAGTATGGTATTATTGGTTTTTGGTGGGTTCTTCACTGCTATATATTTCAGATGCTTGAGCACAACTTATTGTTAGAGAGTGCACTGAAAATTTAGAGAAAGTAAGAATCAGTGTTTAGTGGTTTTATGCTCATTATACTTTGAATGTAGAGGTTTCTCTCAAAACCTTAGTTTCATGAAAATGGGCATTTTAAAATGTTGTTACATTGTGAGTTGGAGATTTAGATTGTTAGACTATTTTTGTTTTAGATGTTATGATTACTTTGTTTTGTAAAGAGAGGTTTCTTTCAAAACCCTATACAGTCATTGGTTGGTTATCATGCTGATATCACATAGCCATGCTATATGAATTGCATTTACTGTTATAATCATGCTGAAGCATTTGATGAGGAAGTTTGTGATGAGCAGTAAGAAGGCACTTTAAGTGTAGATTGTAATTGTTTATACACATATATTCTTGTGTCTCCAGTTATAAATGAGACAAACAAGAAGCGTTATTTAGTGAAATGGAGGTGATACTTTGTATTGTTGTTTACAATATTATTTGATGAGAAATGTTGTTTTTTCCAGTGAGGCAGTTACTTCCATGAATGCCAGCAAGGATACCATGAATTCTAGTGAGGTTGTGTTTATCCAGTGAAGTAGTTGTGTTTTCCAGTGAGGCAATTGTGTAACCATTGATGCATTTTATGTAGCCAGTGAGGCATAAATTTTACCTAGTGAGGCTTTGCCAGTGAAGCACAAAAATAAGCCAATGAGGCCCTATAATCAGTGGTAATTTATTAAGCCAATGAGGCATTTTCCTGAGTGGTTTTTTTTATCCCTATGAGGGTTTTCCACTCAAGAAAATACTTTGTTATGCTTCTTTTGTGTTATACCTCTTTTGAGTTTTTCATGTGGTTTACAGATCTGATATTGGCTATCACATTTGAGCACATTTTATAAATTGAAATTTTCATGATTATAAAGAAATTATGTGCTTTGAAAAAAAATTGAATTTGAATTTGGTTATTGAAACACTGATTTACCCCCCCTCTCAGTGTTTCCCATACTCCAACAAGTGGTATCAGAGTCATACCCTTGCATAAGTCTAACCAACTTAAGGGTTCCTATTAGTGGAGTACACGTTATGGAAAAAAGTAAAAGAAAAAGAGAGAAAATAAATACCCAACATAATGCTAAACAACAAACACCACTCAAATCTAGTACAAAAGATGATTTTGTAGTGAAGAGTGTAAACAAAGAAGGAGATCACTTAGTGAGTGATTTTGAACAAGAGTATGTTGAAGATGAATGTGAAATTGATTTTGAAGGTGAACTTATTTATGCCCTAAATGAGATCAAGCAACTTAGGAAGGAGAACCAGAGATTAGAAGACCAACTTCTACACGAAAAAGACTCCAATAACAAGGTACTTTAAGATCTTGTAAAAGTTTCTTTAGATCTTGAAGAGTCTAACAAACTTATTATCAACCTAAAGAAAGAGGTAGAAGAAGCAAAAAGGGTAGTTGATCTTACAAAATCTGATCTTGAAGTCAAAACTAATGAATGCCTAAAACTAGTTAGAAATAGTATCTTTAAGAAATGAATTAGAAAAGGAATCTTCCAAGTTGCATAAGAATCTGCAATTTGAAAAGAGTACTGAATTATTAAATGACATGTTAAGCAAGAAAAAACATCATAAGGACACTACTGGTCTAGGTTACGGAAAAGGACAGTGCTCTGAAGTCAGAAATACACCAAGGAAGAAGATAGATTTGGGTCATCATGCTGTTGCTCCTGAAGATAAGACATAAGATAAATGTATTGATGAAGGTAGAAGGACAAGTAGATCCTCAAGATCTCTACCTGTTAGGAAATACCATTCAATAAGGTACAACTATTCTCAATTTTATGGTTATTTCTATTCATGTTATGTTTATGGTCATAAAGCTAGAGATTGTAGAACTCACTCAAGAAATGGCTTTGGATGGAATAAGGATTTAAGAGTTCTTATAACTTGTTAAATAAGAATTATAATAATGTATGTTATAACTATAATAATGTTGGTAACCTAGCAAAAAAATTTGGACATGTGTGAAAGACATGATCATGTAAGGAGTGTCAATAAAAGTTCTCACATAATGTTTAGAAGAAATTATCTTTCCTTTGGTCAAGACTACAATATTTTATGATATAGATGCAATATGTTTGGGCACAAAGCACAGTGGTGTAGAAGAAGGTTGATGAAACCATCTAGAGAGTACATGATCAAGAAAAAGCAAGAGAATATCCTGAGCAAGGAAAATAAAGATCCTAAGTCAGTGTGGAGAATAAAACAAAGTAAAGAAGTAGGAAAAAAATCTTTTGCATACCACACAAGAGACATCACAAAGTGCTTGAAAGATCAACATGAGGTAAGGGGGAGAAGGTTAGTGTTGTACCCTTCAGCCCCTAGAGAAGACAAGTTATGATTAAGATTATGTATAGTGTAGTGACAACAAGTGCAGTGCTATTAAAGACAATATTACTATAGTTTCTTTGGTTGCTTGTGATAAGTCTAGTTTTTTAGTTGTTTCTTCCAGTGACTTTGGAACTTGGATCTTATTATGGAACATGGATATTTTGAATCTTGATGGCTATGGTGACATCTTGGATTTTGATGACAATTTAGTGGAGCAGACAACATAGCAAAATTTACTTTTTTGAACAATATTTTATCTTGTATATACAAGATGTGGTATTGGTATACATATTGATGTTTGGTCTTTGATAATGGAAGAGGACAGTACCTTAATAACTTAACTTGAGACTGACTACTTGAAGATAGTGATATTTTCTTGTTCACAATGGATCAGTATCTACACATGCTCTTCTCTTGTTTTAAACTATACTTTTAGTTCAATCCTTTGGAGGGTTTCTAGGGTCAATATTGTCAGTTTATGATCATGACTTGTTGTTGTGAAGTGATTTCTTGTAGATGCAAAAATGGAGTGTGCACATGAGTCTTCTTCATTTCAGAATGCTTGAATTGCATGCAATTCTATTCAAGCTCAAATCTATGGTTCGTAAACACTGAATAGAAGTAGATCACAATCGAGGTTGCTTGGTTCTTATCTCAATCAATGGTATAACCATGAATAAAGTGACAATAAAAGGTAATTTTATCCTCATGATACATGAAAGTGAATGAAAGTAAAGCACAATTGTTTTGGAATGTGAAATCTTATATATTTTGCACAATCTATGATATTATGACTGCTTTGGCTCCTTTGTTTCCCATAGTGGTCAAGTCAGTAAATAGTTTCTTTGGTCTCTTGACTCTTGCACAGTTGTAGCAATGGTAGTGGTACTGGTTTGTTTTAGTCACAATATGCTTGACTTGGGAGCAGTGGCAGTGATGGTTGTTAGTGATTTTACTTGAGAGTATCTCAATGGCAGTAGATAACCTTGCTATGGTTCATGATCTTAATACTTATATTATTTGTTCTGACAGATCCTTATTTTTGACCATGATGTTCATCATTACATAGTTTATGTTCATGACCTTGTGGATCTGTTTTAATTTTCATGTAGTGATGGGTTTTCCCCATTGGTTGATACTGTTATTGGTTAGTAAAGTTGAGAGTTGACTAATCTATTTTTTTTAATGTCTTAAAATATTGTGCCAAGCCTTTTTCTGAGGTGTAATAGTTCTCTTCATGTCTAAGGAAGGTTGCTTATTACTAGTGGACAGTAAATGAGGTGATCTTTGAAGTGACAATACAATATCTATTGAAAATTGAGCTTTGAGATGTAATCAGATCATCACCAAGATTTTGTATTTGATCTTCAAGGAGTTTTCTCCTTCTCCCAATGAAAGATCATTAATGAAAGACATGAATAGCATCACAACTATGTACTTGGCTGATGCAATATGATTTTAATGTAAAATCACAAATGACATATTGTTGTGCCAAATTGAGAGATATCTAAAACAAGTGATGCAGTGATGAAGGAGATAGTTATATAATGCTTAGGTTTTTTAGTTTGTGACTTCAATTGGTACTGATTCAGACTACAATGTTGGAGTGCCATATTTAATACATCAAAGAGGAAATCAATCCTTATAATTGACAGTCATGGCAATGATAATTTGGTTTCCATGTTCAAATTGTACTACGTGTTGCACCTTAGCTTGTATGTTGGTCGAATCACATACGTAAGAGGGGTCGTGAGCTATAGGGGGCATATAAATTAAAGGTGGTGACATGGCACAAGAAGATCAATGTTGCAAGTGCAATAAGGAATCATGCAGTAGGAAAAGCCTTGTGAAGGGAGCTAGTAATGGTCAGGTCAGTAGTGTGTGAATTTTTGATGTGCATGTTGTTGCCATGCATTGGTAATAGTGACTATAAGTGATGGGCGACTAAGGAGCTAACCAATCAATAAGAAGAGTGGCATCAAAATACTTTTTCTCTTCCTGGAAGGCTAATATTCTAATATTATGAGGGAATCTTGACAAGACAAAGCACTTATCTGAACTAGAAGGAGCCAATGTAAGGCTTTAGCTAGTGAAAGAAGATTTACTTGACACAAGATCTTTTGATACAGCTATAGATTCCTGTGAAGGCGTTTCTCTTTTCTTATGAAGTTTGACAATGAGAAATACTCTTGATAGACAATGGTTTGGTTATTTTGGTTACAATGCTCTCTTGTCTTGATAATTTTTCAAGGAATAGGTATACAAATTGCTGATGTGTTTCCATTATTTGCTCAATGTCTTATAAAGAACTGTTTGCTGTGTTTTCTTGCATCAAGTGAAGTCCTTTTCATACTGAGTGCTCAGTGCAATCTCAACTTATAGATTCACAATGGGGTGGATTGTTTCATCACAATCTTCACAATTACTTCATAGTGTAGTAGTCATCTCTTTGCAAGGTGCATAATGAACACAATACATTGTTTGGTTGCAAGTTACTGAAGCTGATTTGTAAGTTGCAGAATAGGTTGTTAAGGAACTCTTCTTGGATTTGACAATAGGTATGGAAACTGATCGGCTCTACAGATTGGAAAATTGAAAGTATGTTGCTTCATGTGATCAAGTGACTACCATTTTTACAAAGCCATTAGCAAAGAAAGTCTATGAGAAGCTTATGGTCCCTTTCCTTCCCTCAGTAACACAAAATATGCATGCTTGGTTTTAGGAGGAGTCTCAATGTATATCATACACCCCTAGTTCATATTTCATGCATATCTTCATGGTTAGTATATATGCTCAACAGTCTGCAGTCCTCTATTTTCAGGTTTATTTATTTAGATTTGACAGTGTTTGGTTTTTCTGTGACAACAATTTAAGGTCTTTGGATAGGTATTTGTTGATTTACTACCCCCTTTGACCTTTGGCATTGTTGTCAAAAGGGGGAGAAAAGCATGTAATACATTCAGATTCACTTGGTGCAATATGTTATTTTTATTGACAAGATTCAATGTTATTCTTTCAAGTAGATGTTTGGCAGAGTATTGATGATTATTCAGGTCATATTCTTCTGGTATTTGGTAGGTTTGACATTAATGCCAAATGGGGAGTTTGTTGACCCCTTTGACATTGTGGTTTTGGCATTGAAGTCTAGACAGGTTATTTAATTGATACATTTATGCAAGGTATAAGACATCTTTGGTTTGGATTAATTTTTTGGTGACTATGAGCTCTCTTTGTCATGATATTGAGGTTGCAATATTTCACAAGGTTTTGGTTTGGTGATTGGGAATTTTGATGCTATCATAGTTTAGACCAACACATGGTCTTTAACATTGGTAATTATAAGTTTTATTACATTCATTCAAACACTGACATAATGATAAGAGTTTTGGGTTGCAAAGTGAATAATGAAAGGAGGTCGACATAATGATTTGTGGTTTTGAGAGTTACAAAGTGGTAAAAGGTACTTGAACAAAGGTTCAATGAAGAGTGTTTTGTTTGACATTGAAAAGACACTTGGTCAGGAAGATTATAATCTTTAATATTTCACTTATTATTGCAAAATAAGGTATATCAGGTTAAACAAAGGTTGAAAGCTTGGTGTAAACATCAACAAGCTTAGGGTTTGAAGTTTGAAGAATGAACGACATGCCACGAAGTTTGGAGGAAAACAAACTAACCAAGATTTCTTTGATAGCGGTGATCATGGATAGTTGGAAGATACAGTGGTTTGTGTAGTTGAGATCTATAAGTTGTTTTTGGTTACATTCGGTCTTAAACAAAAGTATGGTATTATTGGTTTTTGGTGGGTTCTTCATTGCTATATATTTCAGATGCTTGAGCATGGCTTATTGTTAGAGAGTGCACTGAAAATTTTGAGAAAGTAAGAATTAGTGTTCAGTTGTTTTATGCTCATTATGCTTTGAATATAGATGTTTCTCTCGAAACCTTAGTTTCATGAAAATGGGAATTTGAAAATGTTGTTGCATTGTGAGTTGGAGATTTAGATTGATAGACTCTTTTTGTTTCAGATGTTATGATTACTTTGTTTTGTAAAGAGAGGTTTCTTTCAAAACCCTATATTGTAGTTGGTTGGTTATCATGCTGATATCACATAGCCATACTATAGGAATTACATTTACTATTATAATCATGTTGAAGCACTTGATGAGGAAGTTTGTGATGAGTAGTAAGAAGGAACTTTAAGTGCAAATTATAATTTTTTATACACAAAGATTATTGTGTCTCCAGTTATAAATGAGACAAACAAGAAGTGTTATTCAATGAAATAGAGGTGATAGTCTGTATCATTGTTTACAATATTATTTGATGAGAAATGTTGTTTTTTCTAGTGAGGCAGTTACTACTATGAAAGCCAGTGAGGCTACCATGAATGCCAGTGAGGCTACATGTTTTGCTAGTGAGGCAGTTGTGTAGCCAGTGAGGCATAAATTGTAGCTAGTGAGGCTTTGCCAGTGAGACCATGTAATCAGTGGGAATTTATTAAGCCACTGGGGAATTTTTCCAAGTGATTTTTTTATCCCTATGAGGGTTTTCCACTCATGAAAATACTATGTTATGGTTCTTTTGTGTTATTCCTCTTTTGAGTTTTTCATGTGGTTTAAAGATCTAATATTTGTTGTCACATTTGAGCACATTCTTGAAATTGAACTTTTCATGATTATAAAGAAATTATGTGCTTTGAATAATAATTGAATTTGAATTTGGTTATTGAAACACTGATTCACCCCCCCTCTTAGTGTTTCCCGTACTCCAATAGTATTGGTATGTTGTTTGGGGATACCACAGTGGTATTATCATTCTCAATTCTCTACATATTGCAGTCTTGTGTTAGTAAGAAGCTGGCTTGCAGGAGTTGAAGTTTTGCATAACATGATGTTGCCAAATTTTCTAGAGGATTGTGACTCCAAATATTAATAGCTTATGTAATCATCAAGCCCTTTGTAATGTTGTAATCTGATTTGATTTTAAAGATAATATAAAATTTTATTTCCATCTTGCATTTGCTTGTGCAATTTTTTGTTGTGGTTGTGAGTTTCATATTTGTAAGAGGATCATTTTCCAAATTTGTGGAGGAGTTCAAAACTCCATGTATTTTAGGTTTGAAGATGTTTTTGCAAAATCAAAAGTTTTTAAGAATCAGAGGTCTATTGTAGCTGAGTTTTACCATTCAAGGTTGTGGGTTGTAGTTCAGCAAAACCTTGTGAAAGAAGATTGGTTGAAGGAAACCATTCTTGTGATTGATTTTTTCTGTCATAAATCAAATTCTATATCAGTTTTGAAATGTATTTGATCAGTCCTTATGACTACAAAACAATGTTATTTCAGATTTGTAT
This sequence comes from Sequoia sempervirens, assembly GCA_007258455.2. Taxonomy (NCBI): domain Eukaryota; kingdom Viridiplantae; phylum Streptophyta; class Pinopsida; order Cupressales; family Cupressaceae; genus Sequoia; species Sequoia sempervirens. Next base: position 8,073 of record VDFB02256672.1, on the reverse strand, counting down.
TGTTATTATGTAATTTCATGAGATTTTGGTATGAGAAATTAAGACACTTCTTGCAGATTTTTGGTGTCATTTTAAGCAATTACTGAGTGGCATGTATGTTGTAGTGAAATTGTGAATGAAGGATGATTTTCCTTCTTCATCACTACTTCTCCCTATGTAACCTATCCCTCTCTACCCCTCTCTCTCTCCCTGTAAAATCCCTTGCCCAGTATGACCAAAGCTTTATGATTTTCACGATTACACTCAGTTTGACACAAGAAGCATATTGCCAAATAGTTTGGTTGCAAACTAGTTTATGATGTTTCCAATTGATGTTTCAAACAAGATTTGTATGCAATCAGCTTGAGATACATTTAACCAATGCAATACAAATAATCCAACAACATAATATGTCAGATCGTATAATATTCATATCCAAAAATTATAGATATCTAATATTTAATTATGCAATATGAAGTATTGAATGCAAGGATTCTGAAAATAATATTGCATCACAAACAATGCTACAGCTAGACATTATACTGCTACAATATTGTGAAATACCTCAATATAAACATAAATTTATAGATTTAAAGTCTATATGAGTTATAACAACAAATATTTCTAAACAGTAGACTTTCTTATTTCGAATAGAGACAATGAATTACTCACAAATGAATAGTCCATATGATGGAATTAGTCATGCGGGTTCCCACACCAACTTCCAGACTTCCAATATATATGCTTTCCCTTTTGATAGGCCACGCCAGTAGTCAGATATTGGGCTGCGATATATGAAGGCCAAACGATAGTAATTCCCCACGATTTGGTTCTATTGAATTAATAAATGATGCCTCCTTTAATGCTCCTTCAAGACTTAGAAATAATCACAACTTCCCCATTATCAGTTGGCTATGAGTGGTGACAGGAGGTAAGAGTGGCCTAATCAAACCCATTGTATTTGTCCTTTTATGAATGCAGTTTGACCAATGGTAAGCTGGTGACTAAAATACTGCAATCCTTATGCCAAATAACATTCCAAGAGTAATCTTTGATTAGAAGATATAATGGCATCGCCCATATAATTCCCACAATGTAACATAAACTCCACGTTGGCAGATTAATATAAAGGCTATGTGTCCATTTCCATAGCACTGTGAATGGATTTTTGATGACTCTATATCATTTTGAATGGCATTGAACCAATCTACTTTCCAAGATAGTATAACGAACTCCTGATTCTGAATAATAAACGAGGACCTAATAATAATATTGATCGTTCCAGTCGGCAATAGCAATATGAAGAACACCAAAATTAATGTCTGCAATTAATTTCCCAAAACGGAATATGCATGTAACCCTCAATATAGAAATATGATAATTTCCGCAATATCCATTATGAATCACACTCAGTGTAGAATATGAAATAGCAAGACAATTATCAAATCAATCGGCAACAATACCAAATGTAAATTCCAATGAGAAGAATTTGAGGTGATCCTTCCAAGACTATCTAGTGCAGATAGTTTCACTATAAAAAATGGTTTTCCCAGTCATCTTGAGAACAAATTTGAGAAACCCTCAAATTATATTGAAGAGAAAAATAAATGATCATTCACACCATTCTTGAGAATTAAAACTCTTTTTATAATATTATTTCACGGTTTTGAGTGGTTATCATATTTATTAAGTGACTTTAATTAATATTGATTTCCTAAAATCACTGTTATCAATTATTTAATTATTACCGTTTAATTATTTTAGGTAATAATAAAAAATAATTATTTAATTCTTTCACCATAAAAAATGGGACATTACATGTCCTCCCTCCCAAGATTCCTTGCCCTCAAGCAATCCTACTCTAGGGTCGCATATCAAGTGAGTTGATCTGTAAAAACTTTTGTTGTAAACACAAAACTGCAATCGGTCTGCAAATATTGTCATATGATTCATAGCAATAAATCAACTGATCCTCTCTATAAATTTTTCAAATTCACCATCAAAGGCCTTATCTAGCTTCTGTTGTGCCACTCTAATTCCCACAAACAATTTGTATGGCCCCTTCGTTGTTACTTCATATTGAGGATCCATGTCCCATGCCATCAACACTATTGGTCTCCTATCAACAGTGAACTCCAATACCCTTGTTTGGAAATCCTAACTAAATTTACCGATTGAGTGCAACCACAAACTTCCCAATATAGCATCAATCTCACCAATCTTCATCACATAAAAAATCACCGATGAGTGTTAATGGAGAGAGAGTTTATCAATAATGAGTGCAAGGAAAGGTTTCTTGTAAGGGTATGTGTATAGGATAAAATATGGGCAAAGTTGGCATAACATAGAAGGGATAAAAGGATGAGGCCAAAAGGGGATAATAGAACATAGGAATGAATAAGAGAGGGTACAATGGGATGGGAGTAGAAGGGGAAATGGAAGATAGGATGGAGTAGAAGAGATTAGTGGGATGGGCCAAGAGGGGATCATGAAACATGGGGTGAAGTATTAGAGATTAATGGGATGGGATTTTAGTAAGGAATAAAGGAACATGGGATGAATTAGGAGAAGATAATGGGACAAGACCAAGAGGGGATAATGGAACATAGGTTGCTATAAGACATGGTAATGGGATGGGAATAGAAGGGGATAATGGAACATAAGATGGACTAGTAGATATTAATTAATGTAACATAGGTTGAACTATTAGAGGTTAATAGGGTGGGATTAGGAGAGAATAATATAACATAAGGTGAATAAGGACGTTTCTAGGGTTTGACTATAGGATATGAAGTGGGCACTTGAGGTGTGCATTTTTAATGGAGAAGAGAATTGCTCAATACTTACTAGAAGAAAATATTTCTTGTAAGGGTATGTGTATAGGATGAAATATGGATGGTGGTTGTATAATATAAAAGGAGGTGTGGAATGTTGGGCTATATGAATGAAATAGGTCAAATGCGTGTGATGGTAGGAATGGAAGAATAGGGTGGACATTGAATGGTAAATATATTTAAGATCTTACAAAACCAATTAAACATGAAATCCTCTATTGGATATGGAAAAAAAGACATTAAATGGTAGGTTCCTTAGAACATAAGTCATTCACATCACATGTCCTATGCTCTTCATGTTTGGTTAAAATGTGTAGTGAGGAGGAGGATACAAGTGATAGGTTATAGGATAATGGGGGTAAGAGCTAACTTTATTGAAGGGATGAGATAGACTAAAAATGAGCATAAAATAAATTATGTGGGAGATGATTTTTCATTATGATCTACCATCATAAAAATGGGCTTGTGTCCCTAACAAATACTGTAGAGCAATTAGATTAAAAAAACTAGTGGTCAGAGGAAAACCAAGGGATATGACAATGGATTTCTAGAATCATGGGCACATAGCAATACTGAAGAAAAGATAAGGTGATAATACTAACCATTTGAGAATAAGGAATGTGCTTTGAATTACTTACCCACTAGCTATAAGTATTAAATATTCAAGATTTTAATTTAAAGTGTGAATGTTTTTGTGAGGATATAATATGAGAATTGGAGCCAAATAGAATATAAAAGTCAGGCATATAGAGAAAATATTTAAGCACTCATAATTTAAGTTCCTATGGGCATGATACCAAGAAAATATCTTCCAAGCTTGAACTAGACTTCTTACCAATGGAATTTCATAATCATTCAAACTATCAAGTATCAAATTGAGATGGAAAAAAGAAATAATTTAAATTTCTTAATTGCACAAAGTTGTTTTATTTGTTCTCCACTTCACGTTCTTTCAATATTTAATTTTTTGATCAATTTTAGTAATAATTTTATATCACTTTAATACAATTGGTTAAAATGACAATTATCAAAATAATAGATAAAACATGAAGGCGATCATTCAAGTTCTTATAAACATGAAAAAATTCAATCAAGTTCTTCAAAACATAAAAATAATCAATCAAGTTATCAAATTGAATTTAAAAAGCATGCAATTATAATCTTCTATGACAATGAAAGAAGACAAAAGTGATATATTTTTAAAGAAATGATTGAAATTTCTCAAAATTATAAAAAGTGAGTTCTTATGTCAATGAAAGCATAATTTCAAGGGTATTACAAATAATGTGAATCTAAACTCATGGGTTGCACATGTTTCTTGACCATTAAATAGTGTTCCTTACTTGAAAAGAAACACACTTGTTGGTGTTCCAAATCAATAGATCAAATGAATCTTAAAGATTAGCCAATTTATTATGTTCAGACTCAAAGATGGATTTGGCCAATCGATAGGAAATGGGTTTGGACCACATTTCTCTTGCACTTCAGGTTCTGTAGGACCTAGGGGGGTGACCCTTTAGCAACACTTAAAGATTTAGACACATGTACTTAATAGGGTATTGCATAACAAATAATGCTCTCACCAAATTATGCTAAGAAACATAAAATATCACTCAACATTGACTAAGACATTGAGTGAATTTCATTAACCAACATGGAGAACATGGAAAACACATAACTCAAAATAGAGAATTAATTTTTTTTTTTATTTAATAATTTGGGACCAAATTGAAAACAACAGAAGCATAAAGATTGACCAGTGCCAAGAAAGGGCTATAGAGTTATATAACCGACATTTCATCCTGTAATGTTGAACATGTTTTGAAGATCTTTGAAAATGTTATCACATTATGACAACAAGACCACTGAAGCTTTATTTGCTAACCATTCTTACAAATCCACCTGAAACACAACACTCCTGATACATTTGTTGAAGCAATTACACTATCCCCTGAACAATAGGCAATAACAAATGTAACTGACATTCATTAAAGTAATTACATTATTCACTGAATAGAAGACAATAACAAATGCAACTCAAATGCAACAAATGTGTATGAAAAAACCCAAGTAATCTTTGATTATTGAATTCAAAGGAGTTTTACATCTCAGACATGGAGACAGTCAGATCATATAAAATATATTCATGAAAGCATAATTCAGAACACAGAAACACTCCAGATTAATGTCTAATAGACATAATTCACCCTAGCTTTAGAATTTACCCAAAGCTTCTACCTGCCTTACAAAACTTTTAGAAAATGGAACCCTTTATAAATAAGAAAAGAAGAGAATAAGAAGAAAATAGAAGAAGCCCTAAATTTAATTTGTTGAAGACACATGGAAACTTGTTTCCCGTTGATCATCAACACAAAACCATCTGGAAAAGCCTCTCTGTTCTCTCTTAGTAGAAGTAACAAATTGTGCCTCTGCTCTTTGTTCTTTGAAAACACATGTGCAACAAAGAAATTACACTCCTCTGTGAAAATGATTCACCCTATAGTTGAGAAAAAACTTACCCGTGAAAACTCCCATTTCCCTAGCAGTTGAAAAATACCTCTGTTCTCCTATGAGAATATTTTATTCTGCTCTTTTGTTGCACTTTATTTTCACCCTACACTTTACACTTTACCTTTAGCCAGTAAAGTATTCTCACTTTGCATTTTAAAATATTCGGCCCGTGCTGCAAAATATTCTCATGTGTTCCCTTTGCCCGTGCACATAATATTTTAAACACTTCATTTAAAATATTTGTCTATATAAAATCTCCATGGAATAATTTAATTTCACCCATGCTTCTTCAAAAATGTACACATGAATATTTAAACTCTCATTTTACTAGTGAAAATATCATGGGCAAATAAAACTTACCCGTGTTTTACTTTATACCTCCATTCAAAATATCTTGGCCTTCACTTTTCGTTTTACACTTAAAATGTTTGCTTTTCAAACAATGAAGGCCAATCAAATTTTCATTGTGTAAAACACAAGTTACCCATTCCCCTTTAATTTTCACCTTTAATTAAAAATCAACTACGCCGTGAAAAATCCTTTATTTCCTAGCAACATTATCCTTGTTCTTTAAAAAGGTAGAGTCCTCTAAACATTTTATCGAGCTACAAATTTTACCTCAATCCTTAAAATGCGTTATTTTAAAATGAAGGCACTCTAAATATAATACTATGGGGCATGATAAAATATTTTGCACACTATACTTTAAGTCGGGCCCACCATTCTCTTGCTTCTCTCAACCTCGCACATCGAGGGCCTTTGGCTGGGTCACTTCTACTCCCGCGAGGTCCGCAATCAATTGTGAGGATTTGCTTCACGTCCTCCATTTTTTAAAAATTTGTTTTACCTTTCAGAAGAAATGAATGCTTTTTTTTTAATATTTACCATCGAGCTTTTGTCTTTACCTCGCACACCTCGCAGCCTCCAGGGAAATATTGCTTTATTGTTGGAAGGCTTGCGAGCTTTATCCTAAATCCTGGCATTTCATGCTCTTTGGCTTCTTTGGCTATGGCGACACAGAATTCTTCAAGCAAAATTGATGCTCTTCCTCTCCAAGCATAGAATCCTTCTGTGTAAAAACAAATTTTCCCATTGCAGTTTTGAATATACTCATCCAGGCATCACGACAGCTCCCACAAGTTTGATGCTCTTCACAACAAGTGAAAATTAGAAGTTCCTCAAACAATTTAGGTACATTTTCGCTGCAAACGCAAGCTCAAATAGTCCTTGCACAATCAAGACTAGCAAAACCGCCTTTGGACCAATTAGAAGCAAGAATTAAACTTGCTTTGATTAAAAACATTTGAAAGTGCACTTTATGTTTGCCCTAAATGTCTCTTTTATCCTTGCACAATATTTTAAATATGAACATTTGAACATTAGAAAATTTGTGACTTCTAATTACGCCTGCGACCCATTTGGAGAAAATTCACTGTGGGAAAAATGGGACACTTGGAGCCCCAAAAATTTGCATAGGAGAATCATCAATTATTTAGAGAAAACCCATTTCCTCAAATTTTGCTCAACCCTTAAAATTCATGTACCTCCTTTGTAAACTGGCCCCGAGACGTGTTTGCTGCAAAAATAGTTCATTAAAATGATGCATCATATGACCTTTGATCTTGATGAAAATAGAGTTGTAGATGTTTCAAACCAAAAAAAGAAATTGGTTGTCCTTAGATTCTAAAAATTTGACACTTTCCAGAACACCATTTTTGGCCCTGTCGTGATTAGAAAGCAATTAAATAACCCATTAGAACTTATCCTGGAGGCACAAAATTGAATAGGTGTGTAGACATTTGATCCAAGAATGCAATGAAACAAAAAACTTGGAAAAAGAGATCATGAGACAAAATATATTCAATGTCAAAGTTGTTCAGTTAAACTTTTCTACAACTGCACTTGTTCAAAACCAATTAAAGCTCACCAAGTCACCATTTTGAAAAAATATCAAAACAACTTTTGGGAGGCTGCCACTGGACAGACTAGATCATTTAGGTCCATTGAGACAAGAGGGATTTTCTTCAATCATCATTTTTCATGAGATATTAGGGGTCAAAGTTGACCACCTTGAAATAATTTTTAAAATGCAGACATAAAATTAAGACAAATTGCATTTGCTTTTGACCTTGTAAAAATAGCAAATCAAATCATTAGGCTCTGAAACTGGACTAGGGAGCATTTGAATGTAGGGATAATGGAGAAAAACAATCCTTTTGTCTTGAAAATCATCCTACAACGAAATATCAGTTTGAATAGGAGGCTACTTCGTAGAACTGAAAGTTTGTAAACAACAAAATAGTGCCAAAACCCTCCAACTTCGCTTTTCAAAACCCTATCAAAACTTATCATGGGAAGCTGAAAACTGACATGCATGTTCACATATGTCACATTAGTGTGTCCACAAAAGGGTTTTTCATGAAAATTAACTGGCTCTGAATTGTGACCCTCCAAAGTAGGTCACTTGGGCAGATTTTTCAGGTGCACTTCTGAGTGTGCAAAGGCAAAATTTTCAATATGGGCACTTCAAATTTGCAAAATGTGATAGTCCCAATAGTGGCTCCAACTAGGGATGTATGCCCCTTGTGGGAATAACAAGAATCCAACTCTCTGGAGAGTAGACCAAATGTTGAATCCATTGGGTGTTCTGAAACTTCACTTTTATTCAACCTTCTTTTTCACTTCACTTGGTGACCCAGGCCACCAAATGAAAATGGGATTCAATTCTTACCTTTGTCAAACACCAATT